>CM029602.1:22281018-22881018 GCA_017311375.1 Mytilus coruscus | reverse complement strand
TGATACTGTCTGAATTTGGATTGTGATCAAATTTTTGACATAATATAGGTTTCTGACACAAAATAAATGTGGTGAAAGATCTTAAAATTTTGAAATGGGTTGAAATATTTGTATTAATTTTCAATTGAAGATTTCTTGCTATTGTGCAATATTGTGCTACTGCCCAATACTGTGCAATTGAAGATTTCTTTCTATTGCGCAATACTATGCAATTGGATATTTCTTGCTATTGCGCAATACTATGCAATTGAAGATTTCTTGCTATTGCGCAATACTGTGCAATTGGATATTTCTTGCTATTGCGCAATACTGTGCAATTGAAGATTTCTTGCTATTGCGCAATACTGTGCAATTGAGATTTCTTGCTATTGCGCAATACTATGCAACTGAAGATTTCCTGCTATTGCACAATACTTCATATAATAATTTACACATCATGTTTGGTGTGTATCTCCTGCCAAATCAGTATTTTTTGCTTTTATATATAAATCAGAAATAATCAATGTAAAAATGAAAAATTTTAAGAAAAAAAACCCCAAAATATCCCCCCCCCCCCAAATTTTTTTTTAACCCCCCTTTTAGTAATTACCCCCAAACTCAATCCCAGCTTTCCCTTTGTGGTTTGGTACATTGCAGTACAATTTCAGAGAGATCCATACACTTAAACACAAGTTATTGTCTCGAAACTAGAAAAATGCTTGTTTTTGGCCCCTTATTCCTGAACGTTTGGGGCAACTACCCCAAAATTCAATCCCAGCCTTCCCTTTGTGGTATGGTACCTTGCATTACAATTTCAGAGTGATCCATACACTTAAACACAAGTTATTGTCTGGAAACTAGAAAAATGCTTGTTTTTAGCCCCTAATTCCTGAACGTTTGGGGCAATTACCCCCAAACTCAATCCCAACCTTCCCTTTGTGATATGGAACCTTGTGGTACAATTTCAGAAAGATCCATACACTTACACACAAGTTATTGTCCGGAAACAACAAAAATGCTTGTTTTTGGCCTCTTTTTGGCGCTCAGTTTCTAAACTGTTGGTACTATAACCCCAAAATCAATCCCAACCTTCCTTTTGTGCTATTGAATCTTTCAGTAAAATTTCATAGAGATCCATTAACTTAAACTAAAGTTATTGTCTGGAAACCAAATGTGTCTACGGACGACGCCGACAACGACATCATACCAATATACGACGCAAACAAATTTTTTGCAGTCGTATAATAAATTGGTTCTGTAGTATAATCCCTCTCTAATAAAAGAAATCTAGACATCTATCACTTTGAAGGTTAAAAAAATTAACATATTCATTTATAATTCATTAATTATGTAATGGAAATAGATTCTTAAAAAAAAGAGAGAAACATAATATGCAACCTGCATGTACACTTCAAAAGATCTAATAAAAGTATAAAACTAGTCAGTCATAAACAACTGTTAATCTAATATGCATAATTCATTGTAATTCTACATATCAAACAGATCATAAAATACTATTTTTAAACTGTTATATACAGAAAATATTGGAAGCATAAAAAAGATTAAAATCTTTATAGATTTTTATTTTTCCTGATGTAGAAAACTTCTATTGCTTTGGTTTCTTGTGATAAAGTTGACTAATTAATAATATTGTTTACATGTCTAGTGCAAATATATAATGCATATTTGGATGTGAACTAATCGAAACCAGAAGACGGACAGAGCGCAAATAAGCATTACATTGTTCTAGGAATGATTTAAGGACAGATGGGCAAGTTCCCATCGTCTTGTCTGAAAGGGAAAACTTAATCATGTTTTAATATAACGAATCTAAAATTGTTGAATAAACTAATCCATCTACAATGTATTTAACTTCAGAGAAGAAAAATGTGTAGGGTAGCACTAAAGGAAAGAGTGGAGCTGCACCCCTTTTTTCAAAGTTTGTCACCTCTTTTTATAAAGGCAATTAAACCTCTAAAGAGGATAAAATCTTATTTCTTTTGGTTACATTTACATGTAAAGTCATGGACATCTTACATCTTACAGTGAATTCATTATTATTCATGGATTTCTAGGATTAAGGTAAACCAAAAATTTAAGTGTTCCAAGGAAATACAAATTTCAATTTCATATTAGCAGATTTAAAGAATTTGTAAACCTCCCCACCCTTCAAAGAAAAACAATTTTCCCTGAATCAACAAAATTGCCTACCCAAAAAATAATTTAATGTTATTGAAAAATTTGTCCTCAGTGATCAGTAGCCATCCTTTCAGGTTTAAGAAATCAAAACGTACATTTCTATTGCTCCAACGTAAATGACCTACATTACAAAATACCACCATGTTTCCCATAGTACAGAACGTTTTTGCATCAATATAAACTCAATCAGGCCTTTATCGCATACATCTTGATAAATAATCACATAAAAATTCAATTTCCAACTCAATAGATTGGACAAGTAGCTTCCATTATATCTATTGTTAAAACTGAATTGACTCCTGCTGACAAAATCACTCATCTAAAAATACTGATGTTAGGAAATTGAAAAATAAACTTTATTGAATATATTTGAATAAAGGTTAAAAGAAGTCACTCGTAATAAAAAATCAATAAATAAATGTCATCTAGTGTAAAGTAAATGAAGATTGAAAGTTGTGGACATCTATACTGAGAGGAGGACAGTAATTTAAGGAAATCAGCTGAATCAACATAAAATGGGTAACATTCCATCAATACCTAATGACTTACATGCCTATGTAATTTCTTAAAAACACATATTTTAAAATAGATTGATTGTTGCTTAGACATTCAAATTATCACGATGAATTCAAATTAGAACTCATATTTTTTTCTTGTGCCACTTCAAAATCTAAACTTTGGGTGGGTGTTTTTGAAGAGTGAAAATGAAGAAAAATTTTATACATGGTTACCCCCTTTTTAAAGTGCCATGTATGTTTTAATTGAACAGCCCTTAAAAATATACATGAATACAACAAATGACATTAATTCACTTTACATTGAGGATCTGCATTGATTCTGAGTTTACCGCCATCTAAAACTTCCTCATCTGAAACTGATTATTTCAAATGCCTATAGCTACAGGCCTAGGTCCCACTGGTTAACATGGTAAAGATGGACAGTCCATTCTATTAGTACCAGTCTGAGTATGATCATAAGACTCTTACCTTTCCATATTTACTGAAAATGGACTTTAGGTCTGTGGCTCTTGTGGACGATGCCAGTCCACTTACCCATAAGTTACGACCAGTGGAGGCAGCTAAAATATAAAAATTAAGAAATAGAAAATCAATTAAAAAACTTTTGAAGTACATTTACAATTGTAATTCAAACAATTACTGTAGATGCATTCTTATTCGTGGGATACCAATGTTCATGGATTTAGTGGGTGTAGGTAAACCAGGAATTTGAATGTTCAATGAAATACAAATTTTCTATAGGTTTATATGCAGAAAATACTATTTGTTGTCCAGTTTAATCATGACACCAGTCCATTCATATTATTTTGCACGTGGATACATGGAATATTAGTATCTTGACATCTTAAGATGTTTTGAATAACATATTTTGACAAATTAAAATCTTTCATATTATACTCTAAATTCAGAAAATTTTCAGATGTTTTTTTATCATTGCTAAAATAATGATGGGATAGGCTTCGCAAAAATAGAAAATTGCATTTAAAATTTTGATAGCATTTATTGTATGGACAAATTCCTGAAATCGCAATAATTAATATCACATTTCTCTCAATTATTCGACAATCCCAAAAAAAAAAAAAATGCAAACAAAAATTTCTGAATATACAGTATTAAAGAGTAGATGTCTAGCAAAATCATCATTAGTTAAGAATCTTAATTATATATAAGTATCAAATAATACAAATTTTCCTTTTAAAGTTTTGTATAATAGAAATCAGAGTAAACTCATTCTGAAATGCCATTTTTTTGCTTTTCAGATGTCCTAAAAATTATTAAGTAAATAGCAGAATATTGTCAATACACATAATTAATGGCTAACACACTGATATTAAGCTAGACATAAATTCTATTAACCAAAAGTGTGAAAAAAATTATATAAACATAACTTCGAAACCAAATTGTCTCCACGAACTTTATCTCAAAAGCTAAACTAAAAATACTCAAATACTTTGCATATCTTTCAAATCAATAAAAATTGTTTTTATTAAATAACAAACCAGTTAGTTTGGTGACACAAAAAAGAAACTTTTGGCAAAAAGTTGTGGATGTAAGTAAACTTAATTAAGCTTTTGATTTTAGGACCTTGCAGAGAAGAATTGTTAAAAATACTTAATTAGATATATTAGGTTTCTTCCTTAATTTTAATACTTGTCATATGGAACATGCTGTTTCCAACTATCTAAAGTGAACATTTTTAGGTGTAAATGTCTTTGGTATATTATTTTTAATAAGTCCTTTAAAACTTCTCCTCTTACATATCAGAAAACTGCTTTGTACAAAATTTGCCCTTTTGTCAAAATATCCAAAAAAAAAAATTACTACCAGTCTTTACACGATTTCATGCAAATATTTTAATCGAAAGGCAGCATGATTTAGAACTAATAAAATATATATGAATAATAAAAATTATTTGATGTATTAGTTTTTATTTCCATAAAATTTCAAACGGTTATTTCAATAAATTTCAAACGGTTTATGATATGGGAATGTGTTTTTAAATTCAGAAGAGATAAAATCTCCCTACCAAGCATAACTTTGCCATAAATAGTTAATTTTGTTCTGTATTTCATAAGAGTCATGTTGATGTTATTTTGGTGAATTTAATGAGAGGCTTTTTTTGCTAATGCACTTAAAACATTATTTGTACGATATCATTAAAAACCAAATTCAGAAAAAAAGGAGTAAATTAAAAGTTAATAATTTTTTTTTAGACAAATGTTAATGAAATAAGTTTTAGTACTTGAATACTGAACATTGCAAACTCCTTAATTAAGATTCTATGCATTTGAGTGTTATTTATTTCAACTATATAGCATGCATAGTCTATTGAATTGTTCATCTGTTTTTAACAATGGGCATGACACTTTATATTCATTATTAAGCAGTGTTCTGCAAATTTGAATTCCTTAACTCTTTCAAATAAGTAAGTAGTCAGTACACCTGTACTGACATGAAACCTCATGAAATATCATTGATTTGTCATTTTTTGTTAATTCATTGTTCATATAACTTTAAAATCATCCAATATACTATAGTTTTCTACCCACAGGCATAGATTGCAGCATCAAGATTGGGTACAGCTATTGTGGAATTTTGTGTTTACATGCTTGTAAACTTTCTAATTGATTTGACCTTTCAACTCTTTTGAATCAAGAACAAATGATGAGTCTAGTGTACACAATATGTGTGTCTAACATATCAAATTATAATCCTGGTGTCTTTTCTTTTGACAACAAAGAGTCAATGCTTCAATACTTTCCATTATGACAGAACAGAGTCAGCAATTTTGTTATTCCATGGCAGATTTTTAAAAATGTATATATACATTCAACATCCTTTATTCAAGGGTCATGGTAAGGTCATATTTATCAGTCATGGTGATTTTCAAACAAATTGATTAATGTTTAAAATAGATATCCCTTGGACGTCCATTATTACAAAAAGAAAGTCATTTTGATATTTGATAATCCTTTAACCCAAAAGACCAAATTCTTCACTTGCATAACCTATTTTTCAATAGTTACACAAATTTCCCATGATAAAACATTGGTCAAAACAATTAGATTTCACAAACAAATAATACATAGAAGGATAAAAGGGATCTCAAAACTCTGGACAGAACAACAGACCACATTAACCATCAACATCCAACTCCTCCGCCAAAATAACAGACACACTAACATAACAAACAAGCAACAACAGAAATTTGCTGAGGAACAATAGAAAACCTGCTGGCAAATTGAATAAATTGCACATTAGTATTACCCTGAAAAAAAGGTCTTAAATATATATACAGAACAATTTTTAACAATTTGAACTAAACCTCATTTCAAAGATCTACTCTTTTGAGAGGTCAATTAAGGCATTCCAATAAGTTATTTAGAAGCTTGACAGTACGTTTAAATTTTAGTAAACTTTTCAAGTTTTTTCATAAAAAGGTCCAATTTACAACCCCCACTGTGCATTATTCCTGACAACTTGTTAAAAACAGCTGTAAAACTTCATATTAAGAAAAATAACAATTGCATTATAATTGGAGAATAACATATTTTTATCAAAGTCACTTCAAATATACGAATAAAACCAGATTTAAGAGCTCATTTGTTTGCACAAATATGAACTGAATTTGATTTAATAACAAAGAGGTCATATATGATTTTTGCCTATATCTCTTTTGATCTTTATGTAAATTTGATAGGAGTCATATAGGTCATGAATCACTTCAGATATGAAATGTACATTATCCAGTCCAGTGAGGACGTCAATTACACGGGAGGGAAATGACAATCTCTTGATACCCACAAATATTCAATTTAAATCTATTTTCCATCTCAAAAATTTCATTTTAAAATCAAGGTTATAATTTTATTACACTGAATTTTACTACTGTAAATTCAGAAATTATTGCGTGCATTTATTTTTGCAATTTTCGAAGAACGGACAAACATGCGAGATTTATTATTGTGATTTAAAGAAAATCTGCAGACAGATATATGTATAAGATATAAGATTTTATGCAGCTTAAGGGCGCCTCCGGTTCTTATCGCTGCATTGAAGACCTATTGGTGACCTTCTGTTGTTGTCTGTTCTGTGGTCGGGTTGTTGTCTCTTTGACACATTCCCATTTCCATTCTCAATTTTATGAGTTCTTATTATTGCGATAATCACCAAGTCGCATTATTCGCATTAATAAAAACCTCGCAATAATTTCAGAATTTACAGTATAAGCTTACAAAAGTCATGAAAGTGTTTTACACAAAGAATATTTGAAATTATGCAGGTTTTGTTCCTTAAAATATTTTTAAAAATTTTTGATTTCAGGAGGGGGGGGGGATTAGGGTCACAAGTAAATGTCTACAAAATCTCATATAGAACATGTAGAATCTGGAATCAACCTTTATTTTTATCAAATTTTTAAAATAACTATTTTCTTTTATTTTATTCTATTGGAGAAGTGGCCAGGTATTATTTTGTAATTGAAATTAATTAACAAGCTTAAAATGATCAGACACAAGTTATGTTGATAGTAATCTTTAGCCATTTTCACAAAAACTTTACAACAAATAAGTCAACAATTCAGTTTTACTTGCAATTAATTTCAGTTATATTTTTTTTTTAAATGTTTTTGTATTAAAATAATAAACTGATAGCCCTCCCACCCCCAAAAAAACAACCAAAAACCAACCAAAATCGGCTATGTTTTGCCACTGATCATAAAATAATTGACAAGAAGTTTCTCTGAGTGGTTGTACCACCCTTATTTATCTATTTTTTTCTGTCCAAAAGTCTAGTCCAAAACTGAAGCCAAATGGTTATTTGCATTGAATTTTTTTTTTACAATAATTACACCTTTGACTCAAACATGAATGAAAGAAGACATAATATATACATGTATATGTCAATGAGACAACCACAAAATTAATGCATTTTAATTTCAATTGAACAAAAAGGCAATTTTACTTCTGCTCTTTTGTTCTGAGATGTTTCGGTACAATATAAACCAGCTGTTATAAAACAAAATCCCATACATTTAATATAAATATTTAAAAAAAAAAATGTCTACCTTCTTTTTTTTAAGGATATCACAAGTTTTTGGTAAACTGTTCTTTGCATTATTTATTTTGGCAAAACAAACTGATACATACTTTAAATATAAATAAAACATATATATTATATACATGTATATCACAATTTTAAAAAAGTTTAAAGTTTTCTAAACTTCCGAACACATCAGGCTTTTCAAATTTAAAAGCATGGAGTTAGTTTTTCATAAGTGTGACAAACACATGCACCTTCTTAAGATTACCTTTCTCATCCTTTTTTGAGTCTTTTCCGGAACTACTGAAAATAGTAAAACAAATTATGAAACAAACATTTACATTAAAAAAAAATTACGAGAAAAAAAATTTAGTCAGAATTTTTACACCGTGATAAATAAAGCACCTTTCAAGTCGCGCACTGTTCTGAATACCACTTCCTCACCATATTCATCAACCAAGCGAAAAGGTCTATAACGCTTGCGTTTGGATCGACAGCGTCTTTTTTTAACACTAAATACACTATCATATTGTTCATATTTTTTACGGAAAAGTCCATGCACTAGACACCAGTGGTAGCTGTGGAACTTAAACTGACTCACTGTCATTGTCTATCAGAATATATTTCAGTCACAAAATTGTCAACAAAAACAACACAGGGAGTTACATCCTCATTTCCTCAAAGTAAAGCACAGTTTTTCACGACCTTTTTTCTATTCTATATAGCATCACAAACACCTTAAGCATGTTTTAATTCATATTTTTACTATAAAATATATCAGAACATTGACAGCATAAATTATACAACAAATTTTATTTAAATGATCCGTCAATATCCATATTCATTTCATCTACACAATAAATGGGTGTGTCCCATATTGCTGTTTTCGATTTCCATTTGAAAAGGGACATTTAATCACTGAACCGTTTATATAATGCTATAAGTTATTAAATATTCTATTTTCTTTTTTCATGTCATTAATGATATCAAGAATATGAAAATAGATCAAAACTACAAAATATATTATACCACATAAAACAAACTACGTCTTTTAACATGTTTGATCAAAGATTTTTTTAATTATGGGTGCAACCTTTAATATAATTGACAAACTGTTAGTGCAATAAACTGTATCAAGTTGGTTTGATACTAATAAAACTGTTTTGCTTTCTTCCTTGTCTTTTTTATTTGTTTATATTTTAAATGTGGTCTGCCAATATATTTGTTGCAATGACTCGGCAAGAAACTAATATATCAATCGAAACTAATTATTTGAAATATTTTCCATTTTCTAAAAAAAAAAACAACTAATGGATATATAATTGTCCAACCGAACAAAACCTTTTAATGGAACCAGTTCTCTAATCATTATGGATGCAATGAAGAGGCTTACTGTTCCAACAAAATACAAGGGAGACTATTCTTTGTTCCAAGGTAAAGGAAAGTAACTCTCTTGACCTATAAGGGAGTAGATTTATACAAACCAAACCGACCTCTTAGCAGTTGATTTTGGATCCTTCTCGTCCTTTTTATCCTCAGGTTTCTTGTCAGTTTTTGGTTCGATAGGTTTCTCTGGAGTTTCCTTAACCTCTGACACAGTTTCTTTCTTTGTTTCCTCTTTAGAAGTGGTGGCCTCATCCACTTTTGCCACAGATTCCTGTTTGGGTTCGTCTTTGTTTTCCACTGGTTTCTGTCCATCAGCGCCAGTTTTACTTTCTTGCGTAGTAGAAATCAGGTCAGCGTCCAGATCATTCTGTGTATCATCAACATGAACCACCAACGATTCACTATCCATTTCCTGGCTATCTAGTTTTACTGCTGTCTTTTTTCCGACACTTGACGGCTTGGATTCAGTTTTTTGAACATCTTTAGCAACAGGCTTTTTTGGAGCTGGCATTTCCTTCTTTGGGTCAGGTTTCTCAGCCTTTTCCAACGATTGAACGGTCTCTCCCGAAGTTTTAGCAACCTCCTTTGCTGTTTGGGCATTGTCTTTCTGAGCAGCCTCCTCTGAACTTTGGGCAACCACTGTTTGGGTGGGCTCTGCTGATTTTTCAGCAGACTGATCTGGTGCTAAAGAATTCAAAATATAACTTGATTGGCAAATCTAAACACAACTTGACAACAAGGTTTTCTTCCTTTTAGTTTAATTGTTACACTTTATTAATTGTATTTTATGTTTTCATGGACCAGGGACATTTATTTCCGTTTTCTTAACCTCTAAATCAAGAATACTAAAGGATTAAATGAAAAAGAAGCCTCTGTCTGCCACGGTTTACTTTTACCTGAGATAGGCTTTACATAGCCATATCCATGATTTCCATCATGTCATTATACGTTCATTCTCTACAGAATCCTTAATTACCACAATGCCATCATTGTTAATAATATCTACATATCTCCCGACTGCTGGTCATACTGGAAAATCCAACTCATCAAATACACAAAACTTCGATACTACTAGTAATATTGGTGAGAAAAGAAAATTGGTTATAACAACACATGTAAGTAATCATTTCATCAAAATATTTCAACTACTGCTACTTCTTGAACTTCAAATTCTTTTCTCTGGTTGATTTTCTATTAGAACTTTCCACCATAATACTTTTCATTGGTCTATAAAAAGAAATCCACATCTCCATTCTATCAGCAAGCTTTCAATACTAACTCAAACATAATGAAAGATAATTTTCTAACACTGTTTCTTTCTGATGGTCAGTCTTGTTATATAATTTTCTAACACTGTGTCTTTCTGATGGTCAGTCTAGTTTAAGAATGTTGATTTTCATCTCTTTCACCTTTACCATGAAGGCTTCTTCACTTCATTTTGAATATCATTCTTCATGACAATAAGGTAAGGTCGGTTTTTTGTATTCCAATATGACAAAAATAATCATTTTGGTCTCCGAAATACTAAATCTTGAACTCCAAATGTACTGGGTAATTTTTTATTCCTCCAATGATTTATCATAGATGTCCTTTGATCTAAATGTTCAGTTCAATGGATGGTTTTTCTTCATTCGCCATTGTTAATCAAATATTGCTTGACACAGTAGACAGATATAGTCAAAAGAGGTCCGTTCGATACAAAAGTAGATGTCCTTAGCCTCTGAATGGTCCAATTAATCTGAATTTGTATTCAACAAAGAGGTCTGTCCGATACAGAAGTAGATGTACTTAGTCTCTGAATGGTCCAATTAAATTGAATTTGTATTCAACAAAGAGGTCTGTCCGATACAGAAGTAGATGTCCTTAGCCTCTGAATGGTCCAATTAATTTGAATTCGTATTCAACAAAGAGGTCCTTCCAATACAGATGTTGATGTCCTTAAGTCTCTGAATGGTCCAATTACTAATTTACTTTGAATTTGTATTCAATTTGATGCAAAACCTGGTAGAGTATTCATATTCATTACAAAACAGTTGTAAAATATTCCTCGAAACTGCAATCCTGATTAACACGATAAACAACACAATCCTAACTCTTCAATTGTAAAAAACTTGTTTATTTCTTCTCAATATAGTTAAACAAGCTCCTTATTTTGGGTCCATCACCAAAATGACTTCATCTCTTTTTCGGAAATAAGCGCTTTTCACCACCACATTTTTCCGATCACTGAAACAACTGAACACCACATCATGGACTAAGATCCGATCACCGGACAGCAAGTCTTCCAATTTATCTTTCCTTGGTCTGGTTAGGTTAACCGACCATGGACCATGACAGAACAGAGGCCCTTAACTAAAACTGTTTATTGCCTTAACTGTTGAGGAGAGTGGTCTTTCTACGTGAGAGAAAGTGTGTTGCACTTAACCAATCAATATCATACAAGAACAAAACCACCTACCTTTATCAAGTGCTGGTGGTGACTCTTCAACTTTTTTCTCAGATTCCTCTACCTTTTTCACCTCTTCAGAGGAAGAAACCTGAGGAGTTTCCTTTACTTGTTCCTGTTCTGGCTTCTTTTCAGCTACCACTTTCTGTTCAATTTCTACAATAGGTACTGACTCTGGTTCCTTGTCCTGTTTTGCCTCCTCAGCCTTGGCTGGCACTACTAGTTCTTTTGCTTTTTCCTCAACATCCATTTTTTCTTCTTCTTTTTTCTTTTCACTTCCTGTATCTTTTACATTTTCAACATTAGAAACCTGGACTTCTTCTTTTTTATCTTTTTCTTCCACAGTTTTGGACTCTTCTACATCATCTATAATTTCTATACATTCTATTTTCTCTCCAATGGCCTCAGAAGAATTAGTTTTGGAATCAATCTCCATTTTTTCTTCTTTAACTTCTTCTTCCTATAAAGTCAAAATAATATCACTCTTCTAACACTACTCATAATTATGACATGTACATGTATTTGTTTACAAGGGTCTGGACAGAAGGGTGTTAAATTCTGTAATTTCTGTCCATTATTCCCCCCCCCTTTTTTTTTAGCACCCTCCACCATTATTCTCTATTCTTTACTTTTAAGTACCCCATCATTGTATCTAAGATTCTCAGAAAAACTTCATCGACTTGTCTACATTAAAATCATGCATAACTTTGGGATAACCTTGATTCAACATGTACATGATGTATGCATTAATCTCATGTGTTCAATCTTTTGCATAACCTAAATCCCATACTTGACTATTTCATCAGTTCTAAGTCATGTGTGCATTATTATAAATTGCATGTGCTTACACTTTTGTATAACCTAGATTCCAGAGTTAACAATTACTCTACAATTACATGTTTTCAAACTTATTGATAACCCAGACTATGTTATTTCTTTTTTTCTTTTCTTATCAACAATATAAATGCAATATCTTTTCTTTTAATCATTTAGAGTTCAAAGAAAATGACCTCCCTCCCCAAAAACTGAGACTAATTCTTGTTTATGGTACTAAACGCATTTATTTTTTCATTTCTCAAAATAATCAATTACTCCAGAACAGATGGAAGGTATAAGGTATGTATACTTTAAATATAATGTGACATATGTTTGTAATAAACACACTGGCTAAGTGACTGAAAACAATAAAGTGTAGATAACAATCATTGATTGTATTTTCCTAGTCATACTTTTGTTCTGTTTACTAGCACCTGTAATTTAAACAGATCAAATGCAATTATAAAATAATTACTAATGATTTCAATTAAATTTAATATCTATTAAAACATCTTTAGTTCAATTTTGAGGTGACACAGAAGTGGCCTGTCAATGGTACATTATAGGTAGGTAGACATAAGCTGTTTATGTATTGATTGAATGGCTCTATATGGCCATTATTCAGGATACTTTAGACAAGATGGGGATAAAACTGACTTTTCTTCAACATGTACAAGTTTTAAAACAACATTTTTTTATTGCATAATTCTGCTCACTGAACAAAAAATATGTATTATCTCCTGAAATAATACAAAAATTCCTACCTTTTTTCCTCCACCTGTTCTTGTTCTGTCTCCATTTTCTCCTCCTTTTCTTTCTCTCCATTTTTTACCTCTTCTGCCTGATGACCCTCTTTCTTGTCTTCTTCTGTGGCAGGAGTTGTCTCCTCTGTGACACCACTTTTACTATCATCACCTTCCGTCTCCTCTCCATCACCGGTTTCCTCCTCATCTTCATCTTCGTCTTCTTCACCATCCTGTCATCACAAATCAAAATGTCTTGTTATAAGGTACAACCTATTATGGTCCAATATCCAAAATCTAAATACGTGGTTAGATTCAGCATATCAAAGAACCCTAAGAATTCAATTTTGTTAAATCAAACTAAGTTTAATTTTGGACCCTTTGGACCTTAATGTAGACCAATTTGAAAACGGGACCAAAAATTAAGAATCTAAATACATGGTTAGATTCAGCATATCAAAGAACCCCATATATTCAATTTTTGTTGAAATCAAACAAAGTTTAATTTTGGACCCTGATTTGGACCAACTTGAAAACTGGACCCATAATCAAAAATCTAAATACATGTTTAGATTCAGCATATCAAAGAACCCTAAGAATTCAATTTTTGTTAAAATCAAACTAAGTTTAATTTTGGACCCTTTGGACCTTAATGTAGTCCAATTTGAAAACGGGACCAAAAATTAAGAATCTAAATAGATGGTTAGATTCAGCATATCAAAGAACCCTATATATTCAATTTTTGTTGAAATCAAACAAAGTTTAATTTTGGACCCGATTTGGACCAACTTGAAAACTGGGCCCATAATCAAAATCTAAATACATGTTTAGATTCAGCATATCAAAGAACCCTAAGAATTCAATTTTGTTAAAATCAAACTAAGTTTAATTTTGGACCCTTTGGACCTCAATGTAGACCAATTTGAAAAGGGACCAAAAATTAAGAATCTAAATACACGTTAGATTCGCATATCAAAAACCCCAATAATTCAATTTTGATGAAATCAAACAAAGTTTAATTTTGGACCCTTTGGACCTCAATGTTGACCAATTTAAAACGGGCCCAAAATCCAAAAACTTAATACACGGTTAGATTCAGCATATTAAAGAACCCCAAGAATTCAAGAATAAAATCCCATTGAAATTGGTCAAGAAATAAGCAATTTATACAAAGTATCTTCTTTTGCACAATACTGTGCAATTGAATATTTCTTGCAATTGCTAATACTGTGCAATTGAATATTTCTTGCTATTATGCAATACTGTACAATTGACAATTTCTTCCTATTGTGCAATATTGTGCTATTGGATATTTCTTGCTATTGCGCAATACTGTGCAATTGAAGATTTTGCTATTAGCAATACTGTGCAATTGAAAATTTCTTGCTATTGCACAATACTTATTATACAATAATTTACACATCCTGTTTGGTGTATCTCCTACCATATCATTATTATTTGCTTTTAAATATAAATCAGAAATAACCAACTTAAAATGGAAAATTTTAAAGAAAAAAAGGAAAAAGGAAAAAAATCCCCCTTTTTGAACCCCTTATGATTCATCACCCCAAACTCAATCCCAGCCTTCAATGAGGTATGGTACCTTGCAGTACAATTTCAGAGAGATCCATACACTTGAACACAAGTTATTGCCTGAAACTAGAAAATGCTTATTTTGGCCCTTTTGGCCCCTAATTCCTAAACGATTAGGGCAATTACCCCAAACTCAATTCCAGCTTTCCTTTGTGATATGGAACCTTGTAGTACAATTTCAGAAAGATCCATACACTTACACACAAGTTATTGTCCTGAAACTAGAAAATGCTTATTTTTGCCCCTTTTGGCCCCTAATTCCTAAAATTTTGAGGCAATTACCCCAAAATCAATCCCAGCATTCCTTTGTGATATGGAACCTTGTGGTACAATGTCAGAGAGATCCATACACTTACACACAAGTTATTGTCTGAAGTTACAAAATGCTTATTTTGGCCCTTTTGGCCCCTAATTCCTTAACTGTTGGTACCATAACCCCAAAATCAATCCCAACCTTCCTTTGTAGTACTGAACCTTATGGTAAAATTTCCTAGAGATCCATTCACTTAAACTAAAGTTAGAGTGCGAAAACTAATGTGTCTTCGACGACGACGACGCCGATTTATTTATTTACGACGATTTACGACGACGACGACGCCTAACGTAACGTTATACCAATATACGACCACAAAAATTTTTGCGGTCGTATAAAAATTATCTGTAAATTGTACATCTTTCCTTAATATGAAAGTACCTATTCATCTATAGTAAATAGAAATTCTTATATAAGTGTGTCAGACAAATTTCACTGAAAAAAGAAGGATACAAAAACAAATGAGATGTGGTTCAATTCTCAATCAGACAACTATCTAATAAATGGACCAGAAAGTAGATATTTATACCACTAAAGATTCACAGCAAATTATTCACATAATTCTTTTAACAATAAAATTTTGGGTTTAAATTTACATTTTGTATTTCCAGCAAGCATGCACTAAAAACATCTAGTGCAAATAGGGACCAATTTATGGGAAAACAGTTTAATTTTCAAGATTTCCTCTAAATTTTCATCAAATGATTTTTGTCAGTCCAATTATTTATTGCATATCATCAAATGTCCAACATTTGTTTATTCAATTTCAACAGAAGGAGTCTCTACATGAGAGTAGATGTCTACATTATCATGATTATACAACTTACAAGAGTGGATATCTATATAAATCTAATAACAGTAACTAAGCAAAGAATGTGGATTTATCGAAAACTTTATACCAGAATATATATATTCCAAACATGTTGATTTTTGTTTTTATTTGAAACTGAGCAAAAATAGTACTCAAAATATTATAATTTATAAAGTACCTGTATAATAATTTTGATGAATTTACTACTCAACATGACTAATTTGATCCCAGTAATGTGACACTTCTTTTCATTAAATATCTATAAAATTTATATCCACCCAATTTAAAATAAACATGTTTACATATAAATGTTTGGGTGGAGCTTTATTGAGAACAAGCATTCGCAGAGTACTGCATGGCAATACAAATTAGTCCCCTACCAGGTAAAAATTCATTATACTGGAACAAAATTATGCTAACTTGTTCTATAACTTGTCATGGTGTAAACAAAAAGAAAATATCAAGTCAATATCTTCAAGCATGACTAAAAACAGTGTGGAAAACTGATTATATGAGTGAATTTTTCAAGTCCAAGGACCATAACTCTGCACAAAATTATCAGACAGAAACAAAAATTTGAACTTGATCTGTAACTTGTCATGATAAAACTATATACCAATTATCAATCAATATCTTCAAGCCTGATGAAAATAAAATGCTTCACTGAGCGCAGCCTGATACGACTGCAGAGGTCGAACCCTGAACAGTTGGGGCAAATTTGGATATAATATTCAAGCTTGATACTGTCTGAATTTTGATTGTGATCAAATTTTTGACATAATATAGATTCTGACACAAAATAAATGTGGTAAAAGATCTTACAAATCTATTGCGCAATACTGTGCAATTGAAGATTACTTCTTGAAACTTTTACAAAATTTGAAATTTGATGAAAATTTTTGAAAAAAATATGAATTCCTTAAAAAAATTGTTTGCCCCATAACCCCTAATATGAATCCAAACCTTCTACTTGTGGTATTAAACATTGTGGTACAATTTCAGAGCAATCGAAATACTTAGACACAAGTTATTATCCTGAAACTAGAAAAATGTTTGTTTTGGTCCCCTTTTGGGCCCCTAATTCCTAAACGGTTCGAACCATTATCCCCAAAATCAATCCCAACTTTCCTTTTGTGGTATTGAACCTTCTTAAAAAATTTCATAGAGATCCATTAACTTAAACTAAAGTTATTGTCCGGAAACCAATCTGTCTTCGGACGACGATGCAGACGACGACATCATACCATTATACGATCCCAAAAAATTTTTTGCGATCGTATAAAAAGTGTGGAAAACACTCTAACATTAGATGTGATTAATAGTTCTCTAAAATTAGATATGATGTAATACAATGTATATTTATTTTCAAGTTATAATCAAATATAATTAATAGTTCCAAATATTTTTCTTTCACTTGTCACAAACTAATATAGATTTGTAATTTATCTATAAAATGTCAACAACTTTTATCTATACACAATGTAATGTAATGAAATATATACCTTAATAAAATAGATTATTATCTAATTAAAAGATTTCACTTCATAATTTTTTTATGTATATAGCATTCAGAAAATTAGTTTATACTAAATAAAAAACACTTCAAACAATTAACCAAAGAATGTCTTTAAAAAAATGAGTTATCTCTCTTTGTACAGAAATATGGTTTCACATACAAAATGTAGTACTCTAACATTAGATATGGACTATGATAACTCTGGACTAAATCATCAGACGGGAACAAAATTCGAACTTGATCTATAACTTGTCATGATAAAACTATATACCGAATATCAAATCAATATCTTCAAGAATGAAGAAAAAAAGTGTGGAAAGTTGATTTGCCGGACTGACGAATGGACAGACGGACGGACAGATAGACGGACGGAGTGCAAACCTAAAGTCCCCTTCAACTTCGTCGGTAGGGGACTAAAAAGCAATTAGCATGTCCACAATATCCTGGTAAATCAAAGATTTAAATACTGAAATATAAACTTGAAATATTTGTTGTCAATATCCTTAAAACAAGAAAAATACACTCTTTCATTTAGGCAACAATTAATCTTATGTTGATTTTAACTTTTGAAAAAGTGAAATGACACTTCAAGATTTTTGTGTGAAGGACAGATAATACTTTGAATGAAAGAGAAAAAAATAAATGTGGATAGTGTCCACATGTGGACACAAATGATGCCCCGCTTGCATATCATATAGTTATAAAGGGACATAACTGAAGAACGGTAAAAGTGACGCTACCCAAATTTGAACTTGATCTGAGTTTTGTGGTAATAAGCATTGTGTGTAAGTCTCATAATATTTGGTTGAGGCTAACTTAAGTAGAGAACAGAAACTAAAAATTTAGCAATTTTTCTATTTGTAAACACGCATAACTCTAGAACGGTTGTGTATAAGTTTTATAACATTTGGTTGAGACAAACTAAAAATTTCAGCAATTTTTATGTTTATAAAGGGACATAACTCAAGAATGGTAAAAGTGTTGCCACCAAATTTTGTACTTAATCTGTATTATGTAGTAATAAGCATTGTGTATAAGTTTCATAACATTCGGTTGAGGCAAACTAAAGTTAGAAAACGGAAACAAAAAATTTGTACTTGATCTTAGTTTTGTAGTAATGAATATTGTGTATAGGTTTCATAATGTTTGGTTGGGGCAAACTAAAGTTACAGAATGGAAACTAAAAATTTTGCAATCGTTCGATTTATAAAGGGGCATAACTCAATAATGGTTAAAGTGACACTACCAAAATTCAACTTGATCTGTGTTTTATCAGTGTTTCATATCATTTGGTTGAGTCAAAATTAAACATTGCATTGTATAAAGCATTGATTGTAGTTGATTCAACTATAATCATGGACAAAGGAAGGTAACTCCAATTCTAAGAATTACTTGATATTTAGAAAATAAAAATTTCGCAATTTTTCTTGATCTGTGTTTTGAGGTTATAAGCATTGTGTATAAGTTTCATAACATTTGGTTGAGGCAAACTTAAGTTAGAGAATGGAAACTAAAAATTTTGCAATTTTTCCATTTATAAAGGGGCATAACTCTAGAACGGTTAAAGTGACGCCACCAAAATTCAAACTTGATCTGTGTTTTGTGGTAATAAGCATTGTGTATAAGTTTCATAACATTTGGTTGAGGCAAACTCAAGTTAGAGAACGGAAACCAATTTTGGGACGTACAGACGTACAGACGGACGTACGCGTACGTACAGATGGACAAGGGTTAAACTTAATGCCCCCCTCCGCTACGGCGGGGGCATAAAAAATAAAAACAGAAACAATTGCCAATGAAACAGTACACACTGGTAAATATTATTGATTACAATAAAAAAAGTTGTTTTACTAAAAAACTTTCAATTTCAAAATGTAAAAAATTATAGGTAAAATGAAGTTTTCACAGAAATTTTTTTACACCTCCCTTCATGCTATTACGTTTTCTAAATGTAGTGTTATAGTCAGCAAAATAACAAATTTTACATATATATCACGTTTTCACAAACTTATGCTAATTTTATTTGAAATTTTTGCATGTAGGTTAAAAAGCATCAACATTACATAATATGTTAAATGTATTAGCCAAAAAAAAAGAGTAAATATATCACCCTATATGCACATGTAGCCTCAATAAGATTAAAATGACATAATTCAAAACCAGATATTGACATGATAACATACAATGTAAAGAAATCATTTATTATCAAAATACTGACAAAATATTTTCGAGTACTATAAATCAGAATTATCAATATTTGAAGCACATCATTAACATTACATTCAAAAAATTAAGTGCTTTTAATCTTGATAATTTCTAGATCTTACATATAATATTCAATGGCTTATAAATCATGGAACTCTTTTGCCTTGGAGCTTATGACTATACAAATATATGAGATAACTCCTTTAAAATTCATTGGAAACCAATTCAAATCACTTGATCTTCTCCGTTTCATCAATTAAAAAGCCTTTTATGAATTTTACAACAGATTTTGTGGACAAATATGCCAATATGGTTGATGTCTTTTTTTAAAGTTATCCTCTCTTATACAGATTGAAAGCCAATATGAAAAAAAGAAAGAATAAATCATTAAACAATTGTATTTTCAGCAGGAAATGAACATCTTTGGATATTTTGTACGAATTATGAATGTTACATATATAAATACAAAATAATGCAGAAGAAACGAAATGTTACATATATAAATACAAATTAATGCAGAAGAAACGACAAGAAATTGAATGTATTTGGTCAAAAATATTTTGAAATGTATGTTTCGAAAAAATATTAAAATTTTCAAAGATTGCTGAATACAAAATTGTCATGAACACTCTATATTACCTATGTGTAGGAAAAGTAAAAAATCTGAGTGGCAAACATTCTTAATTCAAAGTCAGTCAGTCAGTGGCTGTAATCTTATAAGAAGTTAGTTAATAAGGTTAAAAGTAAACAAATACTGTGAGTGAACTCACGAAAGAATACCATCAGCTGAAAAATAGTTTTAAGTCTATTTATTATCTCCCCTTTAACATCTAGAACAGGGATGATATTCCTTCGTCTTTTATGTACACCCTAAGGTAATGTTCTATAACTGTGTACAGTTTTATAAATATTAGTCAGGCTGGTTCAGAGTTGTTGGGCTTACAAGGTACTATTGCCCTTATCGCAATATTGAGGATTAACTCCCTTTTTACATGTAAGACCAAAAATATTTCCCTTTATACACACCCCAGGCAGTGTTCAACAACTGGATAAAGTTTCAAAATATTCATTCACCCAGTTAAGACTAGTTGCACTTACAAGGCACATGACAGACAGACAGAGAGACAGACAGACAGACAGACAGACAGACACACAGATAGAGTGATTCCTTTAGCTATAAAGGTAGAATGATTAACATAAGTAACAGTCTATCTTATAATGCCTTAGCCCAGAATTTACCATAACTATCCAAGTTTCTCCAAAAAAGTGTTCATATTCCAATGTGGTAATTTTCTCCATCCAAGAGAAATCGTCTGATTCACAAATTTTCATTCCACAGAAGAACTATTTAGATCATGCAAGCTTAAGCACATCAATTCTTTGGTTTAAATTACAGTTTTCTCTTTCAAATCATCACTTAAATTTCTCTTCCTTTGTCCGATAAATGTTCATAAAATCACAAAGCAACACTTTAGTAGGTCTTATTGTTCAACATTAAACAAACATTACAACCTGCTCTCTATATAATGATTAACATCTGTGCCCCAAGACTGGCATAGACTGATAGTACAATAAATAAACTGATCGATCATCAAAGAATACATTACAACTTTTTCATTTATTTTTACTTCTCTTATCATGTAACATCACAGTTTAAATAACTGAACTTTTCATCATGAGATAGATCTTAATTCAATGTCATAAACATATCCGTTTTCAGTAAGGAAACAAACATGCTCAAAAATAGAATCAAGTAAGCATACTCCCACCGTCTGTGACGACAGTAAAATGCAGTTTTGTCCTCAGAACTATCTAATTATTTTTGTCACAAATTACTGAGTCATTATCATTAATTATTTATAGCCTATAATATGAAATCTACAAACACTTTATAGTATGCCAACCATGAAAATCAATTTAGTACAACACAACAATAACATGATATGAAATTATTCTTTGTAATAGTCAACAGGTCATTATGACATAACACTTCCATCTTCAGATGTTATTTTTACATCCTAACATATCCAAGGTTTCTCAAACTAATTATAGTTTTAAAACGAAGGAGACTGATGCTGAAATAATTATTGTTAATTTACTTTCTTGTTTAGTCTAAACATTAAAGGTTCATCTTGAAAAAAGAACAAAAGAATCTACGTCATTGCTTGTTTTGTAGATTTCATTTTTTATTTTCCAGTGCATATAGTTCTAGGGTACTAATTCCTTTTGCCCACAATATGGGTTTCTGGATTTTCCTTTATTTGATTCTCTAACAAAACATTTTAAGATAGAGATTCAACAAGTCTTTTACAGAACATCTGATTAAGAAAAGATTATGTTTTGTCATTACTGAAAGATAATCTACCATCTAAGAATAGATTTCCAACTCAAATTTCTTTCTCCATAAAAGAAATCTAGGATTTCTGTGTTTTTAGGACATTATCCTTACTTTCAATATATATATTAATATATTATAAAGTCGATCACCAAAAGATCTTCAGGCTCGGATCCAGGATTGAATGAGAGGGGGCTCCAGAGAATAAGGAGTTAAAAGACCAAATTTTGACAAAATATTGGTGGTAATTTAACCTATAAATTACAATTTAGAGGCAGGAGCATGCTCCAGGTGTGCCCTCGTCTGAATCCATGCCTAATGTTAATCCATTATTTTACACTGAAGAAATTAAATTTACATTGTACACATACACAACATATTTGTAGGCAATAGGGTGTCAGCTTTTATATGAATTGTACATGTGTTCAAATGCCTAGAAACATGTCAAAAACACTTGGATGAGGTGATGTACACACAAAATTGCAAAGATGCAGGTAAAAATCACTAATCGTGATTAACTGTCATATATATGCATGATTGCTGGTCATTTAAAGGGTAAAATTTCAGCTGTCAGTCATAATATGAAACTGATGCATTAACTCAAAAGCTGAATAAAGTCTGAATGTCAAACAATTGTAATTTTTTTCTTTCAATTTTAACTTTCTTGGAAACCCAGGATTAGATTCTGTGCATCATGCATGAATATATCAAAGTGAAATCAACATACTGTTTATATCGGTTACAAAAGTAGTTTTTGGCAAAATGGTTTATCAAAGTGAAAACCATAGAATTTTTTTCTAATGGATCAATCACATTCAAGTATTTGTAGATACATGTAGATACAAATCTATAAGAATTATAGACAAAAGTAAAACTGATAGTCTGATTTACAAATGCAGAGAGATATTTTAATGTGAATCAACAATGTGAAATTTACCAACAAGAGTGATTGTTAGCTGAATTACATGTTGACTGATGTCCTAATTTAATCATTTACTTGAGACTAGTATATATTCAGAGAGAGATAGCTCCAACTTGACGTTTTTTTTAAGAAAAGTTACTTTTAACATGTATAAAAATTCAAGAACTGAATATGACTGAAATAAATAAGATATAATTTCAGGATTTTTAATGTTGGAACCTTAGTGCAGTGAAATTAGCTATGCACTATCCAGCTGAACAGTTCAACACTGAACAACAATCTAGACGAATAGGTTATTGACACCGTCCATATATAACTATAAGTGAACCAACAAACAGATTAATAATTTTACCTTCTCAATGAAGACTCCACTTAAAAAAGATTTTCTCATGTGTTTATAAGAATAAACTTATAGAAGTAAACAAAACCTATTTATAATCCCTCATTTAGAAGTTAAAACATGAAATGCAAGATAAGTTATCATCAGGTCAAAGGTTAAAACCCTCTGTTATCTCTAAAATTAAATTAGATATTATAAATTATGAATATTGATAATATCTTCAATGTGTATACATAACAGACATGTATATCAACGAAATGAGTACATTCTGATGCATTTTATTATTGAAATAAACAGCTGCGCCATGAGTGCATGATACGCCCGTCACGTTTTCAATGTCATATCCTTAATTTATAAAAAACTAAAGTGATGTTATCTTAATAGATATAAATCAGTCACCAAAGTTTAATGAAAACTGCTCAAAGTAAGGATATTGTCCGAAAACTGGAAAATCCCCCCTTTTTTTATAAAGGAAACCCCGTAACTAGTAAACGTAAAATCTGAAATTAATAAAAATTGAAAAGGACCTTACTTCAATAGATATAAACAATTTACCAAGTTTCATGAAAACTTCTGAAAGCATTTTTGAGTTATTGTCCGAAAACTGGAAAATCCCCCCTTTTTTTATAAAGGAAACCCCGTAACTAGTAAACGTAAAATCTGAAATTAATAAAAATTGAAAAGGACCTTACTTCAATAGATATAAACAATTTACCAAGTTTCATGAAAACTTCTGAAAGCATTTTTGAGTTATTGTCCGAAAACTGGAAAATCCCCCCTTTTTTAATGAATAAAACCCCATAACTAGTAAACCTAAAATCTGAAATTTATAAAAATCAAAAGAGAGCTTAAGTCAATAGATATAAACAATTCAACAAAGTTTAAGGAATACTGCTCAAAGCATTTTTGAGTTATTGTCCGAAAACTGGAAAATCCCTCTTTACGTAATGAATAAAACCCCATAACTCAAAAACATAAAATCTAAAATCTAAAAAATCGAAAGGGAGCTCATGTCAATATATATATAAACAATTCACCAAAGTTTGTTGCAAATTGGTGAAAGTGTTTTTGAGTTATTGTCCGAAAACTGGAAAATCCCCCTTTTTGTTATGAATAAAACCCCAAAACTCGGAAACGTCAAATCTGAAATTTATAAAAAACGAAAGGGAGCTCACGTCAATATATATAAACAATTCACTAAAGTTTCATGCAAATTGGTTAAAGTGTTTTTGAGTTAATGTCTGACATGTTGACGACGGACGGACAGACGGACAACGGTATACCATAATACGTCCCCTAAACAGGCATATAAAAAACCATCCCAAAGAACTTAATACTAAATTTTGGAAAATACTGGGAGTTAAAACAGTTATCAATGCTTCCCTTTATAAGGGTGGATGGGGATTGGAGGTTGGGTTGGGTGGAGGGATTCTCCTGAATTTTTCTGTTTTCATTCTAACATATTTTTCTTTCCTTTTGTTGTTCATGAAAATTTAATCAAGTACCATACCTGCTAACATTTCAAAATGCCCATGGGGTTTAGCATGCAAGATGGTTCTCATTGTCCCAGAAAACCTTTGAAGGGGCATTCAAATTTATTTTAATGATGTTTATTTGCTGCTTCATACTTTTACAATCATATAGCCATGGTAAAATTTATTTTGTTTTAAATTGTGGACAAAATTGCTCTTTTAAAATTTCCAATTGGGAGCCTCCATGGGGGGAAATCCCCAACAAACAGAGTTCATGAAAACTTATTTTGACCTGTCGGTCATGGGACCGACAAAGCATGATTATTTGTCAGTCCTGCAAAATTTTAGCCAGTCATACAAAATCTTTCAATTTTATCCTGAAATAAAATTAAACATATTTTATCGAAAATAACTTTATTAATATTAGTTTTATTCCTCGCACCCACAGGCAAATTAACAATGAAGGACCAGTTCAGGTCTTCTGATTGTTCTTATTTAAAGTCATCTTTACTATCCATTTCATCATCTGAATCACTTTCTCGGCTGTTACAGTATTTGTTTGCTCCACTGTAGGGTTCAATCGCCGATTGTTTGCCAGGGATGGCTCTATGAACAAATTTAGTAGGCCACGTGTAGATCGCCGCTTTGGTTTGTTTATAATAAATCCGTAAACCAGTATGGAAATTGGCAGCGGGTACATCTGATAACCGATGTAAACACTTATTGGAAACAGTTGCGGTACATCTAATAACCGATGTAAAAAAGTGCCGAAATATGCACTACAACGGCCGTTTTTACATCGGTCATCGGGACCGGCACTAGCCTTCAAAATACTGGTCCGAGCCTCATTTTGACCGACAGGACCGGCAGGACCGACCATTTTCGCGAACTCTGCAACAAATAGTGACAGTTGGCAGGTATGAAGTACAAGCGCATCTAACATTATATGTTCAAGTTATTTCATCATTTTCATTTATCAATTTTGACTACTTAAATTATGGTAATCAAATTTACAAAATTCATTAAGCCTCTTTTTTTTGTCATTATGTAATATCAGGGTCTGTTTATGGGCTGATTATTCATATATCTTCTCCTTACATTTCACTAACCTTGTTAATCCTATAAGAAGTACTAATATACCAGATCTTGATACCAATGGATTATTTTTAACCAGAAGTTTGGAAATTCTAATTCTGGTCAAATTTATTTTCTTCTATTAACAGTCCAATATTATGTCGACAGGAAAATAATATCAATCTATTTCTTTCATTTTCAAAACATTTCTTAAAAGTAATACTACATGACCTTTGGGTGTGTTCCATTAAACTGGTCACACATTAAACTTTAATGGAAAGAGACCATTTTCTTAAATTCAAAAGCATTTGTATATACATGTATATGTATATTGCAACAGAATAAGGTTTCCATGAAAGGATTTCTTCTTTGTATACCAATAAAACAAGTCAATATATAAAACAGATAGAGTTCAGAACTTATAAGATCTATATAAATTCGACATGTGTTTATTAAAGAAAACTAGAACGGCAAAAGTGACGCCACCAAAATTCAAACTTTGTCTGTGTTTTAAGGTTTTAAGGTATTAAGCATTGTGTATAAGTTTCATTACATTTGGTTGAGGCAAACTAAAGTTAGAGAATGGAAACAAAATTTTTTAAATTTTTCCATTTGTAAAGGGGCATAACTCTAATACAGTAATCAAAGCATCGTAGATGTTGTGATCCAGCCATATTCATAGCTAGTCTGATATTCTTTCTGACCATACTTTTTCTCTTTTCATTTCCAATCTTACTGTAAAATTTCTATGTTATTGTCCAAAGGTAGGGAATTTCGCAATATTGATGCAAATATTGATATAAATATTGATATTTCAATTTTAGACTCTGTCAGATTTTTTTTTTTATAAATATTTGCAATTTATTAATGGTATTGACAAGAATGGAAAGGGAAATCGTCAAACAAGTAATATATCTTTTTATATGCCATTAATAATAACTGGCTTAATAATTTCCAGAAAGAGGCATTCAAAATCCAATTTCTCAACAACAAAAATAATAAAAAATAATAACTATTTTTTATCTAAATTGGTGTTCATTCTTCATTTAGAAAAAAATACATTTCCTGTATTCAAATCAAATGAACAAATACCTAATGCTGAGATATTTCCAATTACTGTTAAATAGCAATATAATGGGATATAAATGTAATACAAACAAATAAATTTTATGGCAGAAAATGCTCAGGTAAGAGTTATGCAATTTTGCTTATTGTTTCAACCAAATTTCTGGTAATTGTAACTAATTAATTAGAACTTGATTATTGATTTATGCGACAGATGATAATGACACTGTTTTTACAAGTGAAATGGAATTTGCTTGCATTTTGTTTACATATTTTTTCATTTTTGATCTTTTCATTAAAAATAACCCACATCTGATTAATCATTAAGCTAGCTAGCAAAATTAACAGAATATTTTAATGTTGTGTAGATCAAAATAAATAATACATTTGTAGGTATACTACTGAGGTCAAGAATGTGTGTATTCAGTTAGGTGTGTAATAAATTGTGTCTATTTAATTATGTAACAGGTCATGAGATATTAACTTTGGTGAATTAAGACTGGGGTTGTTTCCAATTAACACTTTCTACCTTTGAGTGTAATTATTTGAAAATCATGACAGTTGATAATCATAATGACTCTTACTTGCCTATGGAAAGAATTGGAGTAATAGTGTAGGAATCAACTTAAATATATTAATACACATGTTGACCCAAATTTCATTGAACAATCACTTACACAAGTATAAGATACTAATCTAATACTTTCAAAATTCTTATCAACTGATTCAATTGATGTACAAATACTTTTCAAATTAATTCATAAATAGTAAATCATTATAAATTTTGATTTACAAAGAAACTATATGCAAGTGTATATCTAAAATAAAAGGGTTATTTGACCAATCTTTTCTTAATTTGAGGGCAAATAACATGTCAAAAGTTGACAGTTGATGATTAAAATGGTGTAGAAAGTTTCTGCAAGTCATAAAAACACATAATTAGTTTCATGATATGTCTTCAACTTTGTATTCTGCACCATCTCCAAAACCAGAGTGATCGCATAGATCCAGCATGGCTGAATCAAAAATGACGCCACCAAAATTCAAACTTGATCTGTGTTTTGTGGTAATAAGCATTGTGTATAAGTTTCATAACATTTGGTTGAGGCAAACTAAAGTTAGAGAACAGAAACCAATTTTGGGACGTACGGACGTACAGACAGACATGGGTAAAACATAATGCCCCCTCCGCTACGGTGGGGCTTAAAGTTAATAGACCTTACAATGTGTAAGTTCTATTATTTGAAGAACTATTTATAACTTGAAATATAGTTCATCAGTATGCTGCATCATCAGCAAAACTTTTTCTAACTGTTAGTACCCTTACAATTGTAAGCTCAATTACTTTAAGAACTAATTAGAACTAGAACTAGAAATAAAGGGTATCAATATGCTGCATCATCAGCAAAACTTTTTTTAAGAATTCGAAGTGCTAATGGATTTACAGTACACACAGGTCAATTCAGTGAATAATCTCTCTAGCTGGTGATTGTTCACAGTGAATGTTGGTGATTGTGGGTGTTTCACTCTGACTGAAAAAGCTTCTCAGTATTTATACATATATATTCAATAGATATCATGTGACAGGTTGTAAAATTGGGGCGTCATCACCTGAAACAAGACGTCAGCTATTTCTCACAAATCATGCTAATCCTACCCCCCTTTAATAGTAATGTTTTGGGAAGTTTTCTGCTTTTTGGTCTGGTTGTTGTCTCTTTGACACAATCGCTGTTTCCATTCCTACTCTATATAAGTGGAACATTGAAAGATATTGAAAACATGTCACCTAACAAGCTGAAGCCTGATGTAGTATAAATACATGACTCATTGGCAATCATACCACCTCGTCTTCTTTTTGTATCAAGAAGATATTACTTGTAAAGGATGAGAAAAAGGTGATCAAAATTTTAAATATGTGCATGACATATTTCAAAGACATACATTTTTGTCAAACATTAATGGAACATTGAAAGAACTGAAAACTATATGACATAACAATTAGCAATGAATGGGTACATGGCTGGAAATTTTTATATATATGCAAGATGTTTTAAAGATAAAAGTTTTTTAGCAAACAAGTATTACACGAAAGGAAGAGAAAACATGTCACACAATAACTTGTGATATTACAGGACAAAATAAAGCTTAAGCTTGGTGCCATATAATGTATAACAAGAAACTTTGACTTGCAGTTGCTGAGATAAATGCGAAAGAATTATGTCAACAACAGACAGACGGCTGAATGAAGGTAGTCAAGTTCATGTATACCCTTTCCTTTAGGGCATGAGTTTAATCAGCAGGAATTCTATTTCACTGTAATTCCCTGATAGGGTAATTTTTACAACTGAAACACCTTTGGTGTTCTGTCTGTCATAAGAAAAACGTGTTTGTAATTAAAAGAAAAAGAAGCATGAAAGTTTCGGAGTTTAGTGTGACGTCCATTTTACCCAACAATCCACCCAGCATGTTCAAGTGGCATTTCATGTTTAACAAACCATTTAAACATGAAACTAAATAATTTTTGAAAAAAATGAATTATTTCATGTAATAAACTACTTGTGTCAAAAAACATGTCACAATTCTAACTGAAAAATTTTCAAGAAATAGTTTGACAGAGCAATGTCATTTTTCATATAATTCTATTCTCAAGTTGTCACACAGAATCACTATAAAGAGTCATTTTTTAATCAACCAAGCACCATAACTCATGAACTGGGGAAGTGGAAATCCACTTCTATTTTGTGTAAATGCAAAACCACATCTTAATATTATGAAAACAAATGGTTGTACCATTCACAAGTAATGCAAAGAAACGATATAAAGCGCAATTTTCCAATAAATCAAGGACCTTAATTCTGGAACGACAAAAGTGAAATACAACATGAAATTTGAATTTTTGACATCATTAAAAACTTTAATACTAAATTTGAAAAAAATATCAATTGAACAGTTCTTAAAGTTATTACATGAAAACACTCTAGCATCCTTAGCATCTCCCGGCCCACTAATCCAAGTTAATAACCTGATTCATGTCCAAAAAAAAAACAGGTAAAAAATTATAATGCTCTGTCTTCACAATAAACTTTTGAATCTACAAGTCCGACTGAATTTTGCAAAACTTTTAGTTAGATTCTATTGGCCTGTACATGTAGAGATGGTTTTTACAAGCCTAGACTGGTGGGCCTGGTTGAGACGAAGACTGAATGCTAGTTTAAATCATTGAGATGTTTGTCCTATAGCACATTTTTTTTTATTAAACAAGTCTTAAAGACTTTTTCTCATTGTTGAAGGCTATATGGTGACATATAATTGCTTAAACACGATGAATCTTAATTATTTGAACTCTGGTGGATACAGTAGTGTCTCATTGGCAATCATACCACATCTCCTTATTCTAATCTTATACAGTGTTATAATCACATTAATTTTCTCAATTCATAACACCTGTAAACATAATGACTATTTTGTTCCACATTTAAAAGGACTAAAGAGACTGCAGGTTCCAGCACGTACTGTAATTGTTGTTAGTCAGCGTTTCATCTTAAAACACTAAACAAAACTATAGGTTAAACTGAATGTACTGCCTTTAGCATGTTTAGAAATACATGACGACAGAACATTATGGTAATTTTTCTTAACTTTAATGTTAAGTTTCTGAACAATAAAACAGCTTAAATCATTAAAAAAACCAACAAAATCTTGAATACATTATCCAAACTTCAATAAAATAAAATTAAAATTTTTTTTAAATTTGTTAAATAAAGTGTATTTGGCAAAAATATCAAACACTTAAATCAAATCATGAAATATCGCTTCTATAAATATGCATCATAAGATTAACTAAAACTGCAAATCATAATTGAAATGCATGACAACCCTTAATTCAAAAACAAGTTTTATTCAATAACATAATCTCAACATTAAAATTGTATTTGAAACACTAAAAACGACAGATAAGCCATTTAAATAAATGTTTGTTGTGAAGTTTTTAAGGACTTGGTTGAAAACTGTAGGAGTTAAAATACACAATCTAGATAAACACTTTTCCCAGACAAATTAAAAGCCACATCTAAATCTTACCAACATTAAAACAGACTTACCAACATTAAAATAAAATGCTCTGCAGGGCGCAGCTTGATATGACCGCAGAGGTCGAACCCTGAACAGTTGGGGCAAGTATGGACACAACATTCAAGCTTGATACAGCTCTGAATTTGAATAGTGATTAAATATTTGACACAGCATAGGTTTCTGACACAGAATGAATGTGGTCTAAGAACTTAAAAATTTTAAATTGGACATTCACCTATTATGGTCCAATATCCAAAATCTAAATACATGGTTAGATTCAGCATATCAAAGAACCCCCAAGAATTCAATTTTTGATATTTCAAACAAAGTTTAATTTTGGACCCTTTTGACCTCAATGTGGACAAAGTTGATAATGGGGCCCAAAAATCAAAAATCTAAATACATGGTTAGATTCAGCATATCAAAGAACCCCATATATTCAATTTTGTTGAAATCAAACAAAGTGTAATTTTGGACCCTGATTTGGACTAACTTGAAAACTGGGCCCATAATCAAAAATCTAAATACATGTTTAGATTCAGCATATCAAACCCTAAGAATTCAATTTTGTTAAAATCAAACTTAGTTTAATTTTGGACCCTTTGGACCTTAATGTAGACCAATTTGAAAACGGAACCAAAAATTAGGAATCTACATACACGGTTAGATTCGCATATCAAAGAACCCCAATAATTCAATTTTGATGAAATTAAACAAAATTTAATTTTGGACCCTTTGGACCTCAATGTGGACCAATTTAAAACAGGGCCCAAAATCCAAAAACTTAATACACGGTTAGATTCAGCATATTAAAGAACCCCAAGAATTCAAGAATAAAACCCCATTGAAATTGGTCAAGAAATAAGCAATTTATAAGAAGTATCTTCTTTGCACAATACTGTGCAATTGAATATTTCTTGCTATTGCGCAATACTGTACAATTGACAATTTCTTGCTATTGCGCAATATTGTGCTATTGGATATTTCTTGCTATTGCGCAATACTGCGCAATTGAAGATTTCTGTGCAATACTGTGCAATTGAAGATTTCTTGCTATTGTGCAATACTGTGCAATTGAAAATTTCTTGCTATTGCACAATACTTATTATATAATAATTTACACATCCTGTTTGGTGTGTATCTCCTACCATATCATTATTATTTGCTTTTAAGGCCCAAAAAAAATATATGTCTGTTTAAGGTTACATGCTTAAAAAAAATAGGGTAGGTAGGTCGGTATTTCCATTTTATTTTATTTTTTCATTTTATTTTTGTGACATAATTTTGTGTCATGCCGTTTCGTCTTGTCGTGGTCCAAGTTGTTCATGGGCCGAGTTTACCTGAATTTTAAGGATTGGATTATTTCCTTTCTTATTGGTTGGAAAAAATGGCGGCAAAGTAGTTATTTCATCACACAAGTCGGAATTTCCTTAAAACAGCTATCGATTCACGATTGTGAACATTGGGATGTATCAGACAATTAATTTATATTATTGGCAACACTAACTTCACTTTTGACACGAGTTCAGTTTATTTTTCACTTTATGACGGAAATAAAATGACTTAGGGTCGGCGCTCAAAAATAGGGACGGTCGGGTAACCGTAAACAGATATATATTTTTTTTTGGCCTAAATATAAATCAGAAATTTCCAACTTAAAATGGAAAATTTTAAAAGAAAAAAAAGGAAAAAAAAAAAATCCCTCCCCCAAATTTTTTGAACCCCCTTATGATTCATCACCCCCAAACTCAATCCCAGCCTTCCCTTTGTGGTATGGTACCTTGCAGTACAATTTCAAAGAGATCCATACACTTGAACACAAGTTATTGTCTGAAACTAGAAAATGTGTTTTTGGCCCTTTTGGCCCCAAATTCCTAAACGTTTAGGGCAATTACCCCAAACTCAAACCCAGCTTTCCTTTGTGATATGGAACCTTGTAATACAATTTCAGAAAGATCCATACACTTACACACAAGTTATTGTCCTGAAACTAGAAAAATGCTTGTTTTTGCCCTTTTGGCCCCAATTCCTAATATATTGAGGCAATTACCCCATCATCAATCCCAGCCTTCCCTTTGTGGTATGGTACCTTGCAGTACAATTTCAGAGAGATCCATACACTTGAACACAAGTTATTGTCTGAAACTAGAAAATGGCTTATTTTTGGCCCTTTTGGCCCCAATTCCTAAACATTTCGGCAATTCCCCAAACTCAATTCCAGCTTTCCCTTTGTGATATGGAACCTTGTAGTACAATTTTTCACAGGCCGATGCGGCTCTCCAAGCAGAGGCTTAAAATTTTTGTCCGCCTTCTACCTGGGTAAGAAAATTTCACAGGCCAATGCGGCTCTCAAGCAGAGGCTTAAAACTTATTTGTCCGCCTTCTACCTGGGATATCCAAACACTTACACACAAGTTATTGTCATGAAACTAGAAAATGCTTGTTTTTGCCCTTTTTGGCCCCTAATTCCTAAAATTTGGAGGCAATTACCCCAAAATCAATCCCAGCATTCCCTTTGTGATATGGAACCTTGTGGTACAATGTCAGAGAGATCCATACACTAACACACAAGTTATGTCTGGAAGTTACAAAATGCTTATTTTGGCCCCTTTTGGCCTCTAATTCCTTAACTGTTGGTACCATAACCCCAAAACAATCCCAACCTTCCTTTTGTGGTATTGAACCTTATGGTAAAATTTCATAGAGATCCATTCACTTAAACTAAAGTTAGAGTGCGAAACCAATGTGTCTTCGGACGACGATGACGCCGACGACGACGCCAACGTTATACCAATATACAACCGCAAAATTTTTTGCGGTCGTATAAAAAGAATTTCTTTAAATTTCTTACTCAGAGTTATGAAACAAAACTTTTTACTAATTAATTCAAGGCTATTTAGGGCAGGCGGGAACACTGCTTTTGAAAAATAAAGTTCCAATAGCTTTGGACTGACAATTTGATAAACTTTCATTAGCAAAAAAGAGCTTGTCTTCAGATATAAATAGATCTAGCTATAGATTAGTCTTCTATTGATAACAGTAGCTCTATTTTAAAATTTGAGGGGTGGCTGACATAAATATCAGTACTTACTTCATTTGTCTTTCCTTTTCCTTTACTTAATCCTGAAAATAAAAACAGTACTTATATAATCTTATAGCAAATGAAATAACACTAACAGTGAGGACCAGCAGCTTTTCTTCCATATTCCTGAATAACCAAGAATGTGTCCATAGGACACCATGACCTGCTCACAATGTTCTTTTTCCATGTTAAGTGAATATGCGCAGTGAAATCTTGGTCAAATCCTTATTTGGCATAGATTTTTAACAGTTCACTTATAATGAACAAGTGTTTAAAGTTTTAGGTTGATGTAACCACAAACTACTCTACATGTAAACCAAAACTTTAACCGATAGCTACATGTAGGTGATGGATGTACAGACACACATACTGGAAAAAAAGTGCCCTCTACTTTCCTGGGCTGGGCATAAAAATATCCACATAATAATGTCAATATTATCTAAATTATGATTGATACGATTGATTTATCTGTAAATACTTCTCTTATACATACAAGAGTGCACACGCTGAAATGTCTCGCCTTCTTTACTAATCATTGATATTATGTTGATATATAAAGCTTTATTACAACTGTCACATAAACTTAACATTAACCAAGTAAACTAAACATTGACCAATGAACCATGAAAATGAGGTCAAGGTCAGATGAACCATGCTAGGCAGGCATGTACAGCTAACAATTCTTCCATACAACAAATATAGTTGACCTATTGCTTATAGTTTAAGAAAAACAGACCAAAACACAAAAACTTAACACTGAGCAATGAACCTTGAAAATGAGGTCAAGGTCAAATAAAACCTGCGTGACTGACATAAAGATCATAAAATATTTCCATACACCAAATATAGTTGAACTATTGCATATAGTATTAGAAAAAAAAGACCAAAACTCAAAAACTTAACTTTGACCACTGAACCATGAAAATGAGGTCAAGGTCAGATGACACCTGCCAGCTAGACATGTACACCTTACAATCATTCCATACACCAAATACAGTAGACCTATTGCATACAGTATAAGAAAAACAGACCAAAACACAAAAACTTAACGATAACCACTGAACCAAGAAAATGAGGTCAAGGTCAGATGACACCTGCCAGTTGGATATGTACACCTTACAGTCCTTCCATACACCGAATATACTAGACCTATTGCTTATAGTATCTGAGATATGGACTTGACCACCAAAACTTAACCTTGTTCACTGATCCATGAAATGAGGTCGAGGTCAAGTGAAAACTGTCTGACGGGCATGAGGACCTTGCAAGGTACGCACATACCATATATAGTTATCCTATTACTTATAATAAGAGAGAATTTAACATTACAAAAATCTGAACTTTTTTCAACTAGTCACTGAACCATGAAAATGAGGTCAAGGACATTGGACATGTGACTGATGGAAACTTCGTAACATGAGGCATCCATATACAAAGTATGAAGCATCCAGATCTTCCACCTTCTAAAATATAAAGCTTTTCAGAAGTTAGCTAACGCCGCTGCCGCCGCGCCGGATCACTATCCCTATGTCGAGCTTTCTGCGACAAAAGTCGCAGGCTCGACAATAAAAATGTATGCTAATAGTTTTGTTGGCCGAGTCGTCAAAGTAGTTTATCTACAATATCACTAGCCTCTTAACACTGGGGTAGTGATTTCCAAACCTGCATATGATAGTAATATAGCCAGCAATCAAAACATGCTGCCACGATATAGCCAACAATCAAAACATGCTGCAATGATACAGCCAACAATCAAATCATGCTGCCATGATATAGCCAACAATCAAAACATGCTGCCATGATATAGCCAACAATCAAAACATGCTGCCATGATATAGCCAACAATCAAAACATGCTGCAATGATACAGCCAACAATCAAGACATGCTGCCATGATATAGCCAACAATCAAGACATGCTGCCATGATATAGCCAACAATCAAGACATGCTGCCATGATATAGCCAACAATCAAGACATGCTGCCATGATATAGCCAACAATCAAGACATGCTGCCACGATATTAGACCGAATAATCTGACTCTTGTGTGGCTTTTTTTTTTTGTGTCCACACGGAATAAACATCGAGACATAGTCGAAATGTAGAATAATTCATAAACAAACGATCGGTAGGTGTTTGCAACACTCGGCAGCAACAAAACCCTGAAAATCCACTGCATACAAATTGTAGGCTTTCTACTACTTTTCATAGTAGCACTTTCTGTCTCCGTGTGGACACAAAAAAAAAAAAATAAATAGCCAAATGATAAAAGAAAATATGAAATGACAAATGTAGCCACACAAGAGACAGATTATTCGGTCTACCACGATATAACCAACAATCAAAACATGCTGCCATGATATAGCCAACAATCAAAACATGCTGCTAAAGCCAACAATCAAAACATGCTGCCATAATATAGCCAACAATCAAGACATGCTGCCATGATATAGCCAACAATCAAGACATGCTGCCATGATATAGCCAACAATCAAGACATGCTTCCATGATATAGCCAACAACCAAAACATGCTGCCATGATATAGCCAACAATCAAGACATGCTGCCACGATATAAGCAACAATCAAAACATGCTGCCATGATATAGCCAACAATCAAAACATGCTGCTAAAGCCAACAATCAAAACATGCTGCCATGATATAGCCAACAATCAAGACATGCTTCCATGATATAGCCAACAACCATAACATGCTGCCATGATATAGCCAACAATCAAAACATGCTGCCACAATATAGCCAACAATCAAAACATGCTGCCATGATATAGCCAACAATCAAGTCACGCTGCCATGATATAGCCAACAATCAAAACATGCTGCCATGATATAGCCAACAATCAAAACATGCTGCCATGATATAGCCAACAATCAAAACATGCTGCCATGATATAGCCAACAATCAAGACATGCTGCCATGATATAGCCAACAATCAAGACATGCTGCCATGATATAGCCAACAATCAAGACATGCTGCCATGATATAGCCAACAATCAAGACATGCTGCCATGATATAGCCAAAATTAAGACATGCTTCCATGATATAGCCAACAACCATAACATGCTGCCATGATATAGCCAACAATCAAAACATGCTGCCACAATATAGCAAACAATCAAAACATGCTGCCATGATAGAGCCAACAATCAAAACATGCTGCCATGATATAGCCAACAATCAAGACATGCTGCCATGATATAGCCAACAATCAAGTCACGCTGCCATGATATAGCCAACAATCAAAACATGCTGCCATGATATAGCCAACAATCAAAACATGCTGCCATGATAATGATGATATAGCCAACAGCGCTGAAAGTGGTGTTAAACATGAACAGTCAAACAGGGGAAACCAACATTCAATTTTCAAAGGCCATATGTAAGATTTTCAGCATTTGGAGCATTCAGAAATGCATTAACAAGTTTCACCAACATTCATGATTAAAGACATATTTAAAACTTATTCACTTAAGGCATATTATGTGTACTGTACAAAGTGACTTACTTGACTTAGTCTTTTTAATGGCTGGAGTGGTCTTCTTAGGAGTATTATTATCTTGAGATTCAAACATATATTCTTCTGGGTTGTGTCCCTCATCTTCTAATGCCTGGAAAAAAGTAGAACTGTCAGCTACATTATATACAAAGTGTAGATGAGTTTAACACCTTCCCCTTCTAGCACAATCAATGGAACACGAACATAATGTAGATGAGACTTAACACCTTCCCCTTCTAGCACAATTAATGAAACATATACATAATGTAGATGTGACTAACACCTTCCCCTTCTAGCACACTGACAATCAATGGAACATATATATAATGCAGGTGAGACTAACACCTTCCCCTGCTTGCACAATCAATTTCCCTTCTAGCACAATCAAGGGAACGGACAACCACAAATTGATGAAAGCAAATTTCATTTTCATAAATCAAGCTTTTATACATGCATGTGAACATAAATATACTCAAGGGAATAGGGTGTGTATTTACTTCCCTTGAAAAATTGCTTATAAATTTTGTGTTCCCCCTTCTCTCAATAACATTATATCTAAATATAAATAAATGTATTCTACACATATTTTTGTTCAGTAAACTGTCTATCTATTCTTATTTTCAGTTAAGTCACAATACCTATGGTCAAGGTGTAATTCTCGCAAGAAAAATTCATAAAATCATTTTTTATTGTATAACTAAGTATTTTGAATTCATCAATTTATCTTAAAATGTTGCACAATTTTAGTCTTTCTACATGAGTTTTGTGCAAATTGAAATTTTTTGGTTACATACAGCATATACAAAACTTTTGCACCAAGAAAGATAACCCAAATTTTGACTGAAAAAAATGTTGGCAACATAATAAAAATGACCACCAGGAGACATAAAAACATCAGGAATGATTCCATGTGTATAAAATGGCTTCCCCTGGGCAAATTAATAGAAATTTTAGACCCAATTGAAAATTTATAGAACTAACATAGTAAGACTTTTCTGCTTTTTAAAACACACTTTAGTCATATTTGGTCTCTAGACTGTATTGCTTTTAAAGAAAAAGTATTTATTGCGAACCAAATGAAACTTTTCCACAGATTCATCTCCTATTGGTCAATCTACATTGTATTTAAACTTTTGTCAGTTGTATTGTCCCGTTGAACGAATATAATAGCTATTGTTCTCTGTGTAGTTTTTTCACTAAGACCTTTATATTTCTTCTAAGAGAAATCCATCACTCATTGATTAATTTACCTGAGTAAAAAAATTATCTTCTAACAGATTAAAATACATGTTTTACACTCACAAAACTGCATGTGATGTTGTATTTATTCAATATCAATAATATATTTTCCAAAAAAAAAATATATGGCTGTTTAGTTACCGGACCGACCCTACCCGTTAAAAGGCTTGTAAAGTCCGTGGTTTTATTCTCCAAAATTGAACCTGCCAGAAGGAGTGCGGACTATAGAGTATAATAAACAAGAAAGAAGAGAAACAAATTCGCGAGGTGTTTTGTTTACGTTCCGCCATGTTTGTTTTTGATATTGTAGAGTGCACTCTTATCATTTTTCAAACTAATAATTTTACCTAATCCATATTAATAAGTTATTTTTATTATACGCCCGTCAAAATTTTGACGGACGTATTATGGTATACAAATGTCGTCTGTCCGTCTGTATGCTGTCTGTCCGGCGTAAACATGTCGCACCGTAACTTGAGAACGACTTATCCAAATTTCATGAAACTTAACATAGTTGTTTCTTATGATGGTCAAACGATCTGTATACTTTTTGGTGAAAATAAGATTAAAACGTTTTGAGTTACAGGACTTAGTAACTAAAACAGGTGTGTGTTTTTTTTTTTCACATGTTGTGCCGTATCTCAAAAACAATTTATGATTATTGCTTAAAACTTTACACACTTCTTAGTTATATTAATCTTAAGATCTGTATACTTTTTGGTGATAATTCAAAATTTTATTTTAGAGATATTGAGTATTTTGATACAAACAGGGGAGGGGTTTTTCACATGTCGCGCTGTATCTCAAAAACATTTTATGATTAGTGCTTAAAACTTTACACACTTCTTAGTTATATTAATCTTAAGATCTGTATACTTTTTGGTTTTAATTCAAAATTTTATTTTTGAGATATTGATTTTTTTAAAGGGGTTTTCACATATCGCTGTATCTCAAAACAGTTTATGATTATTGCTTAAATTCTACACACTTCTTAGTTATATTAATCTAAAGATCTGTATACTTTCTGGTTTGATTCAAAATTTTATTTTAGAGATATTGAGTTTTTGTAAAAAGGGGTTTCGCATGTCAGGCAGTATGTCAGAAACTATTTATGATTATTGCATAAAAATTCACACACAAAACGACGGGCGTATCATGCGCTCATGGCGCAGCTGTTTATTCAATATCAAATTAAAACTGATAAATTTAAAAATTAAACACTTCATTACAAATTTCTTGTTTCTTTTCAATGCATTGATTAAAATAAACTGGTATCTGCTTGAATGAAATGATACAAAATAAACAGCTGCGCCATGAGCGCATGATACGCCTGTCGTCTTGTGTGTGAATTTTTATGCAATAATCGTAAATAGTTTCTGACATACAGTCTGACATGCGAAAACCCCCTTAAAGGCTTTTTTTTACAAAAAACTCAACATCTCTAAAATAAAATTTTGAATCAAAACCAAAAAGTATACAGATCTTTAGATTAATATAACTAAGAAGTGTGTAAAATTTAAAGCAATAATCATAAATCGTTTTTGAGATACGGCGCGACATGTAAAAACCCCCCTTTAAAAAAAAAATCAATATCTCAAAAATAAAATTTTGAATCAATGCATTTTAGGTTTCAGAATATTGAAAATTTAACTCAATTTATCTCTGCCTTATTTCTTTAATATTGAAGGTGCCAAAATAGTTGGAATTTGGAAAAAAAATTTTGACTTACATTGAAAATGGTGCACTCTGAGGCATTTTCAGACTTTTTACAAGTTCATAAAAAATGAGGTTTCATAGGAATAATATCTTTTTTTAGCTTTTGTTTTAGTAAGTTTAATCTAATTAGTAAGTTGTGATATTGCTTATCAAATAAAAATAATTTGATATCAATAATAATCTTAATCAATCATATTGGCATATATTTTCAAAAGGTAAGAAAGCAGCTGATGAGTCATAATCAACCATTACCAAGAATTCAATGCAATCAAGTTGAGTAAACAAGAAACAACCTCAAAACCTGGATCATAAAAGTTACCAGTCAAAACACACAAAAATAATCGATTCTTACCATGAAGAAATTAAGGCAGTATATTTCCTAGCCTAGCCAAACATACATTTAAATTTTGTGAAGAAATAAAAACTTGAAAAAAATAACATGCATTAAAAACAAAAATTGCACGCCAACCTATATGAAATTTTTGTAATTTATTTTTTATAATTGAAATTTTTAGAGTAGGTTACACTATAAAACTACAACAGAAACTGGAAACAGGATAAACAATACGCCTTTTAAAGCCTCATTGTTGAAGGCTGAACGGTTGCCTATAATTGCTTACATCCACTTCATTTGAACTTTGGTGGATAGTTGTCTCATTGGCAATCATACCACATCTCCTTATTTTTATATATGTACATCGACCTGTTGTTACACTGACATATTGTGTGTTTTCATTGAGCTCTGCGTCAATAATTATATACATATACTTGACAACCATATCAGCGTTGAATGGATCTGAAAATTATTATGATCTTTATTAAAGAATTGTCAGTCACAAAAACTATCGATATTCATGCATAAATTGCATAATATGTGATTCTGTTTTCACCTGCTTCTTTTTTCTTTAAGCATGTTATGGGGGTTGTAAAGAAATCAAGCAACGTCTATTTTCTTTTTGCTTGTTTACTTGTCATCTTGGAACAACATGTGTTTTCTCTCTGTGACAATAGGGCGCTTTACTTAGATGTAGAATTATCCTTTTTCAAAGCGCACAAATGTTCGCATTAAAATCATTTCAGATGTCTCGTTCCTTATCCATCTTTGCAACGTTGTCAAGGATCTATAAATATATTATAACACAGACCTTGACAAGAACACCTAAACAAAGCGCAAGCGAAGACAAAAGTCAATTTCAATCGATAATTTGTTTTATGCAACGATAGCAGTTTTATTTATTAAATTTTTATTTGGAAACACAATTTGAACCGGCGATTTCCTAAATTTGAAACGGGGAAAATTTGCCAGGTGCCGGTGCTTATTGAAAACCCTGAAGTGAATCTCATGAGTTTGTTTACTTTGCCAATTTCTGCAGACTTGAAAAAAGGCACATCAAAACCCAGGTAAGTTTTTGATTTTCTGAAACATAAAATGCATATGGTCAGATCTTGTGTTTAGGTACTTCATATGAATTCGTACTATGCATGCTTTTTTAATGGAAATTGTGACGTCACAATGCATGCAATCTTAATAGCACAAAAACCCATAATACGATGATGATAATGGATGGATGCTTGACGGCCAGCGGCAAATTGATATGCATATTCAGGACGAGAACATGTTAATGTAATATGAATATTAACCCTACTTTGTACTAGACCAACACGCTGAGCCGGATTTTTAACATGCTAGTTCACAAGGTAACAGTCCGCAGTAAGACATGTCACCTTACCTGGACACATTGTTCTGACTTCGAGCCGACCAGTCTTTGCTCTTACTCCTTAATGCCGCATGCTTAGGGGAGAAGCAGCAAATACCAATTTTAATGTCTTTGATTTGACCCAACCGGGTTCAACCCACGACCTCCTGCACTAGAGGAGAGCACGCTACCAAGAGACCACCGAGGCGGTCCCATAATTCTGTTATCCGAACATACGGGCATTTTTTAAATCAGTGATCCCCCTTTCTTAGTAAAGCCGATTTCCGTTGGTAAGGCGGTGAAACATTGTAAGCTTATCGTGTTAGGAGAATAGTCTTGATTGTTAACTTTTGATAGAGTTTCACCTTGAATGAATCGATGTATGCTTTTTTCATGTAAATATCCTGGTATGATGTAGGATGTATAAAAATCATAACTTGCCAGTTAAAAAGATTATAAATCATTTACGCTAAAAATGAAGCCATGCACGTATTTCCGACAAAGTCTATCACTTTCCTGTGTATAATCTTCAGGAAAATAAATTGAAATTATTCTTATTATTTCATTTATTTTTTGTCTTTCTACTGTAGTACATACGAAGTCGGCTTGCCATGTGAGAACAAAAAAATCACAAAAAAAACATTCAGAATATTAGGTGCGATATGTTAATTTGATTACAACTGTTTGGCAAATAAATGCAGTGAAAACAAAATACTGAGTGATCTTATGCCTTGTTTGATTTTTTGTAATCTGGGTCATGTGCAAATTAATCTGGGAGATAAAAATGTCGACATCAAAGAAACATTGAGAAAGGTAAATTAACCTGGTCATCTGGTCATTGTAGATTTTTGGTATCCAGCGGTTATTACAAGGTGCATACGAAGTTAATAACAGTGATAATTAAGACTACTAAAATTTGTTTTAAGTAAACAATTAACAACAAAGTGTTGATGTTAAGAGCTAGATTAAGAAAATAAATCAGAAACACAAACGAAGACATTACTTAAGGAGTATATATGAATATTCATTGATTGATGAAAGAAACATTTTTAGACAAAAAATAATTTAAATTTTAAACGCACCACGGGTAAATTAAAAAATATACCAGTAGTTGTATTTAGTACATATTAATAAAAGATTTGAAAAATGAACTCACAGAGCAAATTTCTTTTTAATATATATTTAGATAAATTGGTTACCATGGTTACTGTCAAAAGAAAAACAAATTACACTCAAATGGAGAATTGAAATAAATTTTCACACAGATTGATGATTTTTAGATTAAGAAATTATTCTACATGACATGTTCATGTATCATATACATCTTATTATTTAATCAACTAGCATGTCTACATGATGTACATGCATTTCGTTAGCAGAAGCTACCTAACTTCTTTTTTCTCCATTGCTTAGCATCACAAAGAGTAAAACAATAAATGATGCATTGTGAATGTGAGTAAAAAAATATCAACTTCACATCACCAGATCTAGCAGTAAAAAGGGTGAAATTGGTATGGTATCGCGATGTAGTGAAGGAACAAAGAAAAGAAAATATATAGTAACTTTTCCTGTGTCATCTATGCCTGTTACAATTTTTTTTTTCACCTGCTACATGCAGCTGCAGCCACCGTAAACACCCATTTTCCCGGGCAATGGACATCTAGAGAGAGAGAGAGAGAGAGTCAGTAGCGCTTAATTAGCCGAATTTCTATAATGTTTTAAAGTGGTACGTTTTTCTGTTTGTTGTTAAAATTGAGAATGGAAACGAGGAACGTGTCAAAGAGACAACAACCCAACTAAAGAGCAGAAAACAGCACAAGGCCACCAATGTTGTTTTTTGTTGTTGTCAGTTAATTTTTTCTCTGCGTATTTATAACATAACTGTAAAGTTTATTTCAGGCTTGGCTTACGAACAAAGGTTAGAGTTTATTTTATGCAGCGACGTGTAAAACAATCATATATCTCTTGTATTTTCATAATCAGCTATTCATGACATTGACTATATGCCTTTCGAGTATGTGCCAGAACAATGTAGAATTCTTACTTCAACTCTTCATGACAGTCATGTTCTGGAGGTTGATAGACGTAATGACGCCAGCAAAAATGTTTATCCCTGTCTGATTTTGTATGTGTCTGGTCCAAATCAGGAGCTTGCAATTCAGGGGTTGTCGTTTGCTGCTGTATATCATATTTGTTTTTCTTTATTGTATTATACTTAACTCCGGCTGTTAGTTTTCTCATTTGAATTGTTTTACATTTTTCATTTCTGGGCCTTTTATAGGTAACTATGAGTTATGGATTTTGCTCATTGCTGAAGGCAGTACGATGACCTACGTATAGATATAAACTTCTATGTCATATGGTCTCTGCTGGATAGTTGTCCATTGGCAATCATACCACATCTTCTTTTTTAAAATTAATGAATATAGAACTTGACATTTTCATGAACTGATCTAGTATCGAAACTACTAAATGCACCTACTTGTCGAGTGTCTTTAAAGCCTTTAAAGCAAAGAAAACTGGACTTCCATGCATTAAAAGACTTCTTCGAGATATTTCTTGATCGATAAAAAAAATTTGACAGCCAAAGCAAATTGTTTCACAGAGCATAAAAAGCACAGTACTGTTCAAGTTTTCATTAGTTGTGCCCTTTCAAAAAAATTCACTGCAGTACCACACTTCCTGTTTACACATCATGGATTCCGTGACAGGGCTCTAAAAGGGAAAAAGTCACCAAAACTGCTACAAAAGCCGAGGTAAGTACATAAAAACATGATATTTATTAAGTGTAAACACCCAAGAGTAGAATTCAATACTTTAATCCATGCTGATTAGCGTTTAAATATAGATTTAGGACAATCCTTGAAAAATGCGTTGCATTCCTGTCGCTTCTCTACGAGAAGCTCTATTGATAGTCGACTTTATTATTTACAGAATTTTATTGAAAGAACTTCCGATTCCTGTGATAACATAAGTGTAGAATTACTTAAATATTTCCAAGTCAAGCCATGCCTTAAATCTTTCCTCTATGCACCAGTTATTCTGTTTTCAGTAGATTTTGTGGTGTAGGAACAGCCATATTTGTCAATGCCTCTTGATGAACAGTAAATACAACCATTTGAAACATAAGAAAGGGAGATAACTTCGAATAAATCGAGAATTTGCGATTTACATAACATATCTAATAGTATTCCAAACCCTTTCTATTTAGAGAAAAAATACTCATTATGTATATTGTTGTTGTGTTTGAAACTGATAAGAGTATAACCACAGCTAGTGGTAAGACCGGGGGAAAAACAAGCACATGGGTTATTGGGCATCCGGATACATAAACCTTTCAACTTAGCAATGGGGAAATTGCTATACCTTTTGTAAACGTTCTGTTAGAACTGCTTTAACACCAGTTTTATCGAGACCACGCTTTTCTAATTCTGCACGTAAATCTACAACGCGTAAATCCACCAATTTCTTCGCACCCTCAACTTGCGATGCCATTTTGTTGGAAGTTACCCGGATGAATAGCTAAATACCTAAAAGATTGAAATATAAGTCCTCAACGAAGGACTGTTCAAAGCGGAACAAATTTTCAAGCATGCAGTTATTTATTTATAAAATGTCTATATAATAAATAAAGCCCAGTCTATACTTGCTTACATCCACTTCACTTGAATTATGGTGGGTAGTAGTCTCATTGGCAATAACACCACGTCTTATTTTTATATAAAAGGTCCCGAAATGTAAAAATGTAAAACTATACAACATGTACAAGCGAAAAAACCAACACACTTATTTAACCACACTGATCACCACAGCAAATACACCGACGATGATATCATTAAAATGCTGGCCATTTTAATCGACAACATGTTTGTTGAGTTTGGTGGATTGATATTTCAGCAGACAGTCGACGGTATTCAATGAGTACTAGCAGAAGTCCATTACCAGACGAAGTGTGCAACCTGTGCTATATAGTAAGGCGATCACGATGTCCCCTTTATCAGTGGAAAGCGCCATTGGTGGTCCCCCCAAATCTCGTTTTATAACTATGGAATCATGGGTAAAAATATTATCATCGAACAGATAGCTGTTAATTAGTCTCATTGAGCGTTTGATTAATTATCAGTTTGGTGTAAATGAAGTCAGCCGACTTAATGCGGTGGTTTCTTATTGCCAGTTAGTTAACTTCTTCATTTTAATTCAATATTTAGAAAATGATATAAAATATAAAATTTTATAAACGAATTCATTGGTACCATTTTTCATCGCGAAAAGGCAAATGAGAACTATAAAATCTGCCGTGTCGGACTTAAAATCTATCGTCTATCTAAAAGATGTAGTCGTTTTTGTCAAAATAAAGTCATAACTGTCTCCTTTTTTAAATAGAACCGCGTTGTGTTGACGAATTATGTCTCGGTCATTTACGGCACCAAGGAAGCTATATACTGTGATGATAAGCAAAAGACAGGGCTTCTACAGAAAAACAATAATATCCGACCATTTGTTGCTTCAGATGACTTCGAAACAATTTCGAATTTCAAAAGTCTCTTATTTTTTCACCTTTTTTAAATTAAGAGAAATACTTTTCTCATGTTGTCCGTCATTACATTCGCTATCACAAGATCACGGTATACGTGAGTCAGTGATGCAACCGTAAAAGTCCTTTTTTGTTGTTTTATACTCACAAAACTGAAGGCATCTGTAGATCATGTGGATTAAAAAAAAAATGATTTATCGCGTGTTGCTAGCGTAACGTTCAGTGGGAAATATAAATATGCATATCCCATCACAGAATTGTCTCAAGGGAAATTAAAATCAGAGATCGTAACATTCATCCTGAATACGCGAGGTACTGGATTTCACTTGAAGTAGCCTGGGATCCTGGCTAACTGCTCGACGAAGTATTAGACTGGGTGAGGATGTCAGACTAGATCTGAAGTCCCTCCTCCGACCTGACGCGGCTGCTATTAATGTATACATCCCACACTTGTAAGAAAGGGTTTTACTGTTGCAACCGGACAATTCCAGGAATTACTGACTTTATTTCTTAACGGCACAACTTAACCCTTGGGATTGATTTAGTCTTTGAACAAATTAAATCAAATTGTCCTACAGCTAGGTTTTGGAAATAGGACTTCGTCTTATTCAGTATAAAGTATACTTACATAAAGAATATATATTTATTACTCATTTGTTTACAAAGATCGTGATCGCAACCTTTCCTACAATTTGAACCTATAAAATTTATTTGTCGAACGCACGTGTTGAGAACTGCATTTTATACATGTATTTTAACGGATAAATGTAACAATATCTGACTAAAATGATAACCTCTATTCGTCCACACTATCACCGAGGTCACGTATTACCGTCAAGATCTCAGTTCAACATCGAAGATATTCGAAATTGAAGAAAAGCCATACAATTATTTCCCCCTCTTTTTTCAAAATTGAGGATACAATTTGTTAAATTTGCTAAAAATGGTTAATATCTACAGAAATCCCTTGTAACTTAAAAAAAATCTTATTTCTTGAAATATGTAAATCGTAACATATATTCTTAAAATAAATATAATATAATGTTTATTTCTATTAAACCGTCATTCTTAATACGTACAGTGTTACTTGTACTGTTTATGGATACACAATTTTCCGACCTAATTTTTCCTTGCCAATTTTTAATGGCAATTTTTTTCACAATTAACTCTAAAACCAAACGTTTATTGTATTAAGAAGTGAGGTTTTTGTTATTCCGTTTGACAATTTTACTTCGTTATAATTGTAGTTTTTAAATTGATAAATTATACAAACATTTTTATCGTTTAATATTTAAACCATCATAATGAATCATGACACTGATATTATATCGCATCTAGGATCTGCTATTCATTAACACGTCGATGGTCAAACATCATATTCAACTGTGTGCTAATTAATGGGTACGGTGTTTTGAATAAATTATCTCTACCCAGAATGCATCACAAAAAATTTGGCCATTGATTTTTGTTACTATTAATAGCAATCTCGCTCAAATCCCGTTTCAATCACAGTTGGAAGTACGGGGACAACGTGATCGCCTTACTATATTGCGGGTTGCACACTTCGTCTAGTAATGGACTTCTGGTACTAGTTGAGCACCACTACAGGCCGACTTGTTATTGTACTCGATATCAAGCAGAATTCATGAAAAACCTTCTCAAAGAAAAAAAGAAAGAGCATCTTCCAACGTTCCCTTTTCAGATACCGGTATATTAATGATCGATGTACTGTCACTAAAAATAACCCATGCACATTTCAATGAGTGTGTACATCTCATATATTCATTAAGGATACTACCGAAAGTAGAAGTTTTGCGTGACGCTCATGCATGTTCACACTATACGGACTTCATTTTCAATGGTGTACTCTTGACAAAAAAAATGTTTCAATGACACATTTGATAAAACATAAGAATGCATAACAGAAACATGAGAAATTATACCAGAATAACAGACCACATAAGCCACTTTCGACCTTCCCAAATTTAAGCAACAGTAATAAACGATGTTCAAAACTGATGGAATGGCATAAACATCATATGGATCGAGATCAGGTGCGTCGACAGGGTAAGCATCTCTTGTGATGCATGCATCACCTGCCATCCGTAACAACAGTCAAAATGGAAAGATAGGGAATAGGGAATAGGAAAAAGTAAAATAACAATAATACCGAACTCCAAGGAAAATTCAAAACGGAAAGTCCCTAATCAAATGGCAAAATCAAAAGCTCAAACATATTCCTGACTTGGTACAGGCATTTCCTTATGTAGAAAATGGTTTTATAGCTAGCTAAACATCTCACTTGTATGACAGTCGCATTAAATTCTATTATACTGACAAAAAACAACAATGTGTGAACGAAACAAATGGACATAATAGGCTAAAATGTCAAAAATAAAGGTACAGCAATCAATATTGTGTTATAATTTTAATCACTATGAAACAAACAAATAGGTCAACAAAGAAACACAAAAAAGCATATAGACAAAGCAAATAAGCAAAAATGAAAGACAAGAATACTAAAAATGACCATAACACAATAAAACAATGTCGGGATGTATAAGAACGATCCACGCCAAAAGGATATTACCAAAAATGGACTAAATAGTAAAAGTTAATAATTTACAAAGACAAATAAAAGAACACTATAACACGTAATTAAGATGATAAACAACGTCAGTACATATAACCTATACTTCAAGACCATCATAAATTATTTGTGAAGTTGATACGGAATATTTATCAACAAAGTCTTTTTTTTTTTTTTTAAGTTTTATTTCTAGCAATTAAAGCATATACGTGACATATATACAATATAATACATGTAAGATATATACAATGTCATTATTACAAATACATTATAATTGAAATATTTGACATTTTCTATAGAACAGATCAAAAGAAAACGTTGAAAAATATGCAAATAAATAATTAAGTAAATAAATAATAATAATTAACAGATAATATAGGAGTGGAAAATGAAGAAGAAGAAAAGAAGAAAAAAAAGAAAAAGAAATTTAACTAGTTACACATGTTACATCCCTATCTATATTTTTAAAATTTTTAAATGTAACATATTCATGATGAATAATATTTGAAAAAATAACTATACATATTTCTTTCGTAACAGCCAGCAACACAGATCAAGAACATAACATGACAATAATATATTCTCTAAAATAAACTATTGGTTAAAAGTTATAAGTAAAATAACAAAATAATCATTAGAATGTATTAAATAACAAGTTTTCAAAAACTTCCCATACATTGTCAAATTCAGTTATTTTTCTTTTTTTTACAGCTTTCATACTCTCTAATTTATATATATATCAAAAAATTGAATAAAGGAACATTTTGTCTGTGTTGTATTTTCCACCTCTTTTTAATATATTGTGGAAGCTCTTCATACTAATAATGTGCGCATCAAGGCTTTTACAACCCTTTAAATACAATGAAAGAATAATTCAGTTCTTATGTTTAATAGAGGTTAACAGGCTATATATCTGTAGACCTGTAGAAAGTCCGAAATGTTAAATGTGCTAGGCTTTCCTAGTACAACGGATGTATGTACAAAATGACATCTTACAATTACATGTTTTTCTCTTCTACTTATTATTTAGGATTGCCTCCTTGGAATGGGTACGTTGAAAGTCTCTCCCCTTTTTTTTTACACATATGAAGAAACAAACACTCTGAAAGAAAAAAATATAATATTGGATGTCACTACACCTTTTCATCAAACATGTATGTAGTTAAAGATAAATTGCCATAGGCAATTAACTCGCTATTTAACTACAAATCAATCCTAGATTTAATTATAGCATACGACTGTTCGAGTGGTCCAAGTCAAATCATAATTTGACATTTAACTGTAAATAATAACTCGTTTGCATAGAACGAACAGGCATGGAAAAGTATAACTACCCAATTTAATATAATGTAATAGGTTGCATTGAAATTGTTACAGTTTGTTATAACATCTTAAAAAGGTTGGCTGAAGCGTGAGCGGTTATTTACCTTCGCAGCCATGGAAGCCATGATGTCTGGTATTGTCGATGTATAGCGTTACATCAAAAATTTAAAAATAGCTTTAAACGACGTCATGATTATTTCGACTAATCATACTCAATAACCAACTTCTTGGTTTTTTTGACTTGGATATTATCCTTTTAAACTAGGTAAAACGCTTAGGTTATTCCGACTGTCATAAATTACCATCTCGGTTTCATTTAAAATCCAGAAGCTATACTTTGAAAAATTAAGCGGCTGGATGATCGAGACTAGCTGGATATTCGCTTGAATAGTAATTATAAACTAAATTAAATGGAGACTGAGATTAGCTAATGCTTCTGGTGTTTCATCCGAGTATAATAAGCATAATAAACAGACGTGTTTATTGCAATAAATTCCCGATGTAAAGATGAAGAATAGTATTAAAGGAATAAAGATAACGATCCAAAGAACAAACTCACAAATTATTTAATACATATTGTAATACGTTGCAAATATTAATACCATCGAACATTGAGAATGCTGAAGAGGACATATTGTTATCTTCTCATTTTCTGTTGTAGTGGAATTCTTGGTGAGTTGTTTAAATAATATCAAGAAAGAAAATATATGATTTAAATATTTCATTTTATTTTAACACAATACAAAATTCTATTTTTTACTTATTAAGAGGAATTTTGAAAAAGAGTTTTGTGGACTATTCGGGTTATTACTTGTTTAGAGTCAGGAAATTTGATAATTTGCCAAAAACAAAAAAAAAATAGTTAAAAAAAACATCAGATTTTTAAAGTTGTCTGTTCCGTCCCTAATTTTAATTTTCAATTTTTTTCGAAAGAATTTCATAAAGTTGTAGAATTGTTCAGATAACTACATCATGAAGATATTTACTTCATCTTGTAGTCCTCAGGACGTTACCGACACACAAATAGACAGGCGAAAGATACCAGAGACATCACATAAACGATACCAACTTTCCAGAACCAGATGCACATTTTGATAATTTATTCTATTTTCTGTGATGCTCGAGGCCAAAATATTTGAAAATTTTCTTACTCATATAATTTTATGTTTCTTTCAGGCGAAGAAATAAACATCACCCTTGAAGGAAAAAAGGACAGGCATCTTTTGTCCGAATTCAATGCCTTACCAACACACGAGAAGTTTGTGTCTTTCAAACTTAAGTCATGCTATGAAGGTGTAATCTGGTTTTTGTCAAAAAGTGCAGGTTTTCAAAACGACTACGTGTTTTATAAGGCTTCTATTGGAACTTCGTACAATACGCGTTCAACATTAGGTGGATTTAAGGATGGAACGGTGATTGCATGGCAGAGGATCAGCGGCCCACAAGTGGACTGCAACAACTACAAACAGTTCTGGTTTAGTTGGGACGATGGGTATTTAATGGTAGGAAAAGGAAGCATTAAAAATCAAAGTGTTCTGCTGATCCAGCAACCAAAATGTCCTTTTGACACAAAACATATCGGTATAAGTGGTCACGACTTACTTACACACTGGATTTTCAATACAAGTAAAGTATATTTTTCAAATATAAATTATAGGTTTTGTTTGTTTAATAATACATAAAAAGGGATAACATGAATCACACAAAATACAACACACAAACGACCGACACCCTTCTCCTCAGGAAAAAACAGACGCACAAACAAAGACAAACAACAACGAACAATATTTCATCCAGACAACCTGAGTTGTAATAGCCTATATGATTTTTTAAAATTTTTATTTGAATTAAAGTTATAGATTTAACGTATGATGAACCTTGATCAATCATCAACAATTTCGATGCTCGGCGTATAGTGTATAAAATGTATCGGTCGTTTGCTGATCTAGACAATAAGACATCCAAATAGAGTATACCACAAATAAAAAATCATGATAAAAGGGCAAATATGTACAGAACAGGTATTTACATCAAATTGTAATACTCAATGAAGTCATCAACCTTAATTACAACCAATTATTCACATCAATTGTTCACCTTTCTATTAAAGCAAACTCAAATACAACAACTCCACAGGAACAGGAGAACACGAAAGTTATTACAAGATACAGACTTACACTGAGCTGCCTAGCAAGTCAAGTTGTTCTGACTATGGACACCAAAAGTACAATTGAATGCTTGATAATGTGTACATGTGACAAACAGTGTGAGAGAGCAATGTACAAATCTGATATATCACCTAACTGTGTACTGATGACAGGTGAACCTGTAATAGATGGGACACAACCAAATTACATGCCAACAAATTAATATAACAATCTATTTATACCGAATACATTATAAAAAATGTATTCCAAGGCATTTATAAGAGACATTGAAAATGACAAAACGTGACATATTTCTATTTTTTTTTCTGTTTTTATTGTATATTTATGAATAGATAAAAGTAAATGTTATGTGTAAAACAGTCAATGACAATTATTCGGTATCAGCAATCCGTGCTGATATCGATTTATGTATTACGTCACGTCACGTGAAATCATTTATTTTAGAAAAAACCCAGGAAACAAACACATATAGTTGTTTCTTTGTATGATTTGACAAACTTATAAATAAATAATAATAGTAAAAATCCCTGGCCGTGATTTTTAATGATTTTTTTAATTCTCCGTTGATAAATTACAAAATTATTTAGAGATTAAGGTTGGAATCTCAGGCAAATCTAAATAAGAAGATGTGGTATGAGTGCCAATGAGACAACTATCCATCTAAGTCACAATGAATAAAAAATAAACAATTATAGGTCAAAGTACGGCCTTCAACACGGAGCCTTGGCTCACACCGAACAGCAAGCTATAAAGGGCCCCCAAATGACTAGTGTAAAACAATTCAAACAGGAAAACCAACTGTCTAATCTATATAAAAAACGAGAAATGAGAAACACTTATGAACCACACCAACAAACGACAACCACTGAACAACAGGCTCCTGACTTTGGACAATTTTCATATTGTCTATAATAAGTTGTACATGATATGGCTTTTTTTTTTATTTAACACGCCGTATCAATCTAAACCAATATAATCTCTCTGACAGAATTCTTTGGACTATTGATGTGTCTGATTCATACGGCTGTGATATTGAAAAAGCAATATGATATTCCCTATCTATTTCATAATTATACATGCTGTCTGTTGTTTGCTGAAAAGGACTTTTAATGTTAAATTCAAAAAGGATTATATTTCCTGATAGTGTTCAAATCGGTCAAAAAAATTGAAAAATTAGATGGATAGAAAATTTTTCTGTCATCAATATCAGAGTGGTCCTGCTAATCCTAAACGTTACGTACTAAAAATCTGTTAATAATTAAAACAGGTATTTATACCGTAAATAAATGTCTACCTAGAATGACTTTATTAAGATAAAAATACTGGTTAATAATTCAGGAAAATGTGTCAAGTTTAGGATTAGCAGGACCACCTTTAGCTGTCTCGTAGATCTTGATTGCTTAAAGTGTTCAAGGTGTAACACCACTAATTCGGGTCCAGTCTGAAAGAAAATAACCGAAAGTAGTACAAACAGTTCCTACGCATGGGTGTAACTTTTAAAATATGTAGAATATTTTGGTAATTTTGATATCAAATGAAAGCAGAATGATGATTGTAGAACCCTTTTTGACTTTATAATTTTGATAATAAAAATTATATGAAATTTAAAAAGGAGGGTACATTTTCACTGATCCGCAGATCTGAGGTACCTGTTTTGGTACTTCACAAGTTCCGGGAACCAGTACTATCTTTTATGCAATTAAAGGTATGTTGATTTTTTCAGTACAAGACACCATTGGGTGCTGCTTTGACATGCAATGACTGTCACTTTATTTGAACTTACGACGAAAGAGCTCTGACTGCTTGAACTTGAAGAATTTAACATAGAAAGCAATGGGGCGATGAATTAGTGGTGTTCCTCCTAAACATTGTCGTGAGAAAAATCGGCGTCGTAAATAACGATATTTTGGTGTAAACATAGCCATAAATTAGTAGTACTTTTGCTAATTAATATTCATAATATGTAAATGAGAATTGTACCACGTGATAATAGTTTGAACTGGACTGGCTTGATATCATTAAAATCTTTAAAACACGGATATTATAAGTTGCCCGTCACACAGTCCTTGTTTAAAATCACTCTGATTTCCGTAAAATTGTCAGGCGGTCAAAATCAAAACAATGAACGCGAATTTAGTGAATTTTTCGTGTTTTCGTGAGTTTATTCTTCTTGAAATAGGGGCATTTTAACTTTATGTGGAACCTAGAGTTCAACGACTACACATACAAGGTTTGGACTTGCTTATTCTTTGGACATTCAAGTTTCAAGTTTCATCCCCGCAACCTGTTTTTGTAATGACCTTGTTAGCCAATTTTCAACACGAAGTTTGCAAATTTGACGTTTCAGCCGTTTAAGCCTGCATTTTACACTGCAATGTTAAAAGCCTCTCGCTTCGATTTTTAAAATAGCTCAGGAACCTTGATTTTTGCAACGACAGTCATTATGTTTCGTTTAAATGGTGTATATTGTTGTGTATATTTATTTTCTGTCCCCGCAACCTGTCTATCACTTAAATTAAAGTTAAATAAGACATTTTTTTTCAAAATTCCCTATCATTTCAATATAATTTCCGTGACTCTTATCCGATTTCTTTAGTATAATATTCAAATAAGCAAAGTGGCGTTGATTTATGGATATGTGACACTAATACAAATTAATTTAGTAAAATGGCCGTCATCTTTTTGTATTTAGTTTATACTGATGTTAAAGTATTGACATGTACAATTAAATCACTTATTTTTCAACATTTTTATTTTTATTTTCCAATTGTCAAAAAAGGACATTTTTTTAAAAAGGCCCATATAGAGTATTATCTAATAACTGCATTTCGGCTAAGTTTTAAAAAGATAATAACTACATCAAAGCACAGCAATTACTCCTATCACCTATTAGTTATCTTAAAGATTTAATTCATTAATGAATGAAATGTAATTAAGATCTTTCACATATTTAATTTAATTTTAATTAAAAACTTGATTATACATGATTGTATTATAATAGAGGTCGGTCAATTTAAAACGTATCCAACAGGGATTCCGCTGGCGGTCGAATTCGCATTATGCGAAAAAAAATGAAAATTGTGGCGACTAAAATTCATTAGTGGCGAAAAAATTTCGCGAAAGAAATATAACGGTTCGATTTCATTCATCTTGATTACTTTCGGGTTTTTCAGATTTTTCCCCTGATCAGACAATACTGGGAATTCACCTTGAACTCGTTACGATTTTGATAGAAAATCAATAATCAGCTGTTTGCATTTTATAGCTATCGGCAACAATCTACTAATTAATAAAGGTGAAATGGTGTGGTTAAATGGCTTCACATGTCACCTAAAGGATTTTTTTTTTTTTTTTTTGATAGAAATAATTGTTTTGAAGTGGATACTTCACAATCGTTTAAGCTACGTACGTGTTTGAAACATAGTTTTACATCTCCTCTTTTCTTTTTACGATGGTCGGGAAAAGAAAACTGCTGTTCAGACGAGACATGTTTAAAAGCAAGAAAAATCTCTGACTTTAAACTTTCTCCTTTAACTTTAATAGAAATAATTGATTTGGAGTGGGTACTTTCCAATCGTTTTAGCGACGCACGTGTTTGAAGCATTGTTTTACGTCACAACTTTTTCTTTTAACGATGGCCCGGAAAAGAAAACTGTTGCTATGAAGAAAAATATTCAAAAGTAAGAAGAATCTCTGAGTTTAATCTTCATCCTTCAACACTTATAGAAGACTAATCTCGTGCAATAACATGTTTAACCCCGCCACATTATGTATGCATGTGCCTGTCCCAAGTCAGGAGCCTGTAATTCATTGGTTGTCGTTTGTTTATGTGTTACATATTTGTTTTTCGTTCATTTTTGTACATAAATAAGGCCGTTAGTTTTCTCGTTTGAATTGTTTTACATTGTCATTTTGGGGCCTTTTATAGCTGACTATGCGGTATGGGCTTTGCTCATTGTTGAAGGCCGTACGGTGACCTATAGTTGTTAATTTCTGTGTCATTTTGGTCTCTTGTGGACAGTTGTCTCATTGGCAATCATACCACATCTTCTTTTTTATAATCTCGTGTTCCCAGAAGTAAAAAATTATGATTTCATGATCTATATTGCAATTTTACAATATCTTTTAAAATGTTTGTTATAATTGAGTGTTTATTTATTGCAATGAAGATTAAAAAATAGATATGTAGAATTATAGACAACAGTGCAGCAAAATGATTTTTTTTTTTTGTTAGAAAAAAGGAAAATTTTAAACGGAAAATTTATGTTAGTTTGGCGAAAAAAATTAAAAGTGGCAAAAAATATATTGTTTTGGCGAAAGAGGTGGCGAAAAAGAAAATTTACCCAGGGGAAACCCTGGTTTCCACTCATATCAGATACAACTTGACGTATCTGGAGATATAACAAAACACAATATTTGATCCCGACTTAAATTCACGTCTATGTTACGTATCATAACTTTTTATTCTCTTCATTATATGGAAACCTATAGCTAAAACAACTATACAGTTTTACTAGATTGACAATGGTGGAGTTTTGCGAAAAGGGGGTTCTATCAATAGCTAACGTAGGCTTGTGAAAAACAATAGATATGGGGCAATGGCACGAAGACAGTAAAAATTACCAAATGAAACACAGAAAAAAGACATCCTTTGCATGCCTGCCCATTGCGTTTCAATAGCAAAGTTCTACAAATCTTTCTGTTTTACTTTCTCACTACTTTATCAAGGATCTTGAATATTATTAAGTTTGTTCTCCTAATTGCATCAATAAATTTAAAAATAATCGAATATTGCAACGTAAACGGGTTTTCGTGTGTAAACTGATTTTCCTTTCATAATTTGTCTCATGACATTATACCCCGCTAGCTCAGCCGTTTACGTTACTGGTAGAGAGGGTTTGGCCTGTGCTTTCGCTCCAGGACTTCGGACAGCATACTGACAATACAAAGAAACAATAAATTCAATAAATGACAGGTATAAGAAACCTAGAAAGGACCAGAGATGACGATTTTGCCAAGCAATGCATTTGCTCATATAACAAATAACCAAGATTTATAAAACAGTTTCATATTTAATAGACTACATAAATATCGCGGTATCTCCATGTGAAATTTTAAATTCTTTAGAGTTTCAATACATTTTCGAATTTTTAGAATAAAACGATGCATTTGCGGTGAAAAATACCAATAAAAAGTTAACCAGTTCTAGGAAAGGTTTGGCCTTAGTGCTATCTAATTGAATAAAATAATAAGATACTAAAATTTTAAAGGTGTCCGTTTACCTAAAATATTGAGAGCTGTACACTAGTCGTCTTTAACAATACACTAAATTCAGTCAATCAAGTTCGTGACGTCCCACCTTCCGAAATAAAATAAATATACCCACCGGTTCCCACCGACTTTGTAAGACTAGAACATGAACCTCGTAATTCCATGGACTAGGGAACAAAATCAATCCAGTAAAAAAAAAACATCGCATTCAATCAATTCCCGTTTAATTCTCGGTCCAACCAGAGCAATGTCTGAAACACATTTTTCAATATCATTAACCAGTTCAAGACCTTAAACAAAACATGCGATAATACATAATTCTATTTCAGAGTAAGGCACGAACAATTCCGAAGATTGACGACCGCTACTCTAAAATATCCCTCGGATTAACCATCTTTCTAAATATCACTATCAAAATGAACCCCATCTCTTTATAAACCTGAAATCATAAAATATCTAGCTAGTGTATACGTACAATTCCTTTTATTTATTTTAGAACGGAAACGTAAATTAATAATTTAGAAATGTTTGACTCTAAAACCGAAAAGGAACTCGCTCATGTTTACATTTTGGGTTCAAAATATAAGTTTTTACGGATAAGTTCATATTTTCATATATTATATAAGTTTATCTCAAATGCTTATTAGTTTCTATGAAAATTGATTGAAAAATAACGGAGTTATTCCCAGCAAACACACAACGTAAACATAACGTTATGGTATCGTTATATTTACGTTACGTTTACGTGTAACGTTAAAATAACAGTAGGAAAACGTTAAAAATAAACGTTATGAAGTAACCAATCTTGAACGTTATTTTTTAAAGTTCTTATAACGTTGGTTGAACATTATGATTATTACGTCACATTTGCAATGTTGTACTTACATAAAGGTAACGTTATTCTATTAACGTTTGTATTTGAATGAATTTATAACGTAACATTTATACCATAGTACAACGTCTAAATAATGTTATTGAAAACGTTAATTGATAACATTAATATAATGTTGAAAATAAACATTATCTAGTAACCTATCTTTAACGTCATTTTTTTATGTTCTTATAACGTTGGTTGAACATTATGATTATTACGTCACATTTGTAATGTTGAACTCACGTAAAGCTAACGTTATTCTATTAACGTTTGTATTTGAACAAATTGATAACGTAACATTTATACCATAGTACAACGTCTAAATAATGTATTGAAAAACGTAAATTAATAACATTTATATAATGTTAAATTAACAAAATGATGAAACGTTTGATTACTAACCATTGTATAACTTTAAATTCCATGCTGGAATGTGATGTCATTTAACATTTTCAGAAAGACGCTAAGATGGCGTTCCATTACAAGTAGTTGAAAATTGACAATTCTTTTTTGTTTATGTCTTATCTATATCTGCATTTTGGTTTACCAAAAGCAAAAAAGAATCTAACTAATGGTAAGTACAACTAAATAATTTGCCAATCTTCTGTAGAGAATGATTCCACCTATATTAATATGTATTTTTAAAAATGTCAATGCATGACTGCATGGTTTTATTCTTATGTCGTTGTACGACAAAAAGCCATAGTTCTTTAAAAAATTTCTCGGTACAGTCGTGCAACTTTTAGAAGAACAAACATGTTTGCTAAGGTCTACAGTAATTCCCCTAATAGTATTCCATGCTGTAAGACGATCACGTATAACGTTAGAATAACATTAGTATAACGTCGAAGAAATGTATTTTTTTATGTTTTAATAACGTTCGTATAAAGTTAAAACATAACGTCTTATTTATAATGTTGAAATTACGTAAATGTAACGTTAAAATATTACGTTTTTTTTTTTTCAATACGAAATTATAACGTAATATTAATACGACAGTACAACGACTACATAACGTTTTTCAAATACGTAAATTTTCAATATTTATTTAACGTTAAATACACATATTAATTTACGTTAAATAACTAACCATTCTATAACATGATGTCATACGCTAGTATATGACGTCATTTAAAAAAAGAAGAAAACGTAGAGTGCCATTATCATAATTAAAAGGAGTTTAAAATGAGCAATTCTTTGTTTACATTTAATTATTTATGCGCTTCGATCTTTACGCTAAAAGTAATTAGTTAGTGAAATATCGGTAAGTAAAACTTTTAAATTTTGTCAATTTTTTTTCAGTCATACGACATGAACAGAATAAACATTGAACAAATCAAGGGATCATTTTAATTTATTTGTACTTTGTCAACACTCTATTTAATCCTTGCCGAAACCCATCCACATTGCAAATTTTAAATACGCCTATGCTTGATGGTCAGTTTATTTTGGATTAGCACATATTATAATGTAGTTTTAATTTATATCGCTTATTCGGAGACTTAGGGGAAAATCATTTGATTTTATTAATGTTCAATATTTTCATATTCCACTGTTCTTCCTTTTAATATATCATAGTTCAGATTTCAAATGATTATAAGAAGGGTTTTTTCTATTACAGTATCGAATTATTTTTCTATATTCTAAAGAATATTCTTGGTTTTCAATTTTTTTTAAAGTGTTTTCAAAGATGTCTTTACTGGTTCTTGAAAGATGAAGATGCACTAGTGTCGTTCCTATTTAAGGGTTTAAGTTTAAATATATTTTACATTTAAAAATCTTAGTTGCAAAATTTAATAGTATTAGTACACTTATGTTAGTATTATAGTAAATAATACTAATACAATATGTTTTAAAATATTAATTTGTCATTACATATACATTGAGTTATGTCATGACAACATTAAGATATATTGTTTTAGCATTTCTGGAGCAGTAGCCGTACCTTTCTGGTTACTAGTTGTGTGTTGCATATGATATAAATTGTAACACTTCTTAGTGACTGGATAGGTTGAATAGAATCTTCCACGAAAGTTACAAGCAAAGAACTTGTTATCGGATAATGTAACATAAACAAATAGCTAAGTATGCAAGGACAGTTCCAGGATGAAGGTACAGAAATTGTTACATTAGAAAGGAGTGTTTTATTAGAGTTGATAAAAGTAAATAATATTACTCAACAATGTAACTTAAAAGTTTTTTCTCTATCAAATGCTATGTTATTAGTAAATGTTACAGTAACGTTATTTTATGTAACTATAAGAAATGTTACTGCAATGTCAGCTTTATGTAAATATATAACATAATAAGAAATGTTACTCAAACGTCCGTTTAATTTTAATATATGATGTGATAATGGATGTTACGCTAACGTTAGTTTGTTGTAAGTAAATAACGTAAACAAAAACGTTACTTTAACGTTAGTTTTAAGTTTCTTTTTAACGTTTCTTGGAACGTTGCTTTGACGTTGCTTGGAGTCTACAAAATGACGTTAAAAATACGTTCGTAAGTACGTAATTATAACACAAAATTTTACGTTAAAATCACGTTTTATTAACGTTATTTTGTTTGCTGGGTTAACACTTTCTGTCGATCAGGTCATTATAAATCGTAGCGTAATTCGTGCTGATAAACTCCGTCCGGAAAACTTCTGTCGATACCTATATTTTGGCATTGCACAAGGTCATGTTTTCCTCTGACTGTTAATGAAGTCTTTACACTAAATCCACTGGATGTTGGATGTGTACTGATTGATATTTCAGTCTTAGATACACGATTTTGTATAAGTTGTCATTGGCTTTGAAATAGATTTCAGTAACTGCGAGTACTCTTAGATCTGTGTCTTTTGTGTTTTTATGAGTTTTTGGGTGCTTTTTATCGATCTGATGAGTTAAGCTCTTTTCAACTAATTTTTTTTAGTTTATTCTTTGTTGTATTGTTACACCACTGTCCCAGGTTAGTGTGTGTGTGCGGCGGGGGGAGGGGGAAGGGGGGCTTTTGCACCAGCAAGCATGTTTAACCCCTCCACATTGTGTATGTACCTGTCCCAAGTCAGGAACCTGTAAATCAGCGGTTGTTATTTGTTGCGGTATATCATATTTGTTTTTCGTTTATTGTTTTGTACAAAAAAATCAGATCGTTAGTGTTTTCGTTCAAATTGTTTTACATTTGTCATTTCGGTGCCTTTTATACCTCACTATGCTGTATGGGTTTTGTTCATTGTTAAAGGCCGTACGGTGACCAATAGTTGTTTACTTCTTCATTTGGTCTCTGGTGGAATTTTGTCTCATTGGCAATCGTAGATACCACATCATCAATACCCCATTACCCAACCCCAGTGTTGGTTACTTATGGTATTCTCTAAGATGTTTGATTAATTTGAGTTTTGAAGTTGGTGTCTGCCAGGATGTGATCAAACTTGACAATACTTTTATTCCTGCTGAGTGTCATCTTATAACATTTGACTGGTTGTAATCTCATATCCCACGTTGTTGCCCAATTCCCTAGTTTATCTACATATGCCAGTCAGTTTCTTTTACAATCGTTGATGGTGCTGATTTCCTGCAGTGAACGCAGTTAACGGCCAACAGCCTGTTAATTGTATAAGTGTTATTGATGTGTACCCGAAAAAATATAAGTTCCAAGGTGATACCATGTGAAACTCCTCACACAACAGATGTTACTCTTGAAATATCGCGCATGCATTCGATCTGCCGCATTACAAATGATTTGTTTTTTTATTCCAAAACCACTGATCTCACATTTAAGAAGTTTGTGTGGTACTATATCAAGCCGTTTTTAAAATCGAGTATAGAATGTTTCATGTTGTCGGTGCAAGTTGCCTAGTCGTGTACTACACTTACGTATGTTCTCATACGTTCCACTACCAAATAAAAAGTATCAGTATTTAATCCTTAATCCAGAAAACTAAAGCTAGAGAGGAGGATTTTTGCGAATTATTTTTCATCTGTTGCTACGTATGCTTATTTTTGTTCCGCGACCTTTGTACACATTTGTTTCTTGCATTTTGTTTTATAGTATATTACTTTTCATTCTAACTTGTGCGAAGTTAATTATTTTCTGCTCTTACAAGGCCAAGTTATTCATTTTTTAAAAATCTCCCAGTTCCTAAAACCAAATGGTCTAACCCAATGTTACCAAATAGTATTTAATAAACAAGAAAGAAAAGTCTGTCACGTATGACATATGCACTGGCCGCTCCCATTGTAAAATATTTACAAAAGAAAAGACAGAAACGGTCAACTGGTATACAAATGAATGAAAAACAAAATATATTTTCTCCATACAAATAATTATGTGTGGAGGGCGATTTAACTGCATTGAAAACTGAACTATTATAATTATTAGGTGCTTAATTTAATTGAAATGTGAATATCTGTGTGTATTCTACATAACATTCTCTTTAATTTAAGGTAATATGGATTAGGGTTATCGCGTCCTAAATTGCTTTCAAAATTGACTAATTGAAAGCCCATACCTTTGGTTCTTCCCCAATACAATCTATGTTATTAAGGTGAAGGATATCCCAAGACAAAGTAAAATGTTATGAAAGTGAGTAAAGTTTTTAAAAATGTATATATCTGCAAACACTTTACGCAAAATTCTATTTCGATTGATGCTTTTAATTCTGGGTAAGGATAAGATTTAGCCGCGTCAAAATTAATTTCCTAGTTGACAATTTTTAATCATTTTGAAAAAAATATCTTTGTTTTTTTAATGATTTGTATGATACATTACGACTCAGATCCTTGTTTTTTTTTAATATAATCTATGTGAAAATAAATACGAGAGCGAGTAAACTTTTTGAAAATGTTTAGCTTACACATGTTACAGTAAAGAAACAAATATAACTTTATTTGCAAGATGTATAATTTATTTTCAACACATATGGTTTTGATTATATTTCGTAAATTCTTATTCGAATTCTTTGTTTCTTAATGGTCTAGATGATTGTTTTATAATTAATAATTAAGTTCAGGAACTTATTTTTGTTGTTTTCTCCATTTATAATTTGAAAAACTGTTAATGCAGTCTGTTCAATTCTAAATAACTAAGAGTTCGATCATTTGCTACAGGCTTCTGGCAAAACTAATTGCATATCTCTCCGATCAAATACATTGTTAATTTTCAATTATACCTTAATGTGCTCGTTTGTATTTTATTAACAATTTGTTTATCGTATCAATATATATCTTGTCATTTCGGGTCAGAATATCCAATTGTCATATTTATGGCAGGATGTTACTTGATTAGCCATAATTCATAAGATATTAAATCGACCTATACGCAGGTTAGTTTTTATAACTAATTGTCGATGTTTACAACCTATAGAAATCATCCCTGTTAGTTCAGTCGTTTTTCCCCATAGGTGTAATGTTAACGCAGCCATTTTGTTTGGAGAAGGGAATTTTTTTTATAAGAGTCAAGAGGTCATTATAATTTTTTTTAATTATTCAATTTGCATTATAATTATTATTTCAATCAGGAAAAGCTTTTATCCTGCCATATTAAACTCATCTGTAACCCAAGTTCCAATAAAAGATCTTTCTTCATTGTTGTGATGACGTGTGGATTGTTGTTTTAACCCAGTGCATGTTCTTCAAAAGGAAAACATCAGTTTGTTGTTGATCTTACCGGTTAACACCGAAATTTGAAGTTCACGGGGAGAACATACTTTGCATTTGATAAGTCCTTGATATGTCGTTAAATCACCAAAATTCTCTGTTACTATATTTGGGTGACCAAATACGGCTTTGCCAGTTTTATTCATGTATGGGTAAAGTAAGGTTACATCATAGTATTTGATAGATTCAACCATTGAAGATTCGTGATAAAGTGTGAATGTCTCTGTTCTCCCGCCTGCAAAAGCATCTCTTGGCTCCAATAGGGTGACAATTTCGATAGAATCAATAAAATTTTGATGTTCTTATCTTCTCGAATATTTTTGTCAAATTCACATTCCAAAATACAACTATATTCATATCCTTCCTTTACAATGTGGATTTCCTTCTCCATGGTGAAATCATACAGACCAGCCATTGAAAGCTTATTGACAGTGTTAATTGTGTGCTGTGACCAACATTTTGAATATCCATGACAGAAAAAGCCAACAATATTCTCACCATCATGATTTTTATAATAGCCATCTACCCTGTATTGATCAATTGTTTTCTCTCCACCGTTCCTAGTGTGATGAATGTGTAATCCTTTAGACCATTGTAAGTCTTTTACAGAATGTTTCTCTTCAGGACGGTACCCTTGCGCTAGTATGATAACAATAGTATCAGGACGTAGAAATTTTGTACGAAACACTAAATTACATGCGCAATCGAAGCTTTGCTATACAGGTTTTGGTGGGAATCGTGTTGCTCAGTCTTGAGTTTTCTATGTTGTGTTTTGTGTACTATTGTTTGTCTGTTGGTCTTTTTCATTTTTAGCCATGGCGTTGTCAGTTTATTTTCGACTTATGAGTTTGAATTTCCCTCTGGTATCTTTCGCCTCTCTTTACAGGTTGCACACGGATCAATATCCGCATCATCGGCAGTTGACACAGTATTTGACATAAACAGTTTTCGAAACTTTAAACAACATCGTCTAAGAATATGTACATCTGATCGACAGTATTTCAAAAGTTCTACAGGGCAATCAAAAATGGTGTTCACGTTAGCCTGATGCCACTGAAGGAAGGTTCTTCTATCCTCTTATTTCAAGGCAACTGGATTATGAAATTGTACATCTGGTAGAAGATTCAATACAATTGTTTGGTTTTCTTTCCTGTTATATAAAGATGTGGAAAGTCCCCTTTCTGAAGTTCTTTAAATCCGAACATTTAAGGTAATTTTGAGAGTGCCATCTGTAAAAAAATTATTGAGTTTATCATTCTTATGTTACATGACGGAACCTAAATGGACATATTCTTGGTTCCGCTTGGAACGATCATTGGAAGAACACCGTTTTGGTATAGGTATTGCAGCATAGGGAAATAGTCGTATCCTTTGAAGTTACGACAGAGAACTGTTGCTCCGATATTCTTCCCAGAAAAAAGCCATTGACAAAAATCATTTGTAGTATTTATTCCATTAAAAACAATCTCAATCTTCCGCAGATCTCGCATACACTATGTGGTGTAACCTCCTAGTCTAAATATTCTAGACACTCTTTATGTACAAGACATAAATCTGCTTTGTGTTCATAAGATCTGCATTTTGTTGTTCCACAGTGCTTACACCTAGAGTTGTCTCCTCCTGGTTAGGACTATCATAACTATCAGAACATTCTAGGAAATCATCTTATGTGCATTCAAAATCAAGGAAGATGTAAACTAGGCGTTTGGTTTTACTTTCCTCTACAGTAGCTGACTTATTTACGTTTTCCTGATTTTCCATCTATGTTTGCTGTGTGTCACCTACAACTGGAAGCATAAAGCAGAGGTGCCCAACTTCATGGAAATCTTAAAAAGTCTTGCAATAAACTTCACCTAATTTATGTTCTTTCTTATGTATTTTTCTGTTGATGGTTTGATCACAAACTTTGCACCGATAGTATGAATTGCATGTAGAATGGGTTTTACTGGTTGTTTGTGTGTGGAGGCTATAACAGTGTTCTCCATCGAAATGACGGTTACAGTCATTGCAGTATAACCAATCGTCGTCTGTTTTATAGGTATTTTATGACATGATGTGCAAATGTTATTGCAAAAAAAGTAAAATAACAAAAATACCGAACTCCAAGGAAAATTCAAAACGGAAAGTCCTTTTATCAAATGGTAAAATCAAAAGCTCAAACACATCAAACGAATGGAAAACAACTGCCATATTCCTGACTTGGTACATACATTTCCTTATGTAGAAAATGGTGAATTAAACCGGGTTTTATAGCACGGTGTTCTTCTTTATGCTAATATCCGTGTGACAATAATATCTGCGACTTAAGAAAGCAGACATACTGGAAATAACGTTAATATGCCTATCATCTAAACACAAGTAGATCTTTCTTACTGCTTCTGGTCCAAGGTAAATAATTCCATTAAAATTTTTCGTAGACAAAATCAAAATTTGATAACCTGTCATAACTGCCTGGAACTTCTTGATTTCTTCAATTCCACATTAATGAAGAGGAACTTGAGCAAGTTTATGGAGCTCGATTGCAAGTGTCTCTTGTAATTTAAAACCTCGCCGTATACTGTCCCATTTTTTATGTTTTTTCATGATTTGCGTTGGTAGTAATCAGTGCTCTGGCACAGCATATATTGTCGTTGTGTTAACACTGATAATGTATCTCTTTGTCTTCAAAAAATCCTCTAAGTCAACATATTTACTTTTACATTGCTTTTTCGTTCCTCCCGTCGGTAGTTTGACGTGTGTCATTTCAATTTCAAGCGTTTCATCCAACACAAATTGCTAATATGACTGCAAAACCCTCTCTAGCTCATGCAATAATGTCTCAGCTGACAACACTTTCATGAAAGGTATGGTGATTGGAAAGTCCAACTCTGGGCATTGGACTGACAACTTGAGGAGGTCTACTGACCTCATGAACTCTGTGATATTCTAAATTATAAGCGTGGAGTTTATAATATTTTAGGTAGATCGTGAATTTATAATTCCTTGAACGATACTTTGTACCGAGTGGTCGATACATTAAATGTATGCATATGCTGTGATGACAACACACGTAGGTCATATATCTATTCGGGTTCATCTTTACTTGTTACGCATATTTTGGATTTGAATCAATTATAAAAATAAGAAGATGTGGTATGATTGACAATGAGACAACTCTCCACAAGAGACCGAATGACACAGCAATTAACAACTATAGGTCACCGTACGGCCTTCAACAATGAGGAAAGCCCATACCGCATGGTCAGCTTTAAAAGGCCCCGAAATGACAAATGTAAAACAATTCAAACGAGAAAACTAACAGCCTAATTTATGTAAAAATATGTCATCTTCAGCTGGTCTTTTCAACCCTCTACCAATCTGATTATGATTTTCTTCTCTGTGACGTTGTAAATTGTCATGTCTCGAAAAACATATACCACAGTCGCAACATTAAAACAAAGACCCATCTTGATGTCTAAGTGTGTGACAATCTAGGTTATCTTTTCGTCCAAATGTTTTCTGACACGGGCATATATCTTGTAATATCAAAGATATGATGAAAACTGAGTTACAAATCTTTTATTGCAGACCTCCAAAAACGGTAAAAAACTGATAATATATACAAAAATGAAATCTAATAAACACAATGTTCATAATCGACAATTTTCAAAAATAATAGTACAATTATTATTAACAATGCTCTCCATACATTGGAAATATGTCTAGCTTATGAAACAACAAAAAATGATCAAAAGTCCCATAACATTACATTTTGAATAACAAAATTGTAGCACTAAAAGCGTTTCATATACATACTGTTTCAAGAAATAACGTACACTGTAATATATGGCACTAATGGCCTTCCATACAAAACTTTGTTTTTTTTTGACAAAAATGACGGGGTTATATCAAAAATCGAGAATTTAGAAGCTTAAATAGACTAGGACTGGTGTATAATAAATGCATGAATAAAAATAACAATCATAAAAACATCGGAATGGTCAATTTATCATTTAAAATGCAAAATAGGTGTGACATGAGATATGACTCCTGAGAATCGCTTGAAATCACTATTAAATTCAAAAGGACGGACCTTAGACTTTAAACATGTATATCGGACATACCAATGAATGTTATAAACTACAGTATTAGTAAAAACTCACCCTGCGGAGGGTTGAACACCATAGAAAACATAGTTAACTTTTGCAGAGTGGCAGACATCAATAACTAGAATCGTGACATTACACTCCCCCTCTGATTTCAAAACTGAAATCACCAATTCATAAACAAAATTGAAAATAATAAGAAACAATTATCAATGTTATCAATGCGAAATATTCTAACTGTTATAAAATGTTCGGACTATCTAAAGATTCAACGAGTTAAAGTTATAATCACAATCACAAATTTATTTTAGTTCCACATGCTCTAACAACATTACAAGTTCGTTGATTGGTCTAAAATAACAAACTGTTTTTCCATCACGCACAACACGAATTTGAACCTTTCTGACTTTCTGATCACAACTAGGGAATGTCTTTTCAACAATTGCGACTGGCCAATAGTTGCGAGCACATTCACTGTCTCGTAAGAGTACTTATTCGCCTTCCTTTATATTACCGCATTCATGAGTCCATTTTCGCCGAGTTTTTAATCGGTTTAAATATTCGTTACGCCAGCGGTTCCAAAATTTTCTGCTAGAACCTGAGTGTGCTTCCATTGAGATTTCAACATGTCTTTACTTCCGATTGTTGGAAACGATACAGTGTCTTGACCTATTTTATGTGTGAGAAGCATTGCTGGACAAAGTACACAAAGGTGATTCTGGGTCAGTTGACACTGGGACCAAGGGTCTTGCATTGAAGATTGCTGTTACCTCCGATAACAGGGTAGTTAGTACTTTATGAGTAAGAGTTTTGGAACCTTCTCGTAGTAACATAGAATCTAAAATCTTTCGTGAAACACCAATCATCCTTTCCCACACTCCTCCCATGTGGGAGACGTGTGGAGGATTAAATAGCCACAAGACGTAGTTGTTTGAGAGAAAACTTCTCACAGAGTCTTTTTCAACAAATCCAGCGACAATATTTTGCTCTTTTGAACTGCTAACAAAGTTGGTTCCCCTATCGGAACTGAACTGCTTAACTTTACCCCTTAAGGCAATTAAACGACGCAATGCATTATAAAAGAAGCATTGCTGAGCTCCTCTATGACCTCTATATGAATTGCTCTACTGATGAAGCTTGTGAACATAAGTGCCCATCTTTTCTGATTTGCTGGTATGCCACGAGTGTGTCTATAAGCTATGGGCCATGGGCCAAAAGTGTGAACACCGACGAATGTAAAAGGCGGCGATGGTTTTAATCTGTCATCAGGCAAATCTGCCATTTTCTGCCAAGCGAAACAACCACGGAGCTTACGACATATCACACATTTATGAAGCACTGAAAAACTAAACAACGACTGCCTACAACCCAAAAACCAGCTGTACGGATAGCACCATCTGTGAGGCTTCTGCCTTGATGAGACACTTTTTCATGGAAGTGTCGAACAATAAGTAACGATATATGATGATGTCTTGTTTTATTCCTTTATGTTTTGTTGCAATACTTGATCTTGTCACTAGGAAAGATAATTGAAAATGTTAAGGAATTGATGTACATACCCTACTAATTATATGATTAGTGGTTTTGCTATTAACCTTAAAACTAATTAATACATGACCACGTTTGATAGTGTAATTATTATGATTACTCATAACCGTTTATCTATGATTTGCCTGGCGGGTGATACTTGCATAGCAGGAGACGCTTACTCTGTCAACGAACCCGGTCTCGCTTCTTTTGTAGTTCATGCGATTCCGTTATTTTTTTGTTTGTTACCTTTATTTGTCTCTCCTTGACCGATTTAAGAAATTTGAACATATATAAAATGCTACGCCTTAATTGTACGAGGATTGGGAAAAGGTACTTTTTATGCATAGCCAGTTATTCGATTCAGAATCAATAATCAACATGAATCACAAAAAGTACAACACAGTACAACAAAGCACACAAACGGCCGACGCCCGACTCCTCAGGAAAAAAACAGACGCACAAACAAAGACAAACAACAACGAACAATATTTCATCCAGACAACCTGACTTGTAATAGCCTATATGATTTTTTTAAATTTTCATTTGAATTAACGTTATAGATTTAACGAATGATGAGCCTTGATCAATCATTAACTATTTCGATGTTCGGCATATAGTTTATAAAATTTATCGGTCGTTTGCTGATCTAAACGAGACTTCAGAATAGAGTATACCACAAAAACAAAGAAACAAGGGCAAATATGTACACAAAACAAAGAAACAAGGGCAAATATGTACACAAAAACAAAGAAACAAGGGCAAATATGTACACAAAACAAAGAAACAAGGGCAAATATGGCCAGCTTAAGGACGCCTCCGGGTGCGGAATTTCTCGCTGCATTGAAGACCTATTGGTGACCTTCTGTTGTTGTCTGTTCTGTGGTCGGGTTGTTGTCTCTTTGACACATTCCCATTTCCATTCTCAATTTTACAGAATATGTATTAACATCAAATTGTTATACTCAATCAAGTCACCAACCTTAATAACAACCAATTATTCACTAATTTTTCACCTTTCTATCAAAGCAAACTCAAATACAACAACTCAACAGGAACAGGAGAACACGCAAATTATTACAAGATACAGACCTACACTGAGCTGCCAAGCAAGTCGAGTTGTTCTGACTATGGACACCGAAAGTACAATTGAATGCCTGATAATGTGTACATATGACAAACAATGCAGCAGAGCAATGTACAAATCTGATATACATGTATCACCTAACTGTGTACTGATGACAGGTGAACCTGTAAGAGAATGGACACGTCCAAATTACATGCCAACAAATTGATATCACAATATATGTATACCGAATACATTATAAAAAATGTATTTCAAGGCATTGATAAGAGACATTGAAAATGACAAAACGTGACATATTTCTATTTGTTTTTTCTGTTTTTATTATATATTTATGAGTAGATAAAAGTACATTTTAGGTGTAAAACAGTCAATAACAATTATTCTGTATTAGCAATCCGTGATGATATCGATTTATGTATTACGTCACGTCAAATCATTTGTTTTAGAAAATATGAAGGAAAAAAACACTTAGGTCCCACAAAACTAGAAAAGTGTTAATTTTTATTTACTAGCACTTGGTCGATACCACTTTTGTTGGACTGTTAGTCCCCGAGGATATCATCAAATCAGTAGTCAGTGCTTCGGTACTGTTATGATTTTAACGATTTTTTTATGTCTCCGTTGATAAATTACAAAATTATTTAGAAATTAAGGTTGGAACTTCCTCAGGCAAAGCATAGATTATTTTGGGTAATTTGTCTCTTTTTAGTCAAATAGCTATTCACGTATTTATATTGTATACATCGATGGCTTTCAAATATTTCGCGTTGAATTTCCTGATGAAGTTCTATACAGAAAGGCGCTTCGGACGCATGAAGTTAAAACAGTGTAATTTTCTTTAAGGTATATAATAAATTGTACATGATATGGCTTTTGTTTTTATCTAACACACAGTTTCAATCCAAAACCAATATAATCTCTCTAACAGAATACTTTGGACTATTGATGTGTGTGGCTGATACGGTTGTGATATTGAAAAAGCAATATGATATTCTCTGTCTTTTTATAATTATACATGCTGTCTATTGTTTGCTGAAAAGGACATGTAGAAATTAAAACTATTAAAACGTTTAAACCCGCTGCATTTGTTTGCACCTGTCCTAAGTCAGGAACCTGATGTTCAGTGGTTGTCGTTTGTTGATGTGGTTCATAAGTGTTTCTCGTTTCTCGTTTTTATATAGATTAGACCGTTGGTTTTCCTGTTTGAATGGTTTTACACTAGTCATTTTTGGGCCCTTTATAGCTTGCTGTTCGGTGTGAGCCAAGGCTCCGTGTTGAAGGCCGTACTTTGACCTATAATGGTTTACTTTTACAAATTGTGACTTAGATGGAGAGTTGTCTCATTGGCACTCATACCACATCTTCTTATATCTATGTAATGTTAAATTGAAAACTGATTGAACCACTAGTTAGGGCCCAGTCTGAACATACTCGAAAGTACGCATAGGTGTAACTTTCAAATATGTAGAGTATTTTGGTATCAAATGAAAGCTAAATAACTGATGATTATTGTAGAACCCTTTTCAACTTTATAACTTTGAAAATAAAAAATGTAAGATATTAAATAGGAAGTACATTTTCTCCGATCTGAAGACCTGTTTAGGTATTTCCCAAATTCCGGGAACCAGTACTCTCTTGTTTGCAATTAAAGGTATGTTGATTGTTTTCAGTACAAGGCACCATAAGGTGCTGCTTTGACATGCAATGACTATCACTTTATTTGAACTTAAGACAAAAGAGCTGTGACTGCTTGAAATTAAGAATTTAGCATAGCAAACAATGGGGCGATGAATCAGTGGTGTTCCTCCTTTACATTTTCGGAGAAAAATAAAGCCTAGTATTTATTAATATTTTTTTTTATTAATGCGTTTATTTGCAAAAATGCATATATCAATATTATATGTTATAATTATGACAATTAGATCATAGACACATCACGAAATTAAGACAAATACGTATAGTTGTTTCTTTGAATCATTTGACAAACATGCATAAATAACATTGGTAAAAATTTCAGGCAATCTGGGTTGGGAGGGTATTTTTATTACTTAAAGGTTAACTAGCATTCATTATTCTATTTGTTGGAGCCACTGTGTGTAATTTTAATAATATTTAATTGCTATAGAAAATTGAAAACTTCATGTCATAATCATAATCTTCCTTAAAAAGTAAATTAACAAAAATACCGAACTGCAGGATAAATTCAATACCGAAAGTTCTTTATCAAAATGGCAAAATCAAAAGCTCAAACATGTCAAACGAAAAGAAAACAGCTGTTATATTCCGGACATGGTACAGGCATTTTTTTCATGTAGAAAATGGTGGATTAAACCTGGTTTTATAGCTAGCTAAACCTCTCACTTGTATGACAGTCGCATGGAATCATGAGAAAATTCTGTATCGTAAATAACGATATTTGGTGTAAAGATATACTTCTGTTTTTACCCCCCAAAAGAAAAAGCAGTTTGATGTGTTAAAATTTGGCTCTTTGTGTCAAAGGAGATTTATTTTTGGCAAAGAGAATTCATTATTCAATCAGTGTTTTGAATGACTAGTTAATATACAAAATACATTTCTAACAGCTGATGTAATATGACAATATACAAATCATTAAAGACAAATACGATAAAAATAGTTAGGTGTAAGAATTAATCTTTAAAACAAATCATATCATATTGATATATTTATAATTTAACGTTAAAATCGAAGGAAGATCAACCGAAGTTTATATTCTATTGCTTTATGATTTGTTGCAATACTTGATCTTGTCATTAGGAAAGTTAATTAAAATTGTTAATGCGTTGATGTACATACCCAGGTAGCCCAAAAGACCGAATGACGCGTCATTATCCGAATAACACCTGGAATGACCGAATGATACCTGAAATTTTATTTTTGGCTCATATTGGTGACTTTAAAACATTGATTAATAATTAATATTACATTAGAAGTTTATGATATATAAAAATGATTTATACAATCAAGTAAGTTCATAGATATGTCATTATAAATCTAGTGGATATATCCAACATGAAGACTACAGAAATCAAAATGGGAAGACTAAAAATATGATTGCATACATTCAAAAGATAAATGCTATGAAAATAAAGTATTAATCAATGTATCGTATATGGTTGGTTTTTCCAAAAATGTCCAGGCTAAAATTAGGATAAAGTTGTATTTGATGTCTCAGGTGTGAAAACTTAAATGACATGTTAATTGGCTTGATTGGTGATTACGACAAGTGTCATAATTAGATAATCAAATTAATTTTTGGTACTTTTAATGTGTCGGTGAACTCGCTCAGGTTAAAATTTTGGGCTCAAAAATATAAGTTTTTACGGATAAGTTCATATTTTCATATATTTATTGATATTATATAAGTTTACCTCAAAGGTTTCTCAATTTTAGGAAAATTAATTGCAAAATAAAAGAGTTATTAACACTTTCTGTCGATCAGATCAATATTATTCGTAGCGTAATTTGCGCTGGTAAAACCCGTCCGGTCAACTTTTTTTGTAGAAAAACATTGTTTTACTATTAAGTTTATATTTTCATTTCAAATATTTATTAACCTCGCAGATTTCTTAATTTCATGAAAACAATTGTAAAAGAAAAGCGATATTATCACTTTTTGTCGATCAGTTCAATATATTCAAAGCGTACATCGGCGACTTGAAATCCATCCGGTCAACTTTTTTTGCTCAAAAATATTTTTAAAATATTTTTTTTAGATTTTCATAAAAAATAGTTTAGTATCTTAAAGGTCTCCAAATATAAACACTCCTAGTCAATCGTTCTGTTATAAGTGAAACACTTCTATGGTCGCCATGTTGGAGGTATCCACTAAAGTATAATGACATCTCTATGAACTTACCTGCTTCTATAAATTATTTTTATGTTATATTATGAAATTCTAATGTAATGTTATTTATTAATCAATGTTTAAAAGTCTCCAATATGTTCTAAAACTAAAATTTTAGGTGTCATTTGGTCATTCCAGGTGTTTACAGTTTATATTTTACAGTTAGGTTTTTTTGGCTTGTGAGAGAGATGTCTGCATATTCCATTATATTAATGATCTATTTCTTTTACAAATTCATTTGGTCTCTGGTGGAGAGTTGTGTCAGTGGCAATTTTACTGGATCTTCTTACTTTTATAAATATTATTGTTATACACATTTCTACATTCACGGTCCAACAATCTGTCGATACCTTTATTTTGGCATTGCACAAGTTCATGTTTTTCTCTGACTGTTAATGAAGTCTTTATACTAAATCCACTGGATGTTGGATGTGTACTGATTGATATTTCTGTCCTAGATACATGATTTTGTATTAGTTTTCATTAGCTTTGAAAAAGCTTTAAGTAACTGCAAGTACTCTTAGATCTGTGTCTTTTGTGTTTTTATGATGGTTTTTTGTGCTTTTATCGACCTGATGAGTTAAGTCCTTTTCAACGAATTCTTAAGCTTGTTCTTGGTTGTACTGTCGCACCACTGTCCCAGCTCTAGGGGTGGGGGTCCGCTAGCAAGCATGTTTAACCCCGCCACTATCTGTATGTGCCTGTCCCAAGTTAGGAGCCTGTAAATCAGTGGTTGTCGTTTGTTGCGGTATATCATATTTGTTTTCGTTTATTGTTTTGTACAAAAATCAGATCGTTAGTGTTCTCGTTTAAATGTTTTACATTTGTCATTTTGATGCCTTTTATACCTCACTATGCTGTATGGGTTTTGTTCGTTGTTCAAAGGCCGTACAGTGACCTACAGTTGTTTGCTTCTACTTCATTTGGTCTCTGGTGGAATTTTGTCTCATAGGCAATGTAGATACTACATCATCAATACCCCATTACCTAACCCCAGTGGTGGTTACTTATGGTATTCTCTAAGATGTTTGATTAATTGGAGTTTTGAAGTTGGTGTCTTCCAGGATGTAATCAAAATTGACAATACTTTTATTCCTGCTGAGTGTCATCGTATTATATTTGGCCGGTTGTAATCTCATATCCCACTTTGTTGCCCAATTTCCCAATTCTGATTTGTATCAACGACCTCACAGCCTTAATCATTTCGGGAAAAGTATCTACGTCTTCTTTCTACGTTTAACCAATTGCTTGGCATATTCTTCAACTAAATTCATCTGTAATTTTAAGTTATGTTTCCAATTGATGGATTTAGGCTCACGATATTTCGGGCCTTTGGATAATACATTTTGCAGAGAAGTGTTCTTGACAATTTTAGGTCACCAGTAATAACGTGGCCAGTCGGATTATATATGAATGGGGATCTAGCACAGGTGCAATCAGGAGGTTTAGACTTGAAGTCGTCAATATTAAGAACCTGCAACACGTGTTTGTAATTGAAAATTTTAGTTGCAATTGGTTTTGTATAGTTATAAGAAATGATAGTTATAGACTGATCTTTGAAATAGGGAGGTATTTTCGATTGAACTGATTTATGACGAAGGATATTGCCCAAGTTGATGGCAGTTAGACCTTTGTAGGCGAAGGAAAGTTTTAGAAAGGATTTCTCCATTTCATCTTTTCCAATACGAACTGGTTTAAAAAGTCTGTGACTTTCAATATCCAGGATGATAGCTGTTAGTTTGTATGGGTTCGAATGGGGGTTTGTGACTTAATTCCAAGCTAAGTTGTGCAGAGAATGAAGTTTTGAAAGTGGTAAAAAATAAAGCTGCGTGCGAATGTGATGCATCATAATGGTTTTTGTATAAATGGTAACAGTTCATTAATAGAGATATCATGGAGAATAGGTGATGTATAATGACGATGACCATCATCATGACTGCGTCACATTCACCGAGCTACATGAAGGACTAGAAAGAATGCCTATACCACAAATTTTGTCATTGCAACCATATGGTGACGCAGTTCCCAATTGTAGAATCCAGTTATCTTCTTTTTGTCTACGGAGAGGTGTTGCAAGATGAAGATTGTAAGTTCTGTGTTATATTTTTTCAATGATGCGAGCTTGCATAGAAATTGCACGGAAATTTTTTGGCAAGCTTCGCGGGCCAGATGATGTTAATATAAGAAAATTTACTTTTGAAAATTATGTAATGGACAAAATGTGGGCCATTTTTTAACTGAATGTGCTGGCCAACTCATTTCAGTCAAAATCAGGGCCAGAATTAAGAATTATTCTCATCTTAAAACCTCCAGCAACCAACAACCCCCTTCCCCGAAAATCGAATGGTCCGTGCCTGATACATGTATGTTATTTTAGAATTAAAATACTATTATATTATAACTATCCGACTGAAATGCTGAAGTCCGGCGAAGGAGACAACCACAATTTATATTATGTCTTATAATTGTAAGTCTAAGTTATTTGCGTGAACGTACGTAAGTTTCGTTTGAAACTTAAAATTCTCTAATAAGACGTAGCTTAACCAGTTCGACTTATGAGTTTGAATTTCTCTTTGGTATCCTTCGCCTCTCTTTAACTACCACTGGGTCGATGTCTCTGCTGATGGACATTTTGTCCCCAATGACATCATCCGCTTAGTTGCATAATATGCATGAGCATACGAGGATTAAATAAAATACTGGCTCGGACGTCGCCCAGATCAGATTCACATTCAGATCATCAAACAAATGACAGTAACATTTATCTTCGTACGCAGCCATGATCAGTTCTTCTACAAGACATTTTGGATTTTAATAACTCTGAGCAACACTGTCTTATTTTGAATTGTAAAACCAAAAACTGCAAAACCTGTAAAATTTCAATAACAGATGCTCAATTCACTAGCAATTTAACTAAGGAATCTCATTTTACCAGAAGCTACGATGATCTGAATTGTAAATCAACAAATCTCGTCTACGGATTATAGTAGTTTGTAACCCGGATTTGTTTTCTCTTAATCGATTTATGACTTTTGAACAGCGGTATACTACTGTTGCCTTTATTTAGAGTGTAATCTTTTGGGAATTGGTATATGTCGGTGAAACGAAAGGAACGTATGTGCCGCCATAGATCAGACGACAACAACAATGCAAGCGACATTGTTTACCAGCATTTCAATCTGCCTCTGCCTAATCATTCAATCCTTTCTATGCATGTTCGCATTATTGAAAAAATATACCACAGAACTTACAACCTTCATCTTGCAACACCTCTCCGTAGACAAAAAAAATTTACATGATTCGACAATTGGGAACTGCGTCACCATGTGGTTGCAATGACAAAATTTATGGTATAGGCATTCTTTCTAGTTCTTCCTGTTGCTCGGAGAATGTGACGCAGTCATGGTCATGGTCATCGTCATTATACTTCACATACTCTCCATGATGTCTCTATTAATGAAATGCTACCATTTATACAAAACCATTAGGTATTAATCACATTCGCACGCAGCTTTATTCATTACCTCTTTCAAAACTTCTTTCTTTGCACAACTTATGATTAGAAACAACTATAACAAAACCCCATGCAAACCTATACAAACTTACAGCTATCATCCCGGATATTGACTGTCGCAGACCTTTTTTTACCAGTGCGCATTAGAAAAGATGAAAAGGAGAAACGATCCTTTCTAAAACTTTCCTTCGCCAACAAAGGTCTCCATGCCATCAACTTGGGCAATATCCTTCATCATAAATCAGTTCAATCGAAAATGCCTCCTTATTTCAAAGATCAGTCTGTAACTATCATTTCTTATACCTATACCAAACCAATTGCAACTAAAATTTTCAATTACAAACACGTGTTGCAGGTTCTCAATATTGACGACTTCAAGTCTAAACCTCCTGATTGCACCTGTGCTAGATCCCCATTCATATATAATCCGGCTGGCCACATTATTACTGGTGACCTAAAAATTGTCAATAACACTTCTCTGCGAAATGTATTATGCAAAGGCCCGAAATATCGTGAGCCTAAATCCATCAATTGGAAACATAACTTCAAATTACTGATGAATTCAGTCGAGGAATATGCCAGGCAAAATGCTTAAACGCGAGAAAGAAGACGTAGATACTTATTCAAAAATGATTAAGGCTGTGAGGTCGTTGATAAATCTAAGAATTGGGAAATTGGGCAACAAAGTGGGATATGAGATTACAACCGGCCAAATGTAATACGATGACACTCAGCAGGAATAAAAGTATTGTCAAGTTTGATTATATCATGGCAGACACCAACTTCAAAGCTCCAATTAATCAAACATCTCAGAGAATACCACAAGTAACCAACACTGGGGTTAGGTAATGGGGTATTGATGATGTGGTATCTACGATTGCCAATGAGACAAAATTCCATCAGAATCCAAATGAAGTAGAAGTACACAACTGTTGGTAACCGTAGGGCCTTTAATCAATGAACAAAACCCATACAGCATAGTGAGGTATAAAAGGCCCCGAAATGACAAATTTAAGACAATTTAAACAGGAACACTAACGATCTGATTTTTGTACAAAACAATAAACGAAGAAACAAATATGATATACCGCAACAAATAACAGGCACTGATTAACAGGCTCCTGACTTGGGACAGGCACAGACAGAATGTGGCGGGGTTAAACATGCTTGCTGGCACAAAATCCCCTTCTTACCACACACACACACACACTAACCTTGGACAGTGGTGAAACTGTTCAACAAAGAACGAACTAAAAAATTAGTTGAAAAGGGCTTAACTCATCAAATCGATAAAAAGCACAAAATACCCTCATAAAAACACAAAAGACACAGATCTAAGAGTACTCACAGTTACTGAAAACGAGGGCGAAAGATACCAAAGGGACACTCAAACTCATAAGTCGAAAATAAACTGACAACGCCATGGCTAAAAAAGAAAAAGACAAACAGACAAACAATATTACACAAAACACAACATAGAAAACTAAAGACTGAGCAACACGAACCCCACAAAAACTGGTGGTGATCTCAGGTGCTCCGGAAGGGTAAGCAGATCCTGCTCCACATGTGGCACCCGTCGTGTTGCTCATGTTAGTACAAACCCGGTAATAAGTCTAATTCGGTAGGTCACATTCGGGAAAAGGGGACGGGATTGTAGTTACGACATTAGGAACATATCCGCTATCATCTGTGAAACGGATATTCCGTAACGGTCAACCAACTCGTGATGGCGTCCGTAAAATTTACGAACAGAAAGCTATTTCAAAGCCAATGACAACTTATACAAAATGTATCTAAGACTGAAATATCAATCAGTACACATCCAACATCCAGTGGATTTAATATAAAGATTTCATTAACAGTCAGAGAAAAAAACATGACCTTGTTCAATGCCAAAATAAAGGTATTGACAGATTGTTGGACCGTGAATGTAGAAATGTGTATAACAATAATATTTATAAAAGTAAGAAGATGCAGTATAATTGCCAATGAGACAACTCTCCACCAGAGACCAACTGAATTTGCAACAGAAATAGAATATTAATATAATGGAATATATAGACAGCTCTTCCACACGCAAAAAAAACCTAACTGTAAAACATAATGATAAATAATACAGGCACAGGGACACATTCTACTGCATCCACACAGCACGAGTAACAAACCCTGCAGTTTATATATAAAAAAAAGAAAATGTTAGTTTAGTTTTAACTAATTGATAACAAAATAAATAGTATACCGATAAGAACAAAATTCAAGGATCTAGTTGTGGTGAATTGATAATCTTTTCGAATAAGTCCCTTTAAAAGATCGATAAGTTTACACGGATCGCATCTAAATTAACGGGCTCCGTAAACAACATAACAGTAAAATTGTATTTACTATTTCGTTTGTAATACATTTTTCTACCGGTGCAGACAAACTTCTAACCAAATCTATGAATGAATTGAAACCACTCTTGTGTACAAATATGTCATTTATCACATATTGAATTTACGATAAATATTTTTGACAGAGATACCCCGAAATAAATCATTTAAATCTCACAAAAAAAGAGTGGTTTCAACCTGAATGACCATGTTTAAACTCTAGGTTGTGCACCTAAAGCACTGTGAGGATTAAACATCGCGTTCTGTCTTTCATATATTTATTATGAAATGATGTTTTTAATTTTTCTTTAGCATTAAATTATTATTAAAATTACACCTAGTGGCTCCAACTAATAGAATGATCAATGGAAGTAGACTTTTAAGTAATAAACATACCCTCCCAATCCATATTGGCTGGGGTTTTACCATTATTTTTTATTCTTAAGTTTGTCAAATGTTTCAAAGAAACAATTATATGTATTTGTCTTGATTTTGTCGATGTGCTTATGAACTAATTACCCTAATTATTACATATAATATTGGTACATGTATTTTTGCAAATAAACACATTACAAACAAAAGAATAACAAATTACAGACTATCACACCACCTACTTGACTCTAAATCGCACGACTGACTATGCATAAAAAGTAACTTTTCTCACTCCTGGTACAATTAAGGCGATAGCATTTTATATATGTTCAAATTTTTTTAATCGGTCAAGGAGAGACAAATAAAGGTAACAAACAAATGAATAGCGGAATCGCACGAACTACAAAAGTAGCGAGACCGGGTTCATTGACAGGGTAAGCGTCTCCTGCTATGCAAGTATCAACCACATGCAACTCATAGATAAAACGTTATGAGTGATTATGATAATTCAACTGTCAAATGTGGTTATGTATTAACTAGTTTTATGGTTAAAAGCAAAACCACTAATCAGCTTAGTATATTCTTATATGGTTAGTAGGGAATGTACATCAAACGCAGTAACATTTTTAATTATCTTTCCTAGTGACAAGATCAAGTATTGCAACAAAACATAAATCAATAGAATATAAACTTCGGTTGATCCTCCTTCGAATTTAAGGTTAAATTATTAATATATTAATATGATATGATTTGTTTTAAAGATTAATACTTACTCCTAACTATTGTTATTGTATTTGTCTTTGATGATTTGTATTTTGTCCTATTACAGCAGCTGTTTAAATATATATTTCAAAACACTAATTGAATAAACGCATATATAAAATAATAAAACCTAAAAGATTACTAGGTGTAATTTTTCTCCGAAAATATAAAGAAGGAACACCACTTGTAATTTATCAAAGGAGAGATAAAAAAATCGTTAAAAATCATGTCAGTACCGAAGCACTGACTACTGATTTGATGATATCATCGAGGACGAACAGTCCAACAACAATGATATCGACCTATTGCTAGTAAATAAAGAAAAACACTTTACTAGTTTCCTGGGACCTAAGTGGCTTTTTCCTGGATATTTTTCTAAAATAAATGATTTGACGTGACATGAGGTAATACATTAATCGATATCAGCACGGATTGCTGATAAAGAATAATTGGCATTGACTGTTTTACACATACAATTTACTTTTATCTACTCATAAATATATACTAAAAACAGAAAAAAAAACAATTAGAAATATGTCACGTTTTGTCATTTTCAATGTCTCTTATAAATGCCTTGGAATACATTTTTTTATAATGTATTCGGTATAAATAGATTGTTATATTAATTTGTTGGCATGTAATTTGGGTATGTCCCATCTTTTACAGGTTCACCTGTCATCAGTACACAGTTAGGTGATATATCAGATTTGTACATTGCTCTCTCGCACTGTTTGTCACATGTACACATTATCAGGCATTCAATTGAACTTTTGGTGTCCATAGTCAGAACAACTCGACTTGCTGGGCAGCTCAGTGTAAGTCTGTATCCCGTAATAACTTTCGTGTTCTCCTGTTCCTGTTCAGTTGTTGTATTTGAGTTTGCTTTAAGAGAAAGGTGAAAAAATGATGTGAATAATTGGTTGTAATTAAGGTTGATGACTTGATCTAGTATTACGATTTGATGTAAATACCTGTTCTGTACATATTTGCCCTTTTATCATGATTTTTTTTTTGTGGTATACTCTATTTGGATGTCTTATTGTCTAGATCAGCAAACGACAGATACATTTTATAAACTATACGCCGAGCATCGAAATTGTTGATGATTGATCAAGGTTCATCATACGTTAAATCTATAACTTTAATTAAAATTAAAATAAAAACAATCATTAACGCTGTTCCAAGTCAGGTTATATAAGACGAAGTGTTGTTTGTGGTTGTTTGTTTTTGTTTGTGCGTCTGATTTTTCCTGAGGAGTTGGTCGTTTGTGTGGTTGCTTGTGCTGTGCGGTACTTTTTGTTGTTCCTGTTATCTCTTTTTATGTAATATTAAACAGACAAAATACTAAAATATACAAATCAATGTCACAACAGCAAAACCCATAATCTATATTTGAAAAATATACTTTACTTGTATTGAAAATCCAGTGTATTTCTGAGTCGTAACCACTTATATCGATTTGTTTTACGTCAAAAGGACATTTTGGTTGATAAATCAGCAGAACACTTTGGTTTTTAATGCTTCCTTTTCCTACCATTAAATACCCATCGTCCCAAAACTGTTTGTAGCTGTTGCAGTCCACTTGTGTGCCGTTGATCCTCTGTCATTCAATCACCGTTCCATCCTTAAATGCACCTAATGTTGAAAGCGTATTGTACGAAGTTCCAATAGAAGCCTTATAAAACACGTAATCGTTATCAAAACCTGCACCTTTTGACAAAAAACAGATCATAACTTCTCGTGTGTTGGTAAGGCATTGAATTCGGACAAAAGATACCTATCATTTTTCCTTCAAGGGTGATGTTTATTTTTTCGCCTGAAAGAACAATAATATGAGTAAGGAATTTTTTCAAATATTTTGGCCTCGAGCATCACTGATAATACAATGAATTATCAAAATGCGCATCTGGTTCAGGAAAGTTGGTACCGTTTATGTGATTTCTTTGGTATCTTTCGCCTCTCTTTTAGTGTCGGTAACATCATGAGGACTACAAGATGAAGTAAAGATCTTCATGATGTAGTTATCTGAACAATTTTACAACTTTATGAAATTATTTCGAAAACAAACATACAAAGTGAAATTTAAATTATGGACGGACAAATCAAGTCTACATGTCTGTGTTTTTTTTTAACTATTTTTTTTTGGCATATTACATTTCCTGACTGCAAACAAGTAATGATCCGAATAGTCCCCCGTACTCTTTTTTAAAATTCCTCTCAATAAGTAAGAAATAGAGTTTTTTATTTTGTTAAAATAAAATAAAATATTTATATAATATAATATGTTCTTTCTTGATATTTAAACAACTCACCAAGAATTCCGCTACAACAGAAAATGAGAAGATAACTAAATGTCCTCTTAAGCATTTTCAATGTTCGACGATATTAATGTTTGTCGGATGAAACACCAGAAGCATTAGCTAATCTCAGTTCCCATTTAATTCTATTTATAATTACTATTCAGACGGATATCCAGTTAGTCTCGATCATCCAGCTGCTTAGTTTATCAAAGTATAGCGTCTGGATTATAAATGAAACCGAGATGGTAATTTATAACAGTCAGCATAACATAGGTGTTTTAACAATGTTAATAAGTAAGTAATAGAATTCTGTATTGTGTTGAAATAACATGAAATATTTGAATCATATTTTCTTTCTTGATATTTAAACAACTCACCAAGAATTCCACTACAACAGAAAATTAGAAGATAACAATATGTCCTCTTCAGCATTCTCAATGTTCGACGGTATTAATAATTGTAACGTATTAGAATATCTATAGTAATGACATGATTTGTGAGTTTCTTCTTTGAATCGTTGTTTTTATTTCTTTTATACCTTTCTTCGCCTTTACATCGGGCATTCATTTCACTGAACACGTCTGTTTGTTATGCTTATTATGCTCAGATCAACACCAGAAGCATGAGATAATCTCAGTTGCCATTCAATTCAGTTTATAATTACTATTCAGGCAGATATCAAGTTAGTCTCGATCATCCAGCCGCTTTATTTTTTAAAGTATAGCGTCTGGATTATAAATGAAACCGAGATGGTAATTTATGACAGTCGAAATAACATAGGTGTTATGTGTTTTAGCTAGTTTATATGGATAATATTGAAGACAAATAACCCCGACGTTAGTTATTGAATATGATTAGTCGAATTAATCACGACGTCGTTTAAAGTTATTTTTAATTTTTGCTGTGACGCTACACATCCAAAATATCCAGACATGCATGGCTTCTATAGCTGCGAAGGACAATAACAGCTCAGACTTCAGCCAACCTTTCGGAGTTGTAATAATACAAACTGTAACAATTTCAATGCAATCTATTACACTTAATTACATTGGGTAGTTATACTTTTTCGTGCATGTTCGTGCTATGCAAACGAGTTATTATTTACAGTTAAAAGACAAATCATGTTATGACTGGGACCACTCGAACAGTCTTATGCTATAATTGAATCTAGGATTGATTTGTTATTATATAGTGATATGCTTATGGCAGTTTATTTCTAATTACATAATTACATACATATTTAATGAAAAAGGGCAGTGACACCCAATATAAGATTTTTGTTTCTTTCAGAGTGTTTTTCTCCTTCATATGTGTAAAAAGGGGATGAGACTTTCAACGTACCCATTCCAAAGAGGCAATCCAAAACTTTAAGTAGAAGAAAAAACAGAAAAAATTGTATCTGTAAGATGTCATTTTGTACATACATCCATTGTTTTATGGAAGCCTAGCACATTTAACATTTCAGACTTTCTACAGGTCAGACATATATCCTGTTAACCTCTATTAATCATAAAAACTGAATGATTCTTTCATTGTAATGTAATAGGGTTGTAAAAGCCTTGATGTTGCGCACATTATTAGTATGAAGTGCTTCCACACTATATAAAAAAAGAAGTTGAAAATACCGAACAGACAAAATGTTCCTTTACTCATTTTTTAAAAACATATAGCTTGATTTATCCCGGTTTGAAAAGTTTTATTTGTAAAATACCAATTCTCAATTCCCAAATCAAATATTCAAAACAATTTAATAGTTACATTTGAAGTTATAATATAGTTATTGATATTACTCCATGGCTTTGTTCTTCAATTCAAATGTAGTGTGATCGTCAGTTTGCAACGAATTCCGCTCAAACCGGTGCTAAGGGCAGTCTAAAAATTGCAGTGAGGTGAGAGTATTTTTGCTCCGTGTTGAAGGCCTCACTTTGACTTTGAGATGAAGAACAGCAAAAAAAGCGCTGGTCCTTTGCTTTTTGTGTTTTTTGTTTTGCTGTTGTTCATATGTTGATTTTGAGTCATGGTATGATACCCCATATCCCTTCTTTTCTGTTACCTTGAAATTTCGCATTCTTATTTTTTTCAGGAATGACAAAGAATGAAACATATCAGATAAAGTTCATTATGAAAGGAGCTTATTCCGTGAAAGAAACAGTAGCTGATCAAAAAGAGAAATCTCTTTATCTGCTTTATGGAATTATCATAAAAGTGAAAGACAACAGAATCACATCACATCACATACAAAGGTTACCTTTAGTGAAATAAAGCTTGAAGGATCCAAAAGAAAAGATGTGAAAATTTATTCTAACAGAGAAAGAAAACGCAATCATACCTAATGATTTATTCTGTGTAGACATTATTATTTTATCATAAAACAAAAAAATTGAAAAAAAAAAACTTTTTAATGCCTGTCCCTCTGAGAAAAATGATACTCAAAAGTGTTTGCTCTTATCGAAGATATATCTAGTTAGACATTGTGAGAGAAGAATTAACTTCTAAGTATCAGTGACATGACTTGGATTATAGTTAATAAAATCATATAAAATATAGTCTGAACAAATTCAACCACTGTCCGAGGTCAGGGGTCGAGGGTTGATCACACATAAACATTTTAACCCCGTAACATTCTGTATGTCGTTGGTTTATGACTTTCATATAATTGTTTAGTAAATTGTATTGAAATGAATTAGGTCGTTAGTGTTCTCGTTTGAATTGTTTCACATTTTTCATGTCAGGCCCTTTTATAGCTGACTATACAGTACGGAGTTTTCTCACTGATGAAGGCAGTACAGTGACCTACATTTGCGTATATTCACATCATTTGAAATCTGTTGGATAGTTGTCTCATTAGCAATCATACCACATCTTCTTGTTTTTATACAAGTTGCCAGTGTTGGATAAATCCCATTCCATCCTCTCAATGGGCTTGATGAGAGCATGCATTCAAAGAGTATTGAGTTTCATGAATGACTAGTTAAGTTGTTCATCTCCTCTATAGAGACCAATAACACTATCGTAGAAGGTTGGTTCATATATTTCCCTACAGATTGCTGTTGTTAAAGCGGAGAAACATTCAGACTTGTGAGTCGTTTGCAGATTCTTTAGTCTCATGGTTGCTCTCATATTGACATGTATTGTTACTCAAAATCTGTTATCTATACTCCAACATAAGAATAACTGGATACGAATCAAAAATGTTTAGCAAAAAAGAGGCGAAAGATACCAAAGGGACATTCAAACTCATAAGTCGAAAATAAACTGACAACGCCATGGCTAAAAAAGAAAAAGACCAACAGACAAACAATAGTACACAAAACACAACATAGAAAACTAAAGACTGAGCAACACGAACCCCACCAAAAACTGGGGGTGAACTTAGGTGCTCCGGAAGGGTAAGCAGATCCTGCTCCACATGTGGCACCCGTCGTGTTGCTCATGTTAGTACAAACCGTGTAATAAGTCTACCATTTATACATGTAGCATTCAGCCATAGCCAGGTAACGTAGACCACATATACATACATGTACATTTATATCAAATTATATGGAAGCCAGAAACTATAATAAGAAGCCAAAAGTTATTTGTAAAGTTTAGTCCACAACATATATTAAGTGATAATCATATATACAATGTTGGTAAATAAGTGCATCAAAGAGATACACCAAACCAGGCACTTCATATCTGAGAAACAGGTTATATATGCCCTCAATTTTAGAATTCATTCATACATTTTTGTATTATTCAAAATTATCAGTAAATTGTGTGTTCTACAAGGATTACCAGTCCTTCACCTTTCATATGATACCTTAATTACTAAAATATATGCTACATAGTTTAGGATTTACACCTACGCGTAGGAACTATTTTGTTTTAAATATGTACTACTTTCAAGTATGTTCTTTTTTGACCTGGCCCGATTACATCTTACAAAGTCTATCCAAATTATTTTTGCAAAGAATTCCGCTCAAGCCGGTGCAAGGGGCCGTCTTAAACTTGCAGTGAGGTGAGAGTATTTTTGCTCCGTGTTGAAGGCCTCACTGTGACTTTGAGATGAAGAACAGCAATAAAAGCGCTGTTCCTTTGCTTTTTGTGTGTTTTTTTTTTTTTTTTTGCTGTGCATGTACTGATTTTTTGTCATGGATGGGTACCCCATATCCTTTGTTTTTCTATTTAAGAGAACCAACTTTTCAGAAATATATCTTGTCATCGATATGCATGAAATATTATCTACTGGATGTTAAACCAGCAATAACCAATAACCAATCAAAAGTATATCATTCTAATTCCCATTTGTATTTCTAGCTTGATACCCTTTTTCATCAAAATTATCTTAGACTATATTTTAATGAAAAGTCCAAGTTAGCACATTGTGTGATCTGACTGATCTGCAAGTTATAACTGTTAAGGAAGTCTTTTTACATTGCATCCTGAGTAATCGGATGAGTTATTTTTCTTTAAAAAGAAATAATTGATGTGTGCTTTTTTTGTAAGGTAAGTGTATTCGAATTCTGACAGGATATATAAAAAGGAAAACATAAATTATAAGAATATTAGGCTACAACAGACCACACTGACTGGCACAAAATGAGACGAAGCTTAACCAGTTACATTGTATATATATGCACATAAACTTCTCCATAGACCAAATGTCATAAAATGAAATAAAACATACAGAGACAAATTTAAACCTGCACTTACAGATACCAGGTGCGGATCCAGGATTTTGAAAAGGGGACCCTGACGGGCTAACATTTGGAGTGATACTTGTAAAATGCCTATGCATTTATCATATATGATGCTCCATAAGCGAGGCCCCCCCCCTAAATCCTCCTCTGGATACAGGACAGGTTAGATGGGGTTCACAGAAAAGAGAATAATGGACAAAATAAAGAAAAATGGACCAATAATAATAAAGAATGGAGATGAGAGGACAAAAATTATAAAGAATAGTAGTGTGCTATAATATAATAAAAGAGAATAATTGGCTAGAAAAATAAAGAATAGAGAATTTTATATGTCTTTAAATTTATCAATTTCGTTTAAAAAAAAAGGTACATGCACAACATTAATAAAACAAAAAGTCCCAATTAATTACAGTTAAATATCGTTTTAGTAGAAATTTCAGCTAGCACAGTAGTTTAATTAAAAAGTCAACTCATTAGTAACATGTTTTCGTGGTCTTAAATCTTTAGATGCCAGTATAGCTGTCTGCATCATCTGTAATTTTACCGATTGTGTCTTCTTCCCGATTGCAGCATTTTGGCTATATGCGAAATCGCCGGTTCATACATGTATAGCAGGAGACGCTTACCATGTTGACCTAACCGGTCTTGCTCCTTTTGGAGTTCATGCGATTCCTTCAGTTTCTGTTTGTTACCTTGATTTGTCTCGTTCTAATCGATTTGCGAGATTCTTACATCGGTAAGCTACTGTCGCTTTAATTTATGATAAAACAATAAACAAACATGACAGACAGCAACCAACGACTATCACTGAATTACAGGCTCTTGACTACCGCGTTTATAGAATATGGCGGGGTTAAACATATTTACGAGCGCTTACACCCCTAACCTGGGACAGTGGTGTCACAGCACAATATATTAACAAACTGTGCACATCAGTTGGAAAAGGATTGACTCATCAGAAACCAACTTATAATGAATTTGAATACTTTAGGTAACTTTTGGTCACATTTCTCTTCACGTGTTTTGATACTTTTACACAGTTGGCGTTCAAATATTTGGCTTTAAACATTCTTGATGAAGGTAAATCCAGAAAAGCGCTTCGGACGCATACAATTTAATAATAAAGTGCTATGTTTAGAATGACACAAAATAAAGGAGGCGAAATATACATTTTTTCATTTTAAACTACGAATTTCGCGAAAATCGGTATACAGAAATTGAATAAGAATTAATATGTTATTGCTGTAAACTTTGGCGTTTCAGTGTTATAAAAATGAAGGGGGTCACCAGATTCGCTTTTTTATAGAAAATACAATTAAGTCTCGATATGAAACGTGAAAAACGGTCCAAACGACAAAACAATCTTTGGTTGGTTGACCAATACTATGTGTCTATATCTCAACTCACAAGCAACATGACAGCGGATAGTTTCACAAGGCGGGTGATGCATGCATTGCAGACGACGCTTCTGACGTATGGCCTTTTTATAGCTTTGTTCTCATTTTGCGTACCCTCGTGTTCATGTTTTACTTACTTTGTACTTTATCGGTGTGTATAATTATATCATTATGGTTCACTGTAATATAGTACATGTATACTAGATTAATTATACTATCAACTGCAAAAACTGGATTTTTTTTTGGGGGCGTCTTTGTTAATTTAATTTTATGTGTTTTTTTTTTTTTGTATTATTTCAATTTATTTGATATAGCTATCTTCTAAATCGATGAAGTATGTTTACACAATTTTGACTACTGGATTCCAATTATTGTTACGTTAACCAACTATGTCTGCTTGAGTTGAGCACATAATTTTGTCAATATAACTGAACTACATACAACCGTATTACAAGTCGGAGGTTTTGCTAGCTGTAAAACTAGGATTAACCCACTTTTTTTTATAGAAAAGTGCCTGTACCAAGTCAGGAACTTCAGTATGAAAGTTATTTTCCGGTCGGAATTTGGTTGATATAGTCGAGCATTTGGTTTTGTCAGTTTTTATGGAATTCACCCACATGGATTTGACTTGGAGACCTGTAGTTTTGTTATTACATTTTTTTTTTACCCTGCCGACTCACTCCTTTTGGAGTCATATAATTCCATAAGGAATTTGTTTACCTTGATTTGTATATTCTGATTTGAACATTAGTTAACTTCTGTTGCCCAGGGCACCGGAGATCACCCCGGTTTTTGTTGGGTTTTGTGTCGTTCAGTCTTTCGTTTTATGTACAGTAACTGTTGTTTGTCTTTTGGTTGTTTTTCGTTAACTTTTTAACTATCAAATAATGGCATTGTCAGTTTGCTTTCGACTTATGAGTTTGAATATCCCTTGTTATCTTTAGTCTCTCTCTCGCCCCAGATTTTGTATGCAGAGTTCATTTTTTTTCTATTTTTGTATATTCAAATTACTAAAACCTGTTACATTGATCTAACTGTAACATAGCCCTCGATTTTTCACTTGCCAAAAGGTCGGATAGTCTTCATTAAAGTTAAAAAAGAAAAGAAACGGTTTCTTTTATGGCTTGATATGTGGTGTGGCTTTTGCTCATACGGTGACCTATAGTTGCTAATATCTACATTGTTTGATCCCTGGTGAATAGTAATTCAAAGAATCATAGATTTTGTTTTATTATACCTTTTCAATGACCAGGAATCCTGATGAAATATTTTCGATTTTGCAAGCTTCAATTCAAATATATTCGAACCGGAAGTCCACTTACGGTATTGAGAATATTGTGTCAGGATCCCAGACTAACCTTTTCAATATCTTCATTAGTAATTTCGGAAGTGTTGAACGTCTATAATCGCATAAAAACTAAGATAGAATCGAAAGTCAGAAAATGTTTTGTTGGTTTTATTTTAATGTATTTAACTGATGTTATTTACTTTTTCCATTATACTGGTCAATTTATTTGATAACGCTGTGCAGAAGTTTTATTTCAATTCACACAGAAAGAAACAGCTTAAGATTTATTTCTAATGAAACTAGGGACGTCAACGAGTACTCGAGTATTCGAATATCGCTCGGTAGTACCGAGTATCGAATACCAAAACAATACTCGACTAATCGGTTTTTTTTTTAGAATATTGCTGTCTTCTTTATATAAAATTGATCTTCTTGAGAACCTCTTTCAGAAAATTAAATAGGCATCACTGATTAATCATACTAGTAAATAAAATACATTTTGTTTCGAATGCTTGTGCTAACTTGTCATTTAAAATATATGTCTCCGAAAATACGTGGACAATACCTAGGCTAACACTTTAAACTAAACATGTCTTAGCAATTCCGTCACATCGATATCGTCAGAGCAAATATTGTCGTCTGCAAGACTGTAATTTACAAAGTTGAAAAACCGACTGTTCCCAATACCGGGTAATACTTGGCAAGAAATGTTCCAAATAAAATAATTTGTTGCATCCTCTGGTGCCCATCAGTTAATAGTTAAACTTCTAATCTTTGCGCCTTTGTAAACATTAAATGTGTTTTCTTAACAATTACCAAATACTATTGTTTGATATGGTTTTTCCTTGTTATAATATTTAAATAGGTATTCATTAAATCATATTGATTAGATTCCTAATTAGTACTGGTAGGTAATGAGCTATTAATTATGGTGTGTAATGCCTTGTCCCAGATACTAATGTAGATGGGGTTTCGTCCATTGTACAACAAACCACAGAATATAAATTATGTATAGTTGTGTTTCCGTGTTATAGATATATTCCCGAGCGAGTATTCGAGTATCGCTCGATAAAACCAACGAGTACTCGATTAGTAATTGTTCACCGAGTTGACATCCCTAAACGAAACACTTAAAATATATATAGTTTATAAATTATTGTTATTGTATGCATGTAATCTAAATTCAAATCAACTGACATCCATATGCTATGAAATATTGATTCTAGTAACTATCATACGATACAATTTTATTTTGAAAACGGGTAATAAATCATTTCGAAGTGGGTTGATAGACATCAGTGCACCTCAGAGTTAGTAATCATTCGTCTACAATTATCCTGTAATGAGCACAAAACCAAGTGGGTCTACTTAATCCGCATAGTGTATGTTATGTCATTAAGAACCTTCCATAAAACAGTTCCACTTCAATTGTTTAATTTTGACTGGATATCCGCCTGAATAGTAATTATACTGACAGACTTTAAAAACGCAACGCACATTTTGGTTATTTTTTTTTTTTTACCAAATAATGATTGATCCTCATATAACTACTATTCATGCTTTTCATACTTTTTCTGTTTAGAAAAAATCGATACCTGACTTACCTGAGGTAATTGAACAAACCGGATTATTGATATCGCACGAACTTCTTCAAGCGATATTTGAAATTCATAAATGTTTTTTTTATGTTTTTTTTTTTCTTCGTGAAATAATTTTTTCAATCCATACCCACCCTTAAATCAGTAAAAAATGTTGCATTTCCATATTGCCGAGACTGAGCAATGAAGATCTGAATCATACCATAAAAATATTGCAGGAAAGAATAAGTGAACGTGCTATTGCTAAACAATTTCACGTCAGAAACTCCTCTTACTGTCCTTACATCAACGGTACAGATAAACGGGATTTGTTGATGGCAACCCATGACTAGATCAATATGTAGTGACAACGTCGAGTCAATAAAATTGACTTCGCAACGTAATTTGCGAGACATTTTACTGCCGCAACGTCAACTGCTTATCAAGTCGTCGAATGCCAAGTTAGACAGATTCATGCCAAAAATGTTTCCCATATACTGAAATTCCAAAGAACTGATTGCAGAAAAAACATTCAAAGCTCTAAAATTGCCCAAACACACTGTAATTGGTGGGATAGAGGCAAAACCAGAAGGTACAACACAGAACTCAAAACATGCCTAACAAAATTGGTTGATTTTCTGTCAATCATTTAGGCGTTTGTTTGCAGGCAGTCATTGCCTTCGACGGTGATACGTCTATTGACAAGGGAAAACCACGGTATCAGTGCATACCACATGACCTGAACATTAAATATGACGTAATCAATTCAACTTTCGAACTGCAAACTTTTTTTAGACAACGAAGTGATGTATGAGATTTATGTTTATACAATTACTTTACAAGAATTGCATACTTAAAAATGAAATTTATAAAGAATAATCTAGTGCTGCGTTTTTAAAGTCCGTCAGTATATAAAATGAATTGAATGGCAACTGTAATTAGCTAATGCTTTTAGGAGCATAATAGGCATAATAAACATTTTAGTGCAATAAATTCCCAATGTAAAGGTGATGAATGGTATAAAAAGAATAAAGACAACGATTCAAAGAACAAACTCACACCATGCCATTACTAAAGATATCTTAATACGTTTCAAATATTAATACCGTCGAACATTGAGAATGCTGAAGAGGACATATAGTTATCTTCTCATTTTCTGTTGTAGTGGAATTCTTGGTGAGTTGTTTAAATATCAAGAAAAAAATATTTGATTTAAATATTTCATTTGATTTTACACAATACAAAATTCTATTACTTACTTAAGAGGAATTTTGAAAAAGAGTTTGGGAGATTATTCAGTTCATTACTTGTTTACAGTCAGAAAATTTAATATGCAAAAAAAAAAGTTAAAAAAGAACAACAGCCATTTAAAGTTGAATGGTCTGTCCATAATTTTAATTTTCACTTTGGTATGTTTTTTTTTCGAAATAATTTCATAAAGTTGTCGAATTGTTCAGATAACTACATCATGAAGATATTTACTTCATCTTGTAGTTCCATGACGTTATACCGATAATAAAAGAGAGGCGAAATATACCAAAGAGATCACATAGACGGTACCAAATTTCCTGAACCAGATGCGCATTTCAACAAACAATTCTATTTTCAGTGATGCTCGAGGCCAAAATATTTGAAGATATTCCTTACTCATATTTATATTTCTTTCAGGCGAAGAAATAAACATCACCCTTGAAGGAAAAAATGACAAGCATCTTTTGTCTGAATTCAATGCCTTACCAACACAAGAGAAGTTCACATCATTTAAACTTAAGTCATGTTATGAAGGTATAATCTGGTTTTTGTCAAAAAGTGCAGGTTTTGATAACGACTACGTGTTTTATGTGGCTTATATTGGAGCTTTGTACAATACGCTTTCAACATTAGGTGAATTCTGGGATGGAACGGTGATTGAATCGCAGAGGATCAGCGGCCCGCAAGTTGACTGCAACAACTACAAACAGTTCTGGTTTAGTTGGGACGATGGGTCTTTAATGGTTGGAAAAGGAAGTACTAAAAACCAAAGTGTTCTGCTGATCTATCAACCAAAATGTCCTTTTGACATTAAACAGATCGGTATAAGTGGTCACAACTTAGAATCACACTGGATTTTCAATACAAGTAAAGTATATTTTTCAAATATAGATAAAAGGGTTTTTGCTGTTGTGGCATTCATTTGTATTTTTTATATATTTTGTTTGTTTAATACTACATAAAAAGGGATAACAGGAAAATCAAAATGTACCGCACAGTACAACACCTCCTTTGGAAAAAAAGCAGACGCACCAACAAACACAAGCAACAACGAACAACACTTCATCTAGATCACCTTACTTGGAACAGCCTAAATATTTTTTTTTATTTTAATTTTAATTAAAGTTATAGATTTTAACGAAAGCTGAACCTTGATTAATCATCAACAATTTCGATGCTCGGCGTATAGTTTATAAAATGCATCGCTCGTTTGCTAATTTTGACAATTAGACATCCAAAATAGAGTGTACCCCTCCAAAAAAAGAAACAAATTATAATAAAAAGGCAAGTATTTACAACAAATTGTAACACTAATCAAGTCATCAACCTTAATTTATTACAACCAATTATTCAAATCTTTTTTTCACTTTTCTATCAAAGCAAACTCAAACACAACAACTGAACAGGAACAGGAGAACACGAAAGCAATTACAAGATACAGACTTACACTGAGCTGCCCAGCAAGTCGAGTTCTTCTGACTATGGACACCGGAAGTACAATTGAATGCCTGATATTGTGTACATATGACAAACAGTGCAGGAGAGCAACGTACAAATCTGATATATCACCTAGCTGTGTACTGATGACAGGTGAACCTGCAAAAGATGGGACACACCCAAATTACATGCCCACAAATTAATATAACAATCTATTTATACCGAATACATTATAAAAAAATGTGTTCCAAGGCATTGATAAGAGACATTGAAAATGACATAACGTGACATATTTCTATTTGTTTTTTCTGTTTTTATTATATACTTATGAGTAAATAAAAGTAAATTTTATATGTGTAAAAAGTCAATGACAATTATTCGGTATCAGCAATCCGTGATGATATCGATTCATATATTACGTCCCTTCACGTGAAATCCTTTATCAAAATATAAAGAAAAAAAAACACTTAGGACGCACGAAATTAGTAAAATGTTTATTTTCATTTACTAGTACTGGGTCGATATTACTGTTGTTGGACTGTTAGTCCACGAGGATATCATCAAATCAATAGTCAGTGCTTCGGTACTGACATGATTTTTAACGTTTTTTTAATTTTCCGTTGATAAATTACAAAATTATTTATAGATTAAGATTGGTACTCCCTCAGACAAAGTTTAGATTAATTTAGGTAATTTGTTTAAGTTTCTTTTGGTCAAATAGCTATTCACGTATTAATATTGTATACATCGATGGCTTTCAAATTTTTCGTTTTGAATGTTTCTGATGAAGTTGAATCCAGAAAAGCGCTTCGGACGCATGAAGTTAATAAAGTGTTATTTTCATTTCGGTATATAATAAATTGATATGGCTTTTTTTATTCAACACACCGTATCAATCCAAAACCAATATTATCTCTCTAACAAAGTTCTTGGGATTATTGGTGTGTCTGGTGATACGGCTGTGATATTGAAAAAGCAATATGATATTCCCTATCTATTTTGTAACTATGCATGCTGTCTATTATTTGCTGAAAAAGGAAATTTATTGTTAAATTGAAAAATGCTAAAAAAAGGTAAAACAACAAAAATACCGAACTCCAAGGAAAAATTCAAAACGGAAAATCCCTTAACAATTGACAAAAGCAAACGCCCCAACACATCAAACGAATGGAAAACAACTGTCATATTCCTGACTTGGTACAGGCATTTTCTTATGTATAAAATGGTGGATTAAACCTGTTTTTAAAGCCAGCTAAACCTCTCACTTGTATGACAGTCGCACTAATATTTCCTGATCGTGTGCAAATCAATAACGATAAAATGAATTGAAAAATTAGGTTTTTTTCATTGATTAACAATACTTATAAGTTTTTTTTTTGTATTTTTCTCTAAAAGACTTTTTCATTAAACTACTTTTCTAGCTTAAATTTCTACTAAAACGATTGTTAACTGTAATTAATCGGAACTTTTTGCCGTATTAATTTTGTGCATGAACATTTATTTTTTTAAAAACTGAATTGATAAATCCAGAGACATATAATATTCTCTATTGTTAATTTTTCTTGCCAATTATTCACTTTTCTTTATATTATAGCACACTATTATTCTCTATTCTTTATAATTTTCGTCCTCTCATCTCCATTCTTTATTATTGTTGGTCCATTTTTCTTTGTTTTGTCTATTATTCTCTTTTCTGTAAATCCCATTCAGCCTTTCCTCTACCCAGAGACGGATTAGGAAGGAAGAACACCGCTTATGGCGCATCATATATGATAAATGCATAGACATTTCACAAGTATCACTCCAAACTTTAGCTTACCAGGGATCCACCTTTTCAAAATCATGGATCCGCATCTGGTATCTGTAAGTGCAGGTTTAAATGTGTCTGTATTGTTTGTTTCATTTTATGACATTTGGTCTATGGAGAAGTTTATGTGCATATATACAATGTAACTGGTTAAGCTACGTCTCATTTTGTGCCAGTCAGTGTGGTCTGTTGTAGCCTAATATTCTTATAATTTATATTTTCCTTTTTATATATCCTGTCAGAATTCAATTACACTTACCTTACAAAAAGAGTACACATCAATTATTTCTTTTTAAAGAAAAATAACTCATCCGAGTACTAAGGATGCAATGTGAAAAGACTTCCTTAACAGTTATAACTGGAATATCAGTCAGATCACACAAGGTGCTAACTCGTTTTTTTTCATTTACTTAAATATATGTTGTTACAACATGCTTTCACACCAGCATATTTTGCATGTTGGACTTTTCACTAAAATATAATCTAAGATAATTTTGATGAAAAAGGGTATCAAGACAGAAATACAAATGGGAATTAGAATGATATATTTTTGATTGGTTATTGCTGGTTTAATATCCAGTAGAAAATATTTCATGCATATCGATGACAAGATATATTTATGAAAAAGTTGGTTTTCTTAAATGCACTTATTTACCAACATTGTATAAATGATTATCACTTAATATATGTTGTGGACTTATGGCTTACCTTTCAAATAACTTTTGGCTTCTTATTATAGTTTCTGGCTTCCATATAGTTTGATATCAATGTACATTTATGTATATGTGGTCTACGCTACTTGGCTATTGACGAAGGCTACATGTATAAATGTTTTGCTAAACATATTTGATTCGTATCCAGTTATTCTTATGTTGGAGAATATATAACAGATTTTGAGTAACAATAAATGTCAATATGACAACAACCATGGGACAAAAGAATCCCCAAACGCTACATAGTCTGAATGTTTCTCAGCTTTTACAACAACAATCGGTAGGAAATATAGGAACCAACCTTCACACAATACCACTACGCCAGTGTTACCCGTTTCTATAGAAGAGATGAACACTTAAGTAATTATTCATGAAACTCAATGCTCTCATCATGCACATTGAGAGAATGGAATGGGATTTATCCAACACTTGTCAAGCTAATAACTTAAAAGTGTTTTCTAATTTTCCAATTATTTTAATATGCAGCATTTATTGCCATGCAAGAAAGGCAAGATTCACAAGAACAATATTTTTTCATGTGAACCTCTATATAAAAACAATAAGATGTGGTATGATTGCTAATGAGACAACTATCCAACAGAGTTCAAATGATGTGAATATAAGCAAATAAACGTCCATGTACTGCCTTTATCAGAGAGAAAACACCGTACCGTATAGTCAGCTATAAAAGGTCCTGACATGAAAAATGTGAAACAATTCAAACGAGAAAACTAACGACCTCATTCAGAACAATATAATTTACAAAAAAAATGATATGAAAGACATAACCCATCGAAAACAACTGAATTACAGGCTTCCAACTTGCGACAAACACATACAGAATGTTTGTATGGGATCAACCCTCGACCTCCCTGACCTAGGACAGTGGTGGAATTTGACAAGACTATCTTTTATATAATTTTATTAATCATAATCCAAGTCATGTCACACGATTCTTAGAAGCTAATTCTTCTCTCACATTGTCTTACAAGATATATCTTCGATAAGAGCAAACACTTTTTCAGTATCAATTTTGTCAGATGGACAGGCATTACAAAGTAATTGTTTTGTTTCATTTTTTTATGATAAAATAATAATGTCTACACACACACACACACACAGAATAAAGCATTATGGATAATTGCGTCTTTTTTTTTTGTTAGAATCAATTTTCACAGCTTTTCTTTTGGATCCTCCAAGCTTTATACTTTCACTAACTTAACCTTTGTATGTGCTGTAATGTGATTCTGTTGTCTTTCATTTTTATGATTATTCCATAAAGCAAATAAAGAGATTTCTCTTTTTTATCAGCTATCGATTTTTCATGAAATAAGCTCCTTTCATAATGAACGTTATCTGATATATTTCATTCTTTTGCATTCCTGCAAGAAAAATCAGTATATGCACTGCAAAAAAAAGTAAAAGAAACAGCGTTTTTATTGCAGTTCTTCATCTCAAAGTCACAGTGAGGCCTTCAACACGGAGCAAAAATACTCTCACCTCACTGCAATTTTAAGACTGCCCCTAGTACCGGTTGGAGCGGAATTCTTTGCAAACTGACGATCACACCACAACTGTGAATTGAAGAACAAAGTCATGGAGTAATATCCATAAGCATGTTTTACTTGAAGTTCGGTATTTTTGTTATTTTACTTTTTATTACTTCAAATGTTACTATTAAATTGAATTTGAATATTTGATTTTGGTATTGACAATTGATATTTTACAAATAAAACTTTTCAAACCGGGATAGATCAAGCTATATGTTTATAAAAAAAGTTGAGTAAAGGAACATTTTGTCTGTTTGGTATTTTCCACCTCTTTTTATATAGTGTGGAAGCACTTCATACTAATAATGTGCTCAACATCAAGGCTTTTACAATCCTATTACATTACAATGAAAGAATCATTCAGTTTTTATGATCGATAGAGGTTAACAGGCTATTTTACACTAGTAATTTTTGGGGCCCTTTATAGCTTGCTGTTCGGTGTGAGCCAATGCTCCGTGTTGAAGGCCGTACCTTGACCTATAATGGTTTACTTTTATAAATTGTTACTTGGATGGAGAGTTGTCTCATTGGCACTAATACCACATCTTCCTATATCTATATATATCTGACCTGTTGAAAGTTCGAAATGTTAAATTTGCTGGGTTTCCCTAGCACAATGGATGTATGTACAAAATGACTTCAACAGATACATATTTTTCGGTTTTTCTTTTACTTATTGCTTTGGATTGCCTCCTTGGAATGGGTACGCTGAATCTTTCCTCCCCCCTTTTTTTTTACACATATCAAGAAGCAAACACTCTGATAGAGACACAAATCTTATATTGGGTGTCACTATCCCTTTTCATCAAACATGTATGTTGTTAAAGATAAACTGCTATAGGCACATCACTATTTAACTACAAATCAATCCCAGATTTTATTTATAGCATATGACTGTTCGAGTGGTCCCAGTCAAAATATAATTTGACATTTAACTGTAAATAATAACTCGTTTGCATAGCACGAACATGCATGAAAAAGTATAACTACCAAATGTAATCAAATGTAATATGTTGCATCGAAATTGTTACAGTTTGTATTGTTATAACTTCTAACCAAGGTTGGCTGAAGCCTGAGTTGTTTTTTGTCCTTCGCGGTCATAGAAGCTATGATGTCTGGTATTTTCGATGTATAGCGTCACAGCAAAAAATCAAAAATAGCTTTAAACGACGTCATAATTATTTCGACTAATCATATTCAATAACCAACTTCTTGGTTATTTGTCTTGGATATACCTACGGTCATATAAATTACCATCTCGGTTTCATTTATAAGCCTGACGCTTTACTATGAAAATTTAAGGGGCTGGATGATAGAGACTAACTGGATATCCGCCTGAATAGTAATTATAAACTGAATGAAATGGCAACTGAAATTAGCTAATGCTTTTGGTGTTTCATCCGAGCGCTATAAGCATAATTAACAGACGTTTTCAGTGCAACAAATTCCCGATGTAGAGGTGAAGAAATGTTTAATAGGAATAAAGATAACGATTCAAAGAACAAACTCACAAATCATGTCATTACTATAGATATTCTAATACTTTACAAATATTAATACCGTCGAACATTGAGAATGCTGAAGAGGACATATAGTTATCTTCTAATTTTCTGTTGTAGTGGAATTCTTGGTGAGTTGTTTAATATCAAGACGAAAATATATAATTTGAATATTTCATTTTATTCTAACACAATACAAAATTCTATTACTTAAAATTTTGAAAAAGAATTTGGTGGACTATTGAGTTCATTACTTGTTTACAGTCAGAAAATTAAATATGCTAAAAAGCCAAAAAATGTTAAAAAAACAAGAGACATTTTAAGTTGAATGGTCTGTCCATAATTTTAATTTTCACTTTCGTATGTTTTTTTTTTTTTTGGAATATAATTTCATTAAGTTTTCGAATTGTTCAGATAACTTCATCATGAAGATATTTACTTCATCTTCTAGTCCTCATTACTTTACTGACACCAAAGAGAGGCGAAAGATACCTTCGAGATCAAATACACGGTATCAACTTTCCTGAACCAGATGCGCATTTCGATAATTAATTGTATTATCAGTGATGCTCGAGGCCAAAATATTTGAAAAAATTCCTTACTCATATTTATGTTTCTTTCAGGCGAAGAAATAAACATTACCCTTGAAGGAAAAAATTACAGGAATCTTTTGTCCGAACTCAATGCCTTACCAACACAAGAGAAGTTCACATCATTTACACTTAAGTCATGTTATGAAGGTATAATCTGGTTTTTGTCAAAAAGTGCAGGTTTTGATAACGATCACGTGTTTTATAAGGCTTCTATTGGAACATCGTACAATACGCTTTCAACATAAGGTGGATTCAAGGATGGAGCGGTGATTGAATGGCAGAGGATCAGCGGCCCACAAGTGGACTGAAAACTACAAACAGTTATGGTTTAGTTGGGACGATGGGTATGTAATGGTAGGAAAAGGAAGTACTAAAAACCAAAGTGTTCTGCTGATCTATCAACCAAAATGTCCTTTGACATAAAACAGATCATTATAAGTGGCAACGACTCAGTTAAAAACTTTATTTTCAATACAAGTAAAGGATATTTTTCAAATATTGATTATTGGGTTTTGCGGTTGTGACTTTGATTTGTATATTTTAGTATTTTTGTATTTTGTCTGTTTAATATTACATAAAAAGGGATAAAATGAATAACAAAAAGTACCGCACAGTACAACAAACCACACAAACGACCCCCTAAAAAAATAAGCAGACGCACAAACAAAGACAAACTACAACGATCAACACTTCGCCCAGATAACCTGACTTGGAACGGCCTAAATGATTTTTTTTTTGTTTTATTTTAATTAGAGTTATAGATTTAACGAAAGCTGAACCTTGATCAATCATCAACAATTTCGATGCTCGGCGTATAGTTTTTAAAATGTATCGGTCGTTAGCTCATCTTGCTAAGTGGACATCCAAATAGAGTATACCTAAAAACAAAGAACCAAATCATGATAAAAGGGCAAATATGTACAGAACAGGTATTTACATCAAAGTGTGACACTAAATCAATTCATCAACCTTAATTAAAAACAATTATTCATTTTCTCATCTTTCTTCTTAAAACCTCAAATACAACAACTCACCAGGAACAGGAGAACACGAAAGTTATAACAAGATACAGACTTACACTGAGCTGCCCAGCAAGTCGAGTTGTTCTGACTATGGACACCGGAAATACGATTGAATGCCTGATAATATGTACATATGACAAACAGTGCAGGAGAGCAATGTACAAATCTGATATCTCACCTAACTGTGTACGGATGACAGGCGAACCTGTAAGAGATGGGACACACCCAAATTACATGCCAACAAATTAATATGACAATCTATTTATATCGAATACATTATAAAAAATGTATTCCAATGCATTGATAAGAGACATTGAAAACGGCAAAACGTGACATTTTTTTTCTGTTTTTTATATGTAAAACAGTCAATGACAATTATTCTGTATCAGCAATCCGTGATGATATCGATTTATGTATTATGTCACTTCACGTGAAATCATTTATTCTAGAAAATATCCAGAAAAAAAAACTTAGGACGCACGAAATTAGTCAAATGTTTATTTTCGATACCACTGTTGTTGGACTATTAGTCCCTGAGGATATCATCAAATCAATAGTCAGTGCTTCGGTACTGACATGATTTTTTAAAGTCTGCGTAGATGAATTACAAAATCTAATTAGAGATTAAGGGTGGTACTCCCTCAGGCAAAGTTTAGATTATTTTAGGTAATTTGTTTAAGTCTCTGTTGGTCAAATTGATATTCACGTATTTATATTGTATACAACGATGGCTTTCAAATGTTTCGCTTTGAATTTTCCTGATGAAGTTCAATCCATAAAAGCGCTTCGGATGCATGAAGTTAATAAATTGTTATTTTCATTAAGGTATATGATAAACTGTACATGATATGGCTTTATTTTTTATTTAAGACACCGTATCAATCCAAAACCAAAATAATCTCTCTAACAGAGTTCTTTGGATTATTGATGTGTCTGGTTGATACGACTGTGATATAGAAAAAGCAATATGATATTCTCCATCTATTTTATAATTATGCATGATGTCTATTGTTTTCTGAATTTAAAAGGACATTAAACGTTAAATTGAAAAATGCTAATATTTCCTGATTGTGTGAAAAAAGAATTGAAAAATTAGATGAATAAAAAATATTAAGCTCTTTCTGTCATCAATATCAGAGTGGTCCTGCTAATCATGAACGTGATGTACTAAAAATCTGTTGATAATGAAACCAGCTATTTATGCCTTAAACAAATTTCTACCTAGAATGACTTTATTAAGATAAAAATACTGGCTAATAATTCAGGAAAATGTGTCACTTTTAGGATTAGCAGGACCACCTTTAGCTGTCTCGTAGAGCTTGACTGACTAAAGTGTTTAGCTGTAACACCACTAATTCGGGCCCAGTCTGAAAGAACATACCCCGAAAAGAGTAGAAAACAGTTCCTACGCATGGGTGCAACTTTCAAAATATGTAGAATATTAATGATCATTGGAGAACCCTTTTTGACTTTATAATTTTGATAATCAAAGAAATATATGAAATTTAAAAAGGAGGGTACATTTTCACTGTTCCGCAGATCTGAAGTACCTGTTTTGGTACTTCCCAAGTTCCGGGAACAAGTACTTTCTTATATGCAATTAAAGGTATGTTGATTTTTTAGTACAAGACACCTATGGTGCTGCTTTGACATGCAATGACTGTCACTTTATTTGAACTTAAGACAAAAGAGCTCTGCATGACTGCTTGAAATTGAAGAATTTAACATAGAAAGCAATGGGGCGATGAATTATTGGTGTTCCTCCTTGTCGTGAGAAAAATCGGTATCGTAAATAACGTCATTTTTGTGTAAAGATGTTTTTCGGTTTTTACCAAAAAAGTAGTTTGCTGTGTCAAAATTTGGCTCTTTGTGTCAAAGAAGATTATTTTTGGCAAAGATAATTCATTATTCAGTTAGTGTTTTAGATGACAAGTTAATATGCAAAATATTTTTTAACAGCTGTAATAGGACACAATTCCAAACATCAAAGACATATTCATTAAGAATAGTTATTAGTAAGAATTAATCTTTAAAACAAATCATATCATATGAATATACTAATTATTTAACATTAAAATCGAAGGAAGTTTAACCGAAGTTTACATTTTATTGATTTATGTTTTGTTGCAATACTTGATCATATCACCACGAAAGATAGTTAAAATGTTAATGAGTTGATGTACAGACCTTACTAATTATATAATTAGTGGTTTTGCTTTCAACCATAAAACTAGTTAATACATGAACAAATTTGACAATTTAATTATCCATAATTTCTTATATTGTTTTGTTTATGTTTATTCAAATTCTTTTATTTTATTTTTGATAATGTTTATTTTGATTTGTTGAAATTTGACGCTTATGTCTTAATGACCAAATAAACCAAATATGACCAGTGGCACAATATTTCAATTTACGTGATGTCTTAATTCACTAGCCACATGTTTTGTGCTGCAATAGATGTTTAGATACCAGTATAGGTGTCTGGTTCCTAAATTTTTGCCGAATGTGTCCTATTCCTGATTTTGATATTTTGACTGAGCTTGAATTTGCATGGCACCCTGTCGACGCATCCGTTCTCTCTCCTTTTGGAGTTCATGTGATTCCCTAATTTTTTATTTGTTACCTTTATTTGTCTCTCCTTAACCGATTTCACAGATTTGAACATCGATGAAATGCTGTCGACTTGATTATACCATGAGTGAGAAAAGGTACTTTTTATGCTTAGCCAGTCATGCGATTCAGAATCAAGTTTTTGGTGTTAAAGTCAGTATTTTTTTTATTTTTTTATTGTAATGCGTTTATTAGCAAAAATACATGTATCAATATTATATGTTATAATTACGGTAATTAGTGCATAGCACATCGGCAAAATCATTACAAATACATATAGTTGTTTCTTTGTATGATTTGACAAACTTATGACTAAATAATAATAGTAAAAATCCCAGGCCGTCTAGATTGGGAGGATATATGTATTACTTAAAAGTTTAACTGCATTAAGTATTCTATTAGTTGGAGCATGTCATAATCAATATATGGAAGAATTAACACACTGTTTAATCTTTACGGTGCTTTAACCTAGAGTTCAAACATGGTTATTCAGGTTGAAATCACTCTTTTTAGTTAAATTGAAATGATTTATTTTGGGAGATCTCTGTCTAAAATATTAATCGTAAATTCAATATGCGATAAATGACAGATTCGTAGTCTATAGTGGTATCAATTCGTTCATAGATTTGGTTACAAGTTTGGCTGTACCCTTAGAACACTTATTACAAACGGAATAGCACATCCTAATATTTACGGTGATGTTGTTTAACGAGCCCGTATATTTAGATGCGATCCGGGTAAACTTATAGTACTTTTAAAGAAAATTATTCGAAAAGATTATCAATTCAACACAACTAGATCCTTGAATATTGTTCTTATCGGTATAAATATAGATTTTGTTATCAATAAATTAAAACCAAACCAAATAATATTGTCATACACATTTGTACCTTCACGGTCCTACAATATTTCGATAAATCTAGTTTGGCATTGTACAAGGACATTTATTCTCTGGCTGTTAAAGACGTCTTTACACTTAACCACTGGATATTGGATGTGTACTGATTGATATTTTAGTCTTAAATACATGATTTTTTATAAGTTGTTAATGGCTTTGAACTAGCTCATAGTAACTTCAAGTACTCTCAGATCTGTCTTTTGTGTTTTTATTAGTTTTTTTGTGCTTTGTATCGATCTGATGAGTTAAGCCCTTTTCAACTTATTTTTATAGTTCATTGTTGTACTGTTACACCACTGTCCCAGGTTACGGGGTTTTGCGCCAGCAAAAAAGTTTTACCTCGCCAAATTCTGTATGTGCCTGTTCCAAGCCATGAGCTTGTAAATCAGTGGTTTTTGTTTTTTGCTGTATATCATATTTGTTTTTTCGTTTATTGTTTTGAATATAAATAAGATCGTTAGTGTTCTCGTTTAAATTGTTTTACATTAATTCTGTCATTTCGGGGCCTTTTGTACCTTACTATGCTGTATCGGTTTTGTTGATTGTTAGAGACCGTACGGTGACCTGTAGTTGTTTACGTCGACGTCATTTGGTTTCTGGTGGAAATTTGTCTCATACCACATCTTCTTTTTTTTTTAATATAAACTGTTTCGTCTTTTGTGTAGAAATGTAAGCCTTCTCTATTTTCTTGTTTCTTTTAGTTGAAGTAAATTGAGTTGTTTCAGTATGGGAACCATTGATCCAGGGTCATAGTCTGTGTAGTTTGATATTTAAAACCGAGCCCATGACTCTCTTTTGGGCGTTTTCTAATTTCTCCTGCAGAGTAAATTTTAAGGGGATCACAGGCAGTACTTGAACATTACATTTGGCCGGTTGTAATCTCATATCCAACGTTGTTGCCAAATTTCCTAGTCTTTCTATATCTTCCAGTCATTTTCTTTTACAATCGTTGATGGTGCTGATTTCCCTGCAGTAAACGCAGTTATCGGCTAACAGTCTGTTAATTTGTAAAGGTGTTGTTGATGTATACCCGAAATATAATAGGTTCCAAGATGGTACCATGTGGAACTCCTCAGACCACAGATGTTGTTCTTGAAATGTCAAGCACGCATTCGATCCTCTGCATAAAAAATGATTTGTTTGTTGTATTTCATAACTACTGATCTTACATTTAAGAAGTTTGTGAGGTACTGTATCAAATCCGTTTTCAAAATCGAGTATAGAATGTTTTCTGTTGTCGGTGCAAGTTGCCTAGATGTGTTTAACACTTACATTTGTTCTCGTACGTTCCACTACAGAACATAAAGTAACGATATTTAGTCCTTAATCCAGAACACTAAGGCTATTGCTTACGCATGCTTATTTTGTACACATTTGTTACTTGCAATTTGTTTTACACTATATTCATTTTTATTCTGACTTGTTTGAAGTGCATTATTATCTGCTCCAACAAGGCCAAGCTATTCATTTTTGAAAACCCTCCAAACTCCGAAAATCAAATGATTGTCCCTAATTTTATTAAATAATTTTAATAAACTAGAAAGAAAAGTCCGTCACAAATGACATATGCACTGTCCACTCCCATGTTAAAATGTCAACAAAGAAAAGACAGAAACAGTCAACTAGTATACAAATAAATGAAAACAAAATACATATGCTTCATACAAATAATCATGTGTGGGAGGGTTAGTAAGCTGCACTGAAAAATTGAGCTTCGAATAATTATAGTTTTAAGGTCCTTTATTTATTTAAAATGTGAATATCTGTGCGTATTCTACATAACATTGTCTTTCGATTAATGTGTTTAATTTAAGATATGGATTAGGGTTAGTGGCGTCAAAATTGCTTTCAAAATTGACTATTTGAAAGTCCATTTTGTTGGTTCTTTACAAATACAATCTATGTAATTAAAGTAAAGGATATATAATACATTGTACATGATATGGAATTTTTTTATTTAACACACCGTAGCAATCCAAAAACCAATATAATCTCTCTAAAAGTAAAATAACAAAAATACCGAACTCAAGGAAAATTCAAAACGGAAAGTCTCTTATCAAATGGCAAAATCAAAAGCTCAAACCCATCAAACGAATGGAACAGGGTTCTTAATATTATTGATGTGTCTTATTGATACGGCTGTGATATCAAAAAAGCAAAATGATATTCTCTATCTATTTTTATTTCTAATTACATACATGTTTAATGGAAAGGGGCAGTGACACCAAATATAAGATTTTTGTTTCTTTCAGAGTGTTTTTCTCCTTCATATGCGTAAAAAGGGGATGAGACTTTCAACGTACCCATTTCAAAGAGGCAATTCTAAACAATAAGTAGAAGAAAAACAGAAAAAAAAACTATCTGTAAGATGTCATTTTGTACATACATCCATTGTTTTATGGAAGCCAAGCACATTTTACATTTCGGACTTTCTACAGGTCAGATATATATCCTGTTAACCTCTATTATTCATAAAAACTGAATGATTCTTTCATGGTAATGTTATAGGGTTGTAAAAACCTTGATGTTGCGCATATTATTAGTATGAAGTGCTTCCACACTATATAAAAAAGGAAGTTGAAAATACCGAACAGACAAAATGTTCCTTTACTCATTTTTTTAAAAACATATAGATTTATCTATCCCGGTTTGAAAATTTATATTTGTAAAATACCAATTCTCAATTCCCAAATCAAATATTCAAAACAATTTAATAGTAACATTTGAAGTTATAATATACTTATTGATATTACTCCATGGCTTTGTTCTTCAATTCAAAGGTGGTGCGATTGTCAGTTTGCAAAGAATTCAGCTCAAACCGGTGCTAAGGGCAGTCTAAAAATTGCAGTGAGGTGAGAGTATTTTTGCTCCATGTTTAAGGCCTCACTTTGACTTTGAGATGAAGAACAACAATAAAAGCGCTGTTCCTTTGCTTCTTGTGTTTTTTTTGTTTTGCTGTTGTTCATATGTTGATTTTGAGTCATGGTATGATACCCCATATCCCTTCTTTTCTATTACATTGAAATTTCACATTCTTATTTTTCTTTCAGGAATGAAAAAGAATGAAACATCAGATAAAGTTCATTATGAAAGGAGCTTATTTCGTGAAAAAAAAACAGTAGCTGATAAAAAAGAGAAATCTCTTTATCTGCTTTATGGAATTATCATAAAAATGAAAGAATCACATCACATCACATACAAAGGTTAAGTTAGTGAAATAAAGCTTGGAGGATCCAAAAGAAAAGAGGTGAAAATTGATTCTAACAGAGAAAGAAAACGCAATCATACCTAACGATTTATTCTGTGTAGACGTTTTTATTTTATCATAAAACAAAAAAATGAAAAAAAAAAAACAACTTTTTAATGCCTGTCCCTCTGAGAAAAATGATACTCAAAAGTGTTTGCTCTTATCGAAGATATATCTAGTTAGACATTGTGAGAGAAGAATTAACTTCCAAGTATCAGTGAAATGACTTGGATTATAATTATTGAAATCATATAAAATATAGTCTGAACAAATTCAACCACTGTCCGAGGTCAGGGGGTTGAGGGTTGATCCCACATCAACATTTTAACCCGGTAACATTCTGTATGTCGTTGGTTTATGTCTTTCATATAATTGTTTAGTAAATTGTTTTGTTATGAATTAGGTTGTTTCACATTTTTCATGTCAGGCCCTTTTATAACTGACTATACAGTACGGAGTTTTCTCACTGATGAAGGCAGTACAGTGACCTACATTTGCGTATATCCACATCATTTGAACTCTGTTAGATAGTTGTCTCATTAGCAATCATACCACATCTTCTTGTTTTTATACAAGTTGCCAGTGTTGGAGAAATCGCATTCCATCCTCTCAATGTACATGATGAGAGCATGCATTCAAAGAGTATTGAGTTTCATGAATGACTAGTTAAGTTGTTCATCTCCTCTATAAACACTATCGTAGTGGTATTGTGGGAAGATTGGTTCATATATTTCCCTACAGATTGTTGTTGTTAAAGAGGAGACACATTCAGACCTGTGAGTCGTTTGCAGGTTCTTTAGTCTCATGGTTGCTCGCATATTGACATTTATTGTTACTCAAAATCTTTTATCTATACTCCAACATAAGAATAACTGGATACGAATCAAAAATGTTTAGCAAAAGAGAGGCGAAAGATACCAAAGGGACATTCAAACTCATAAGTCAAAAAGAAACTGACAACGCCATGGCTAAAAAAGAAAAAGACCAACAGACAATTAATAGTACACAAAACACGATATAGAAAACTAAAGACTGAGCAACACGAACCCAACCAAAAACTGGGGCTGATCTAAGGTGCTCCGGAAGGGTAATCAGATCCTGCTTCACATGTGGCACCCATCGTGTTGCTCACGTTAGTACAAACCCGGTAATAAGTCTACCATTTATACATGTAGCATTCAGCAGTAGCCAGGTAACGTAGACCACATATACATACATGTACATTTATATCAAACTATATGGAAGCCAGAAACTATAATAAGAAGCCAAAGGCTATTTGTAAAGTTATATCACTATTCACTATTTAACTACAAATCAATCCTATATTTAATTATAGCATAAGACGGTTCGAGTGGTCCCAGTCAAAACATGATTTGTCTTATAACTGTAAATAATAACTCGTTTGTATAGCACGAACATGCATGAAAAAGTATAACTACCCAATGTAATTAAGTGTAATAGGTTACATTGAAATTGTTGCAGTTTGTATTATTACAATTTACAAAGGTTGGCTGAAGTCTGAGCTGTTATTGTCCTTCGCAGCCATAGAAGACATGCATGTTTTGATATTTTCGATGTATAGCATCACAGCAAAAATTAAAAATAACTTTAAACGACGTCATAATTAATTCGACTAATCATATTCAATAACTAACGTCGGGGTTATTTGTCTTCGATATTATCCATATAAACTAAATGAAACACCTAACACCTATGTTATTCCGACCGTCATAAATTCATTTATAATCAACGCTATACCTTGAAAAATTAATCGGCTGGATGATCGAGACTAACTGGATATCTGCCTGAATAATAATTATTAACTATGAATTGAATGGCAACTGAGATTAGCTCAAGCTTCTACTGTTTCATCTGAGCATAATAAGCATACCAAACAGATGTTTTCAGTGCGATAAATTCCAGATGTAAAGGCAAAGAAAGGTATCAAAGAAATAAAAACAACGATTCAAATAACAAACTCACAAATCATGTCATTACTATAGATATTCTAATACGTCACAATTGTTAATACCGTGGAACATTGAGAATGCTGAAGAGGACATATTGTTATCTTCTAATTTTCTGTTGTAGTGGAATTCTTAGTGAGTTGTTTTAATATGAAGAAAGAAAATATGATTCAAATATTTCATTTTATTTCAACACAATACAGAATTCTGTTATAAATTACCATCTCGGTTTCATTTATAATCCAGACGCTATACTTTGAAAAATTAAGCGGCTGGATGATCGAAACTAACTGGGTATCCGCCTGAATAGTAATTATAAACAGAATTAAATGGCAACTGAGATTAGCTAATGCTTCTGGTGTTTAATCCGACAAATATTAATACCGTCGAATATTGAGAATGCTGAAGAGGACACATAGTTACCTTCTCATTTTCTGCTGTAGCGGAATTCTTGGTGAGTTGTTTAAATATCAAGAAAGAACATATTATATTATAAAAATATTTCATTTTATTTTCACAAAATACAAAACTCTACTTCTTACTTACTGAGAGGAATTTTGAAAAGAGTATGGGGGATTATTCGGATCATTACTTGTTTGTAGTCAGGAAATGTAATATGCCAAAAAAATAGTTACAAAAACACCACAGATATTTAAACTTGATTTGTCCGTCCATTATTGGAATTTGACTTTGTATGTTTGTTTTCGAAATAATTTCATAAAGTTGTAAAATTGTTCAGATAACTACATCATGAAGATATTTACTTCATCTTGTAGTCTTCATGATGTTACCGACACTGAAAGCGAGGCGAAAGATACCAAAGAGATCACATTAACGGTATCAACTTTCCTGAACCAGATGCACATTTTGATAATTCATTGTATTATCAGTGATGCTCGAGGCCAAAATATTTGAAGACATTCCTTACTCATATTTATGTTTCTTTCAGGCGAAGAAATAAACATCACCCTTGAAGGAAAAAATGACAGGCATCTTTTGTCTGAATTCAATGCCTTACCAACACAAGACAAGTTCACAACATTTAAACTTAAGTCATGCTATGAAGGTATAATCTGGTTTTTGTCAAAAAGTGCAGATTTTGATAACGATTGCGTGTTTTATAAGGCTTTATTGGAACTTCGTACAAAACGCTTTCAACATTAGGTGGATTTAAGGATGGAACGGTGATTGAGTGGCAGAGGATCAGCGGCCCACAACTACAAACAGTTTTGGTTTAGTTGGGACGATGGGTATTTAATGGTAGGAAAAGGAAGCATTAAAAGTATAGTGCTGATCTTTCAAGCAAAATGTCCTTTTGACGTAAAACAAATCGGTATAAGTGTTCACGACTTAGATACACACTGGATTTTCAATACAAGTAAAGTATATATTTCAAATATAGATTATAGGTTTTTGCTGTTGTGACATTGATTTGTATAGTTTAGTATTTTGTCTGTTTAAATCTATATAAAAAGAGATAACAGAAATAGCAACAAGTACCGCACAGCACAACAAACCACAGAAACGACCGACACCCGACTCCACAGGGAAAAAACAGACGCACAAACTTAACAAACAACAACGAACAACACTTCGTCTTATATAACCTGACTTGGAACAGCGTTAGTGATTGTTTTTATTTTGATTTTAATTAAAGTTATAGAATTAACGAATGCTGAACCTTAATCAACCATCAACAATTTCGGTGCTCGGCGTATAGTTTATAAAATGTATCTGTCGTTTGCTGATCTAGACAATAAGACATCCAAATAGAGTATACCACAAAAATAAAATCATGATAAAAGGGCAAATATGTCCAGAAGAGGTATTTACACCAAATTGTAATACTAAATCAAGTCATCAACCTTAATAACAACCAATTATTCACATCATTTTTTCACCTTTCCATTAAAGTAAACTTAAATACAACAACTCCACAGGAACAGGAGAACACGAAAGTTTTTACAAGATACAGACTTACACTGAGCTGCCCAGCAAGTCGATTTCTTCTGACTATGGACACCAAAAGTACAATTGAATACCTGATAATGTGTACATGTGACAAACAGTGCGAGAGAGCAATGTACAAATCTGATATATCACCTAACTGTGTACTGATGACAGACGAACCTGTCATAGATGGGACACACCCAAATTACATAACAACAAATTAATATAACAATCTATTTATACCGAATACATTATAAAAAATGTATTCCACGGCATTTATAAGAGACATTGAAAATGACAAAACGTGACATATTTCTATTTGTTATTTTTTTTTCTGTTATATATTTTATGAGTAGATAAAAGTAAATTTTATGTGTAAAACAGTCAATGACAATTATTCTGTATCAGCAATCCGTGCTGATATTGATTTATGTATTACGTCACGTCACGTGAAATCATTTATTTTAGAAAAATATCCAGGAAAAAACCACTTAGGACACACGAAACTAGTAAAGTGTTTATTTTTATTTACTTAAGCACTAGGTCGATTCCACAGTTGTTGGATTCTTAGTTCCCAAGGATATCATCAGTAGTCAGTGCTTCGGTACTGACATGATTTCTAACGATTTTTTTAATTCTCCGTTGATAAATTACAAAATTATTTAGAGATTAAGGTTGGAATCTCAGGCAAATATAAATAAGAAGATGTGGTATGAGTGCCAATGAGACAACTATCTATCCAAGTCACAATGTGTAAAAAGTAAACAATTATAGGTCAAAGTACGTCCTTCAACACAGAGCCTTGGCTCACACCGAACAGCAAGCTATAAAGGGTCCCAAAATGACTAGTGTAAAACAATTTAAACAGGAAAACCAACGGTCTAATCTATATAAAAACGAGAAACGACACTTATGAACCACACAAACAAACGACAACCACTGAACAACAGGCCCCTGACTTAGGACAGGTGCATAAAATGCAGAGGTTTAAACCTTTTAACAGGCGCCAACCTTCACCCTAACCTGAAACAGTGGTGTCACACTACAACATAAAAAGACACACAATAAAATATCCATTGAAATGGTTTAACTTGATCAAACAGACATATACACGAAAACAAGTAAATATACACTGAGTTTAGATTAATTTGGGTAATTTGTTTAAGTCTCTTTCGGTCAAATAGCTATTCATGTATTTATATTGTATACATCGATAGCTTTCAAATATTTTGCGTTGAATATTCCTGATGAAGTTCAATCCAGAAATCGCTTCTGACGCATGAAGTTAATAAAGTGCAATTTTCAGTGAGTTGTACATGATATGGCTTTTTTTATTTATTTAACAAGCCGTATCAATCCAAAACCAATATAATCTCTCTAACAGAATTCTTTGGACTATTGATGTGTCTGATTGATACGTCTGTGATATTGAAAAAGCAATATGATATTCCCTATCTATTTCATAATTATACATGCTGTTTATTGTTTACTGAAAAGGACTTTTAATGTTAAATTCAAAAAGGATTATATTTCCTGATAGTGTGCAAATCGGTCAAACAAATTGAAAAATCAGATGGATAGAAAATCTTTCTGTCATCAATATCAGAGTGGTCCTGCTAATCCTAAACGTTACGTACTAAAAATCTGTTTATAATGAAAACAGGTATTTATACCGTAAATAAATGTCTACCTAGAATGACTTTATTAAGATAAAAATACTGGTTAATAATTAAGGAAATATGTCACGTTTAGGATTAGCAGGACCACCTTTAGCTGTCTCGTAGATCTTGATTGCTTAAAGTGTTCAAGGTGTAACACCACTAATTCGGGTCCAGTCTGAAAGAATATACCCGAAAGTAGTACAAACAGTTCCTACGCATGGGTGTAACTTTCAAAATATGCAGAATATTTTGGTAATTTTGGTATCAAATGAAGCTGAATGATGATTATAGAACCCTTTTTGACTTTATAATTTTGATAATAAAAAAATATATGAAATTTAAAAAGGAGGGTACATTTTCACTGATCCGCAGATCTGAAGTACCTGTTTTGGTACTTCACAAGTTCCGGAAACCAGTACTCTCTTATATGCAATTAAAGGTATGTTGATTTTTTCAGTACAAGACACCATTGGGTGCTGCTTTGACTTGCAATGACTGTCACTTTATTTGAACTTAAGACGAAAGAGCTCTGACTGCTTGAATTTGAAGAATTAAACATAGAAAGCAATGGGGCGATGAATTAGTGGTGTTCCTCCTTAAGATTGTCGTGAGAAAAATCGGTGTCGTAAATAACGATATTTTGGTGTAAAGATATTTTTCGGTTTTTACCAAAAAAGTAGTTTGCTGTGTCAAAATTTGGCTCTTTGTGTCAAAGAAGATTATTTTTTTGGCAAAGATTATTCATTATTCAGTTAGTGTTTTAGATGACTAGTTAATATGCAAAATACTTTTTTGACAGCTGTAATAGGACAAAATACCAAACATCAAAGACAAATACAATAAGAATAGTTAGTAGTAAGATTTAATCTTTAAAACAAATCATATCATATGAATATTCTAATTATTTAACGTTAGATCGAAGGAATGTCAACCGAAGTTTACATTTTATTGATATATGTTTTGTTGCAATACTTGATCTTGTCACCACGAAAGATAGTTAAAAATGTAAATGAGTTGATGTACAGACCCCACTAATTATATAATTAGTGGTTTTGCTTTTAACCATAAAACTTGTTAATACATGAACAAATTTGAAAGTTTAATTTTTATAATTTCTTATATTGTTTTATTTATGATTATTAAAAATCTCTTATTTTTATTTTTGATAATATATTGATTTGTTGAAATTTGACGCTTATGTCTTAATAGCCAAATAATAGATGTTCAGATACCAGTATAGTCATCTGGTTCCTAAATTTTTGCCGATTGTGTCCTATTCCCGATTTTGATAATTTGACTGAGTGTAAATTCGCATGGCACCCTGTCGACGCACCCGGTCTCGCTCCTTTTATGTGATTCCCTCACGTTTTGTTTGTTACCTTAATTTGTCTCTCCTTAACCGATTTCACAGATTCAATACAAATACATATAGTTGTTTCTTTGTATGATTTGACAAACTTATGAATAAATAATAATAGTAAAAATCCCAGGCCGTCTGGATTGGGAGGATATTTGTATTACTTAAAAGTTTAATTGTATTAAGTATTCTATTAGTTGGAGCATGTCATAATCAATATATGTAAGACATAACACGCTGTTTGATCTTTACGGTGCTTTAGTTTCTCAACCTAGAGTTCAAACATGGTTATTTAGGTTGAAATCACTCTTTTTAGTTGAATCGAAATGATTTATTTTGGGGGATCTCTGTCTAAAATATTAATCGTAAATTCAATATGTGATAAATGAATGATTCGTACTCTATAGTGGTATCAATTCGTTTATAGATTTGGTTTGTCTGTACCCTTAGAAAACTTATTACAAACGGAATAGCACATCCTAATTTTTACGGTGGTGTTGTTTAACGAGCCTTTATATTTAGATGCGATCCGTGTAAACTTACGTCCATTTTAGATGGTGACGTTCCTTGTCACCATCTTACGGTGTTATATATCTCAACTTGTACGATTCGCTCGTGTATGTAACAACGTTTCAGATTTTAACGAAAGAAATTTATGTATTACTGAAAATTATTACACCAGGGTTTTCGATATCACAAACTAGTCAAAACATTTACTAAATTTTACCATCGGTACAAGGACATCATTCGTAAATATAGCTCAACATGCAGACTTCTTATACGTTCAGGTATTTCAAATCCAATCTTTTATGGTAATATTCTTTATAAAGCACAAAAATGTCAGTATTCACCTCAGAAGCTAACAAAACCTTTAAATAGACTTATTAAGAAGGGATATAGTTACGATACTGTTGTCAGGTCATTAAAGATTGCATATTTTGGCTTTAATATTGATTCACTTATAGGGTCTTTGCATCGGAACTAAACACATTTATGTTAAAACCAGTTGTTGGCATGACACGGGTTATGCTCTTCTCATATATTTTATGATGGTATGATACTAAACCCTAACGGGAGGGATTGTGCCTGATATTCATATGATGAAGACATAATCTTTCAATCAGTTTAATTGAGGTCTGGAGCTGGCATGTCAGTTAACTGCTAGTAGTCTGTTGTTATTTATGTATTATTGTCATTTTGTTTATTTTCTTTTGTTACATCTGACATCGGACTCGGACTTCTCTTTAACTGACTTTTAATGTATGTATTGTTATGCGTTTACTTTTCTACATTGGCTAGAGGTATAGGGGAGGTTGAGATCTCATAAACATGTTTAACCCCGCCGCGTTTTGCGCCTGTCCCAAGTCAGGAGCCTCTGGCCTTTGTTAGTCTTGTATTATTTTACTTTTAGTTTCTTGTGTATAATTTGGAGTTTAGTATGACGTCCATAATCACTGAACTAGTATATATATTTGTTTAGGGGCCAGCTTAAGGACGCCTCCGGGTGCGGAATTTCTCGCTGCATTGAAGACCTATTGGTGACCTTCTGTTGTTGTCTGTTCTGTGGTCGGGTTGTTGTCTCTTTGACACATTCCCATTTCCATTCTCAATTTTATTATGGATCTTTTAAAGAAAATTATTCGAAAAGATTATCAATTCAACACAACTAGATCCTTGAATATTGTTCTTATCGGTATAAATATAGATTTTGTTATCAATAAATTAAAACAAAACCAAATATTATTGTCATACACATTTGTGCATTCACGGTCCTTCAATCTAGTTTGGCATTGCACTATGACATTTATTCTCTGGCTGTTAATGACGTCTTTAAACTTAATCACTGGATATTGGATGTGTACTGACTGATATTTTAGTCTTAGATACATGATCTTTTATTAGTTATTAATGGCTTTAAACTAGCTCTCAGTAACTAGGAGTACTCTCAGATCGATCTGATGAGTTAAACGCTTTTCAACTTTTTTTTATAGTTTGTTCTTTGTTGAACTGTTACACCACTGTCCCAGGTTAGGGGGAGGGTTTTGCGCCAGTAAACATGTTTAACCCCGCCAAATCCTGTGTATGAGCTTGTTCCAAGCCATGAGCTTGTAAATCAGTGGTTTTCTTTTGTTGCTGTATATCATATTTGTTTTTCGTTTATTGCTTTGTAGATAAATCAGATCGTTAGTGTTCTCGTTTGAATAGTTTTACATTTGTCATTTCGGGGCCTTTTGTACCTTACTATTCTGTATGGGTTCTTTTGTTCATTGTTAAAGGTCGTACGGTGTCCTATAGTTGTTTACTTCGACGTCATTTGGTTTCTGGTGGAAATTTGTCTCATCGGCAATCATATATACCACATCTTCTTATTTTTATATAAACCTTTTCATCTTTTGTGTAGAAAGGTAAGCCTACTCCATTTTCTTGTTTCTTTTAGTTGAAGTAAATTGAGTTGTTTCAGTATAGGTACCATTGATCCAGGGTCATAGTCTGTGTAGTTTGATATTTAAAACCGAGTTCATGACTCTCTTTTGGGCGTTTCTAATTTCTCCTGAAGATATAATTTTATGGGGATCCCTGGCAGCACCTGAACATTACATTTGGCCGGTTGTAATCTCATATCCCACGTTGTTGCCCAATTTCTTAGTCTATCTATATCTTCCAGTCATTTATTTTTTACAATCGTTGATTGTGCTGATTTCTATGCAGTTAACGCAGTTATCAGCTAACAGTCTGTTAATTGTATAGGTATTGTTGATGTGTACCCGAAATAATATAGGTCCCAAGATGGTACCATATGAAACTCCTCAGACCACAGATGTTGCTCTTGAAATGTCAAGCACGCATTCGATCCTCTGCATTAAAAATGATTTGTTTGTTGTATTTCATAACTACTGATCTTACATTTAAGAAGTTTGTGAGGTACTGTATCAAATCCGTTTTCAAAATCGAGTATAGAATGTTACCTGTTGTCGATGCAAGTTGCCTTGTCGTGTATAACACTTACATATGTTCTCATACGTCCCACTACCGAACATAAAGTACCGGTATTTAGTCCTTAATCCAGAACACTAAAGCTATTGTTTATGATATGCACTGGCCAATCCCATGTTAATATGTCAACAAAGAAAAAACAGAAACTAGTATGCAAAAAAATGAAAACAAAATACATATGCTACATAAAAATAATTATGTGTGGGAGGGTGAGTAGGCTGCACTGAAAAATTGAGCTTCGAATGATTATAATTTTAAGGTCCTTAATTTATTCAAAATGTGAATATCTGTGTGTATTCTACATAAAATTATTTTTCGATTAATGTGTTCAATTTGAAATATGAATTAGGGTTAGTGCCGTGAAAATTGCTTTCAAAATTGACTATTTGAAAGCCCATTTTGTTGGTTCTTTACAAATACAATCTATGTAATTAAATCAGAGTTCTTGATATTATTGATGTGTCTTATTGATACGGTTGTGATATTGAAAAAGCAATATGATATTCCCTATCTATTTCATAATTATACATGCTGTCTATTGTTTGCTGAAAAGGACACTTAATGTTAAATTGAAAAATGCTCATATTTCCTGACTGTGTGGAAATCGATAAAAAAATTGAAAAATTAGATGGATGGAAAATTTTATGCTCTTTCTGTCATCAATATCAGAGTGGTCCTGCTAATCCTAAACGTGATGTACTAATAATCTGTTGATAATGAAACCAGGTATTTATGCTGTAAATAAATTTCTACCTAAAATTACTTTATTTAGACACAAATACTGGCTAATAATTCAGGTAAATGTGTCACATTTAGGATTAGCAGGACCACATTAATCTGTCTCGTGGATCTTGACTCCTTAAATATTTTCAGGTGTAACACCACTAATTACGGCCCGGTCTGAAAGAACATACCCGAAAGTAGTACATATTTAAAACGAAATAGTTCCTACGCATAGGTGTAACTTTCAAATAAATAGAATATTTTGGTAATTTTGGTATCAAATGAAAGCTGAATGACTGATGATCATTGTAGAACCCTTTTTTACTTTATAAATGTGTATGAAATTTTAAAAAATGGGGGAGGGGGGGGTACATTTTCCATGTTTCTCAGATCTGAAGTACCTATTTAGGTACTTCCGATGTTCCGGGAACCAGTACTCTCTTATATGCAATTAAAGTTATGTTGATTTTTTTCAGTACAAGACACCATAAGGTGCTGCTTTGACTTGCAATGACTGTCACTTTATCTGAACTTATGAAAAAAGAGCTCTGACTGCATGAAATTAAGAATTTAGCATAGAAAACAATGGTGCGATGAATTAGTGGTGTTCCTCCTTAACATTGTCGTGAGAAAAATCGGTATCGTAAATAACGATATTTTGGTGTAAAGATATTTTTCGGTTTTTACCAAAACAAAGTAGTTTGCTGTGTCAAAATCTGTCTTTTTGTGTCAAAGAAGATTTTTTTTTGGCAAAGACAATTCATTATTTAATTCGTGTTTTGGATGACTTGTTCATATACAAAATACATTTTTAACAGCTGCTGTAGTAGGACAAATTACAAAACATCAAAGACAAATACAATAAGAAAAGTTAGTAGTAAGAATTATTCTTTAAAACAATACATCTCATACGATATATTAATAATTTAACGATAAAATCGAAGGAAGATCAACCGAAGTTTACATTTTATTGATTTATGTTTTGTTGCAATACTTGATCTTGTCACTAGGAAAGATAATTAAAAATGTCAATGAGTTGATGTACATATCCTCCTAATTATATGATTAGTGGTTATGCTTTTAACCATACAACTATTTAATACATGACCAAATTTGACAGTTTGATTATTATAATTACTCATAATGTTTTATCTATGATTATTCAAAAGCTTTTATTTACATTTTTGATAATGTTTTATTTTGAATTGTTGAAATTTGACACTTCATCTTAAACGCCAAATAAACTAAAATATGACCAGAGGCACAATATTTCAATTTACGCGGCATTCACTACCGATATTTTTGTGCAGTATTACTTCTTTCGATACCAGTATAGTCATTTAACTCATTGTGTCCTATTCCTATTTTGAGTTTTGACTGAGCGTGAATTTGAATGGCGGGTGATACACGCATAGCAGGAGATGCTTACCCTATCGACGCAGCCGGTCTCGCTCCTTTTGAAGTTCATGCGATTTTCCTATTTTTTGTTTGTTACCTTTATTTGTCTCTCCTTGACCATGTTGACCGATTTAAGAGATTTTAAAATCGATAAAATGCTATCGCCTTAATTGTACCATGAGTGAGAAATATGCATAGCCAGTCATGCGATTCAGAATCAAGTTGCTGGTGTTATAGTCAGTAATTTTTTATTATTTTTATTGTAGTAATGCGTTTATTTGCAAAAAAACATGAATCAATAGCATATGTTATAATTACGGCAATTGATTATAGGCACATCAGCAAAATTAAAACAAATACATATCGTTGTTTCTTTAAATCATTTGACAAACCTATGAATAAGGTGGAGCCACTAGGTGTAATTTTAATAATAATTTTATGCTAAAGAAAAATTGAAAACATTATGTCATAATCAATATATGGAAGACATAAGACGCTGTTTAGTCGTCACGGTGCTTCAGTTTCACAACCTAGAGTTCAACCATGTTTATTTAGGCTGAAATCACTCTTTTTTGTGAGATTCAAAGGATTTATATCGGGGGATCTCTGTCAAAAATATTAATCGTAAATTCAATATGTGATAAATGACAGATTCGTACACTAGAGTGGTATCAATTCATTCATAGATTTTGTTAGAAGTTTAGATGTACCTGTGGAAAATGTATTACAAACGGAATAGCACATCCTAATTTTTACGGTGATGTTGTTTACCGAGCCCGTAAATTTAGATGCAATCCGTGTTAAGTTATCGATCTTTTAAAGAAACTTATTCGAAAAGATTATCAATTCAACACAACTAGATCCTTGAATATTGTTCTTATCGGTATACTATTGATTTTGTTTTAATAAACTAAAACCAAACTAAATATTATTGTTATACACATTTGTACATTCACGGTACTACAATCTGTCGATACCTATATTTTGGCATTGCACAAGGTCATGTTTTTCTCTGACTGTTAATGAAGTCTTTACACTAAACCCACTGGATGTTGGATATGTACTGATTGATATTTCAGTCTTAGATACATGATTGTTATTAGTTGTTATTGGCTTTGAACTAGCTTTTAGTACTTTGTGTTATTTGCGGGGTTTTTTTTTTTTTTGGGGGGGTTTCGTGCTTTTGTTAATCCCTTATCAAATGATTTTTATTAGTCCAGCTGATTCGTGCATTTTTAGAAAAATTGTCGGTTTGATGATAAAAGCATGATACTTTGCACAATAATAGAAATATATTTGGCAGTCAATTTAAGGTATGGACCCACTATGAAAAATCCAATATGGCGGCCATTTTCAAGAAGTCTGCGAATCAGTCCAAATTTCACAACCATTTATAATTTAAAGCAAACGACATTCAAACCAAATCTTTTAAAAACATATAAAAAAATGTAATCCAACGTTTCTAGTAAGTCATAACGTTATAGCAGACTTTTAATATTTTTTTCAAAATGGCGGAATATTTCAAAATGGTCGCCAAAAAGTGAAAATGATCAAAACTTAGACAAGGTTTTGCTTATATTACTTCTATCGAATTGAATTTTGCAGTTCATACAATATTCTAGGGATTGCATTTCCATGATACATGGATGCTGCTTGCAAGACAATTTAATCAAAGATCCCATAAATGAAGACATTAGAACGTTTTCAGGACGCCATCAGGATTTGTTTGACCTTTAAGTACCATCTGAGTCATAAATAATAATGGATATAAATAACATCACAAGAGCTACTAGTTGGCCAGAAACTACACAGCCTTCTGGAATACCTGCGTTGATCCCTAGTTTTGATGAAAAAGGACTCTTGTTGTTTATGCTTTAATGTTGTGTTATTTGCTCTTTATTTTATAATGTCTGTGTTGTCAACCAGTGAAGGACTTGTTTATCCATCGTACAGGCATTGGAACCCTTATTTCATTTCAAAAGTTCGCATTCGGTTAAATTTTAAATAATTGACGTGTACAAATGGTTTTGCATGTTTTAAATATTGTGATTCTAAGGGACAGAAAAAAGACATTTATAAATCCGCTACTATATGATATATGCCTAATAACTGGACATGACTCTGAAATCTATTTAAACAAGAGCATCCACCAGGCAGGTGTCGCTTGTTGAACAGGAACTGCTGACCCTTATTGAGCACCTGAAATCGTCCCCGGGTTTTATTGGGATTGGTGTAGCTCATTACAAAATGCTAGTACCTTTGTGATAAATGTCCAGTAGGGTATATGCCATCCACATTCACTGGAAGTAGCACTCTTGGTAAAAGTCCGAAACATTCCCCCACCTTAAGCTTTCACGTGCTTTAGAATGTTGTGTGTTTGCTTTTAAATAGAACATCATGTGGTTTACCTGATCACATTATATCATTTCAAAGGTGGATTGAAACTTGTTAATTTCTATGGCAATTACTAGACAAAAAATTATTGATGGTCAATCTGAAATCAGCCCTACCTTCTCCTTTTACAAGTGTGTAGTTCTACTCATGGGCTTGATCTACATTTACCATTTTCAAATTACGTTTGCAACACTTAAACTGTATAGTTAAATGGCATACTATCGCAAATGGGTACTGGAAGCTATTAGTTGGATGGAAAAATGCAAAGAACTAATGATTAAGCAGTATAATGAAATGTTTATACATCAAGAAGGAACATTCTCTTAATGATCTCTCATTAACATGTCCATTTCAATCTTTAATTCTATTACGTCATAACACTTCCGGTATTAGATGAGATAGTATTGCACAACTGCAACCTCAATGTGTTGCTAACTTGGCTATCGAGCGGACGTGGTTTGTCTCGATGCGCAACCTCTAACGAAGATTTTCATAAAGTTATATTAAGTCAATGTGATTGACTTGTACATATATATTATTTTTAATAAATAAAAGTATATGTCTTTATAAAGAGAATTTTTACGCAAGTAAAGATTTTACAATTTCGTTTGTGAAACGAGATTATTATTTGACAAAGATGGCGGACGCCATGCTGAACAAGGAGAAAGTAGATAAAACTTCTAAATCTTCTTTTGAAGATGATTTACTTCTGTTGGATGAAGATGAACTAGCATATGAAGAAAAGGGTAAAGGTCCCGCTAAAAGAAAATGCTCAAAAACTAGTATTGGTAAAAGTAGTACAGGTAGCGGTCCAAAGGTCAATAACAAGGACGCTAAAGGAAAGACTGTTGTAAACAAGGGCTACGGGTTGTCCGCTAGTACTTCAGATAGCAATAATAATGTGATTATCAATATGCTTACTGACATGAGAAATGAACAATCTTCTACTAATAAAAGGTTAGAAGATATGAACAAACGTATTGACGTTTTGTACAATGATGATTGTTATGATGAAGAGTATGATTGTGAAGGTGAGGTAGATGAAGATGTGGACGAGGTCCATGAAGCTGCTGATGACGTTCATGATACCGATACTAATGAACAACCTAAGTCCTTGTAAGAAACAGAAAACTGGCACAAGCAGTGAAGAGTCTAGGTTTTCTAATATGAATAAAAGATTCAGATCTGGTGAGAGATGTAGTGAAAAACTAGATGAACATCTAGCAGACATTATCACAGATATTTTTAGAAATGGAATTTCTGAAGAGAAATACAGAGAACTCATGAAAGATGAAAAGAGTAATAGACCCGAGAATTGTGAAGGACTTGTACCAGTCCAAACTGATCAGTTAGTATGGGACCTTATATGGCCCAGAACTAGAACTAATGACAATAGAATGAGACAATGTCAGACTATTGTAGTCAGAGGGGCAACTTATCTGTCCAAAGTAGTTAATAGACTAGACGAAATTATAGGTAAAGAAGATACTCAAAACAAAGCTGAGTTGGAAGGTATACTCGAATATTGTATGGACTCTCTTACTTTATTTAGTCATGCGAATAAAGAAATATGCTTAGCTAGGAGAGAACTAATGAAACCTGATGTAAAAGGTGAATATAGTCATCTGTTAAAAACACAACCTTTCAATAAATGGTTATTTGGACGAGATGTCTCTAAAACAGTGAAAGACATTGGAGAATGTAGTAAAATTTCAAATCGCCTTGCAATGGTTATAACCAGTTTAGAGGTTGTTTCCGTGGTGGATGGAGATCATCATGGAATAGACGCCATGGTAGAGGCAGAGGTGGAAGAGGTCGTGGTAGTTCCTCAAGGTCAAGTGACAAATCCGAGTAAAAAAACTCTCGTTGGACTCACAACAAGTACAGAAATTAGATGTTGTGAGTATAAACAAAAATGAATTTCAAGCAGGAAGATTGAAATTGTTTGTTAATGAATGGAGAAAATTAACATCTGATAAATACATTTTAGATGCTGTTCAGCATTGTTATATAGAGTTTATAGACAATAGTCTTCCTATACAAAATAAACTGTCAATTAGAAATTCTAAATTCAATTCAAAGGAAGAAAAAATTGTTGATATAGAAATTGAAAAACTATTAAAAATGAATGTAATTCAAGAAGTTGAATCTGAAATAAACAAATTTATTTCCCCAATTTTTGTAAGACCAAAAAAGAATGGTGAAAACAGAATGATACTTAATTTGAAGGAATTAAATAAACACATTGAATATCAACATTTCAAAATGGATTCTTTTGAAAGTGCTCTAAATTTAATTCAAGAAAACTCATACATTCTGTGAACATTGCTGAACAGCATAGAAAATATTTAAGATTTGTTTGGAAAGAGAAATATTTTCGATATTCCTGCTTACCAAATGGTATAGCTATGTCACCAAGGCTTTTCACCAAAATTATGAAAGTTGTATATGCAAGTTTGCGTTAAATGGGTTATGTTAATGGGATTCACTACTATTAGGTAATACTGAACTCGAATGCCAAAAAAATGTTACAGAAACTGTTAATTTGGTGTCAAGCCTTCGATTCATAGTACATAAAGATAAGTCAGTTTTTACTCCTAAAAAGTACATCAAGTTTTTAGGTTTTTACATTGACTCAGAAACAATAATAGTTACTTTACCAGTTGAAAAACAAAACACTTTTGCTAAAGAATGCAAACAATTACAAAATAAAAATAAATGTAAAATTAGAGAAGTAGCTAGAGCTTGGTATACTCATATCTAGTCTCCATGCTGTCGAATTTGGTAAACTCTATTACAAAAAAATAGAGAAAGAAAAAATTAAAGCATTAAAATTAGCTATGGCAGATTTTGATTCTGAAATGTTTGTAACATCGGAAATGAAACAAGACCTGCAGTGGTGGTCAGAAAACATTTATAATCAAAAGAGGAAATTTAATAGAGGTACCCAACAGGTTACAATTCAGACAGACGCCTCAAATATAGGTTGGGGAGCAGTTTTGAATGAACAAAAAAATGGTAGCAGATGGAGCAATGATGAAAAAGATAATCATATCAATCATTTAGAATTATTAGCTGTTTATTTTGCTCTGAAATCATTTAAGGACGATTTGCATACTGTTGAAAATGTAAATATTCTTACAGACAATACAACTGCTGTAAGTTATATAAACAGTATGGGTGGTATAAAGTCTATTGAATGCAATAAAATTGCTAGAAAAATTTGGATTTGGTGCATTGAACATCAAATATGGTTAACAGCTACTCATATACCAGGAAAGTTAAATACAAAAGCAGACTATCAGTCAAGAAATTTTAATGATCAGATAGAATGGCAACTGAATAAAAATAATTTTGAAAAAGTATGTTTATAATGGAATAAACCAGAAATAGATTTATTTGCTTCACATTTAAATACTCAGTTGCCAATTTTTTGTTCTTGGAAAGCTGATCCTGAATCATCTTTTGTTGATGCTTTTACTCTTGATTGGGGTCAATATTCATAGAGTTATATGTTTCCTTCTTTCAGCATGATAGAACGCTGTGTAAAGAAGATAATAAAAGACAAGGCAGACGTGTTATTTGTGGGACCACTTTGGCCAACCCAACCATGGTTTGTTCAAGTAATGAAACTGTTAATAAACAATCCATATGTGATAAAAGCTATTGACTCTACCGTACAAGGACAAAGTACATCCGTTAGAAAAGTAATATATCAAGAAATGGTTTGTTTTCTGTCGTGAACGGAAAGAGGATAAATTTCACACGTCTGTAGAACTTGTGTTTGACTAGTTTGTTTGAATATGGATTGAGTTATTCAACATTGAATAGTGCAAGGTCGGCACTATCTGCATTTGGTTTGACATTTGACAATTAGCCTGTTGGAAATCATCCACTTGTGGTACGATTTCTCAAAGGAGTATATCATTTGAGACCAACTGTACATAATGATGTAAATATTTGGGATGTTTCTATTGTTTTGAGATTGTTGAGACATTTATCACCAGTTGCTGATATATCAGTGAAAGACTTAACTTTAAAACTGGTAATGTTAATTGCAATGACGAATGCTACTAGAGCACAGAGCATTCATTTATTAAAAAACTCAGCACTATGCAAAAACAGAAGGATTGTTTTCGATTTAAGATACTTGATTTACTGAAACAAAGCAGACCTGGATTTAAGAATCCAGACATTATTTTAAAAAGTTTTCCTCCAGACAGGAGATTATGTGTGTATTTAGTGATGAAGGAATATTTGAAACGTACTGTTGATATAAGATCAGAAGAAGATTCATTAATATTAAGTTATATTAAACCACATAAAAAAGTTAGTTGCTCAACTATTTCTAGATGGATTAAGTCCATTATGTGCCGTGCAGGAATTGACACAAGTGTATTTAAAGCACATAGTACACGATCTGCATCTACTTCGAAGGCAAAGCAAAATAATGTGCCTGTTAGTGATATTTTAGCTAAAGCGGGTTGGTCAAGTTCAACAACCTTTGGAAAATTTTATGACAAAACAGTAACTACAAGTGATGTTTTTGCATCAAAAGTGTTACAAATTTGATTGTATTAAATGTTTGATTAATGATTTAGTTTTTAATAAGAACGATCAAATGATCTATATGAGTGCTACATAATGCATATCACTGGCATCTAGTTGCAAAATTTTTTAAGTGTATCTTATGATCATGTGCATCACTGTTACCAAAGGGAAAAATAACATATTCAAAAGCACACCCGAAAAAAAAATGTAGCTTTGAAATCTCATCTAATACCGGAAGTGTTATGACGTAATAGAATTACCAAATTTAACGATACTTACCTTGGTTAAGTTGAAGTTAAAGTGTAATTCTATGAAGACATAGAATAACACCAAGGTAAGTATCGTTAAATTTGGTAATGTTACAGACCAGTTTTGGTCTCTCAATTTCCCTCTTATAACTCCATTCTTTGAATGTTACATATATCTCACCAGGGTCTCGTTCCTCAGCAAAAATTATGTCAGGATCTTTGCATTAGAATGAGAATTACACCTACTGTAACATCATGGAAATGTCTTGTTCATGATGCATGAGAACCTCTAAAAAAGAATCTGATGTTCATTAAGTACCATGTTTCCTTGATTTAACACTTGTTCAACCACTGTTTTCTAACCAATAATATAAGGTTCTCAAACAAAACTTTGTTCTGCTAGAAATATGTTTGCCCAGTTCCACTATTCCGATTATGCAAAAGCGAAAAAACGATTAATCACGAGTGATAGTTGATACATGTCTCGGAAAAAATTAACATATTGTTGGATTGCATTCATGGAATGTCGAATCGTTGTGACCGATTTGATGTCTTCCTGAAACATTGGTCAATGCGGACTGATCAATAAAGGTGGTTGACCATTTGTCTTGGCTCTACATGCGTGGAATGCTGTCTAGACATATTTAATTTGTTATGTTTGGAGGACGTGTTTTTCAACAGACTGTCGGAATTCCAATGGAAACCAATTGTGCCCCTCTTCTTGCCGACTTGTTTCTTTATTATTATGAGGCTGACTTCATACAGGAACTTCTTAGGAAAAAAGATAAGAAGTTAGCAATATCCTTTAACTCTACGTTCCGCTATATAGATGATGTTCTCTCACTAAATAATACAAAATTTGGTGACTATGTTGAACGAATCTATCCCATCGAACTAGAGATAAAGGATACTACAGATACAGTTTAGTCGGCCTCATATCTTGACTTACATCTAGAAATTGACAATGAGGGTCGGTTGAAAACAAAACTTTACGACAAAAGAGATGATTTCAGCTTCCCAATTGTGAACTTTCCATTTCTATGTAGCAACATTCCAGCAGCGCCTGCATACGGAGTATATATCTCACAACTGAAACGATATTCCCGGGCTTGTGTTTCCTATCATGATTTCCTTGATAGAGGATTGCTGCTCACAAGGAAGCTATTAAACCAAGAGTTCCAAATGGTGAAGTTGAAATAACCCTTCGTAAATTTTACGGACGCCATCACGAGTTGGTTGACCGTTATGGAATAACCGTTTCACAGATGATATCGGATATGTTCCTTATGTCGTAACTACAATACCCTTCCCTTTTCACGAATGTGACTTACCGAATTAGACTATTTACCGGATTTGTAATAACATAAGCAACACGACGGGTGCCACATGTGGAGCAGGATCTGCTTACCCTTCCGGAGCACCTGAGATCACCCCAGTTTTGGTGGGGTTCGTGTTGTAGTCTTTAGTTTTCTCTGTTGTGTCATCTGTACTATTATTTGTCTGTTTGTCTTTTTATTTTTGGCCATGGCGTTGTCAGTTTGTTTTCGATCTATGAGTTTGACTGTCCCTCTGGTATCTTTCGTCCCTCTTTTATTATCATCTGCTTCAAAGCCATCTGTGTTATCATTGTGTTAACTTATTTATACCATGTAAGGATAGAGTTGCACAATTGACTAATTATACCAGGTTCGCATACATTTTGATTTTGTAAATATTACCGGTATTTTTAATGATCATTCCGTTAAAGAACAAATTCTTGGCTATCTTGATTATACTCAGCTCCCTCTTATTTGTTATTTCTACAAAAAAATCTACCCGGAAATAGGTGTTTAATTATAGTGAAGTATGTAAAGATGTTAATATCAGTGAAAATACACCTACGTCATGAAATTGCAGTAATTCCAAATACATTTATGGCCCCAGTTCCCATGTTATAATAGGAGACATTAACATCGTCTATGACCGAGAGTTGAAATCACTCCTCAATCAAGAGCCTAAATATCGCCCCCCGTCAATAATAAATTGGAATGAGTGTCGTAACATCATCAACGACTCACTCCGTACTTACTGCACGAAATGGATAAAACGATAAAAAGCCGACAAAAAATCCTTAGATTCTTTTTTTAATTCAGTTATGAACATAGTTGATATTCGTATTAAACATTTTACTCCTTACAACAACCATAATAGCCCGATTTCTCGTCTCAAGCATAAGCTAAAAGAACTCGCTGATAAGGCTTCCAATAATATCATTATTGTTTGACATCAATTTTACATTGAGGTTCTGCAAAAGGAAATCACAAATTCACCAACATTCCAAATGACTCCATTTTCGGATAAAGACATCTGTAACAAACATAAACGTTTAGCTACCTCTTTACAAGCAGAACCGAATAACACGAAAGTTCCAACTATGTGCTGGCTTTCGAAGCTGCACAAAACACCTTACAAATATAGATTTATTTCGTCTTCAAGCCATTGTTCCACTACTAAACTGTCTATTCTACTTACTAGTACGCTTGGTACAATACAAAACCTGGTAATAAATTGTTCAAATAAGGCATTTGAAAATAGTGGAATTAATTACTTTTGGAGTGTCAAAAATTCGTTGGAAGTACTTGATAAATTGCATGGTCATATTGGTGATTTTGAATCTGTTCAAAGTTTTAATTTTTCTACCGTATATACCACTTTGCCTCATAATCTCAGTAAGAAAAAAATCACACACCCAATTAAATGTTCAAACTCTTTTAAGTCAATTTTAGTAACAACAAACAAAAGAACTATGTCAATTGGACCTGCTTTGATACGATAACTGCACATGAATTTTTACTAGATAACATTTTTGTTCGCTATGGAGATTCCGTATATCGTCAAGTTATCGGAATTTCAATTGGAACTAACTGTGCACCACTTATTGCGGACCTGTTTCTGTATTGTTACGAGTTACAATTTATGACTAAAATCAGCAAAGACCCATCGAAACAACATCTGATACAAAAATTTAATAACACTTTTAGATATCTGGATGATATATTGGCTCTCAATAATGACGACTTCAGTATGTACACTAGAGATTTATCCTACTGAACTGACTTTAAATAAAGCTAATACATACTAACAATGAACATCCCTTTCCTAGATCTTGATATATATATTTTAACGGGAAGCTTAATACCAAAATTTACGATAAAAGAAATGATTTTTCATTTCCTATTGTTATTTATCCATTTTTAGATGTTGACGTTCCCTTGTCACCATCTTATGATGTTTTTATATCTCAACTTGTTCGATTCGCTCGTGTTTGTAACAACGTATTTGATTCTAATGAAAGAAATCTCTGTATTACAAAAAAAATATTACACCAGGGTTTTCGATATCACAAACTTGTCAACACATTTACTAAATTTCCTCATCGGTACAAGGACATCATTCGTAAATATAAACCAACGTGCAGACATCTTATACGTTTTGGAATTAATATTGATTCACTCATAAGGTCTTTGCATCGGAAATAAACACATCCATTCTAAAACCAGTTGTTGGCAAGATACGGTTATGTTATTTTCGTATATTTTATGATGGCATGATACTAAACCCCTAACGGGAGGGATTGTGCTTGATTTTCATATGATGAAGACATAATCTTTCTTTCAGTTTAACTGAGGTCTGGAGCTGGCATGTCAGTAACTGCTAGTAGTCATTTGTTAATTTATGTATCATTGTTATTTTGCTTAGATTCTTTTGTTACCTATTCTAACATCGGACTCGGATTTCCTTTAAACTGAGTTTTACTGTGCGTATTGCTGTGTGTTTGTTTATTCTACATTGGCTAGAGGTATAGGGGAAGGGGGAGATCTCACAAAACATGTTTAACCCCGCCACATTTTTGCGCCTGTCCCAAGTCAGGAGCCTCTGGCCTTTGTTAGTCATGTATGTTTTTTAAAAATTTTGGTTCATTTATATGTTTCGGAGTTTAGTGTGACGTCCATTTTCGCTGAACTAGTACACATTTTGGTTTAGGGGCCAGCTGAAGCCCGCCTCCGGGTGCGGGGTTTTTCTCGCTGTGTTGAAGACCCATTGGTGCTCTTTGGTCGGGTTGTTGTCCTTTATGAAACTTACAAAAGATGGACTAGGGACAGGAACATACGTCAGCTTACTATACAAGATACTGTGAATTCAGATGAATTCGAAGACGATGTAGAAATAAGGAAAGTTAGTGGAAAGAGATATGTCACAGAGGAGAGACTTACCAAATTTGAAAGAGGGATGAAAGATTCCATCACCCAGTCCATCACACAGTAAGTGGGGGAGATACTTCAGAAAGAGATGACAAAATATCACAAACCTGATGTAAACCAAAGTCACAGACAAAACCAGCAGTATAATAAAGATTACAGAACCAAAACAAGAACAACTAGATGTTTGAACTGCAATGAAGAAGGACACTATATAAAAGACTGTCGAAAACTAAGACAAATGCGAAGTAGCACAGAAAACAGATGGTTTACCACGAAAAATGAGGCTCAGGAGGGTACACAACAGAATCCTTTAAACTAATATGGGTTGCAACTGTTGGCCAAGTAACAGCCCCTGTAAAAATTGATAAATTGATTATTTGTAACACGAGTGAAATAAAAGATACATTAATGATGAAAAATGATGAAGATGAAGATGATTTAGATATATTTAATCAGGATTTGAAACTGAATTTATTGTTTGAGGAATCAGAGGAAATGCAGAAGAGTGCACCATGTGAAGTAAGTGGTAGTACAAAATATTATCATTGATCGGGTTAGGGCAGCTACCATTACTGATCCTTTGGTCATTAGAGAGGTTGAAACCGAGGCAGTTAGTGAAAATGGAGCTGGGTGACAGTATTGAGTCAATAACTGTATTTCAAGGAGCCCATACCAGCCAATGCAGGAATAGTCATTGCTGGAGAGGGGGAAATGGTAAAACAGAGTAAGGTGTTATGCTTGATCATGGCAATAAGGAAGAAATCAAAATTCCGGAGTCAATGGTCAACCGTTCAGAAAGACAGATCAGTGATATAGTAAATGATGGTATTCAGATGAATAAGGCCAATGTTCAGATGATGCCTGAACTACTGGCAGAAAAGTCGGAAGAAACTCAAAGAAGCATATAAATGATGTACGAAGGAAGAAATCAAGACAGTTTTTGCTGATAAACAAGGAGGAAATTACAGCAGCTACATGTAAAACGGAATCCGACCAAGATATGAAGAAAGTTCTCGAACATAAAAAAACTTAGAACAAAAGACACCATGATGGATTGGAGAAAAAGGAAGAAAAGACCGGAAGAGAACACGGAAGAAAAAGACCGAAAGAGGAGAACCATAAATCGATACCAATAATTAAGACATTACATTTTAAACATTTTATTGACATAAAACTACAATTTTGACAATATTTATGACTCTCTTTTTGGCGTTTTCTAATTTCTCCTGGAGATACATTTAGATGGAGATCCCATGCAGCACTTGAACATTCAAGGACCGGTCGTATATAGTACTTTGTATGCTAGTAATTTTACTTCCTGGGGGTTAGATGATAGGTTGCACCTAAATCATCCAATTGTTTTGTATAATTGATTTTAGATTTCTTTAACATGATCAATGCCCCCCCCAAAAAAAAACTCACTGTTGGTTACTTATGATATTGTCCAAGATGTTGGATTAATTAGAGTTTTGAAGTTGGTGTCTGTCAGGGTGTAATCAAACTTGACAATACTTTTATTCCAGCTAAGTGTCATCATATTATATTTGGCCAATTTCCTGGTCTGTCTATATCTTCCAGTAATGTTCTTTTACAATCGTTGATGGTGATGATTTCTCTGCAGTAAACACAGTTATCGGCTAACAGTCTGTTAATTGTATAGGTGTTGTTGATGTGTACCCGAAATAATATAGGTCACAAAATGGTACCATGTGGAACTCCTCAGATCACAGATATTGCTCTTGAAATGTCATGCAAACATTCTTAAACTTCTATCGATGTCATTAATATTGTTGATAAACGACTTAGAAATAATAGGTCTCATGGTAAACGCAAAACCGTAATCAACGTATTAAACATCGTATAAATTATACACTTGCTGATCTGTTATCTATAATAAAGAATAATGGTAGACATCAAGTATTATGCAAACTGGGTCAGATACCTATAAGTAAATTATATGCTATTTTTCTGGAGTGTGATAAAATTTCTTTTTAGCCCGTTTTATGAATACACCCGTATTATTACAGCCTTTTGTCATCACAGGCTATTTCCTAGTATTGATAAACCTGAAAATCATAAACGACATTTTCTTAAATTAAAATATATAAATAGAGGTATTGATTTTATTAATTTGTCTAGCATATTCAATGACTCTTCCGTATATAACTTAATACCTCCATATTTTGATAATATAGAACAACCCATTATTTCGTATTCTTATAAAAACCGAGCAGAAATTTGATTTTTAATTATACGTCAATTACATCAGACGTCAATATAGAAAATAATGTTCCTTCCACTTGAGACTGCGAAACATCTAGTTTTATATATGTTCCCTATGGTCATGTTATTACAGGAGACCTCAACATCGTCGAAGACCGTGAGGTCATAACTTTTCTAAAGAAAGGACCGAAATACCGTCCTCCATCTATAATAGATTGGAAACAGTGTCGTCAGGTCATTAAAGACGCTCTGTCTGCCTACTGTAAAATTGGTGCAAACGTGAAAATCGGATAAAAATCTTTAGACAGTTATTTGAATAAAATTATGAATACTGTTAATATTCGAATATCTCATTTAGAAAACAATTCTGAAATTAATAATAGGATCCATGATATTCCCATTTCAAGAATAAAAATAAACTCAAGGTACTCGCAGAGCGGTTTGTGTTCGTACCGGCAGACAAGGCAGCCAATAATGTAGTGGTGGTGTGACGCATATACTACACGGAAGTTCTTCAAAACGAAATTATCAATTCCTCTACATTCAGGTCCGTTCGCACCACAGAGAGTCAAATCGTTAACAAGCATACCACTGCCACTACCCAACTTAAAGCATCTTCCGGACATTTGAAAGTCCCTACCATGTACTGGTTACCGAAATTACACAAAAACCATTTAAATTCCGTTTCATCTCCGCATCGAGTAAGTGTTCTACTACTAATCTATCAGTTCTTCTAACTACCTCCTTACTACTATCAAAGAACTGGTTATTAACTTTTGTAATAAAGCTTATGAAAATAATGGTATTAATTATTTTGGAGTGTTAAAATTCTTTAGAGGTTTTAGATAAAATACATGCTTTTGATGGTCCTTATAATTCTGTTGACAGTTATGATTTTTCTACTCTGTACACTACACTTCCACACAATCTTATAAAGAAAAAGTTTTGTATTTGATAAAATGGTCTTTCGAAAAATCTCATTGTAATTTTATTTGCTGTAACTCGTTTAAAGCCTTTTCTGTAACGAAAAGGAAAGTATGCTAGATACACTTACTGGAAATGTGAGGATATGATTGAAGCTTTAAATTTTCTGCTAGATAACATTTATGTACGTTTCGGCGATAAAGTGTATCGTCAGGTAGTAGGTATTCCTATGGGCACTAACTGTGCCCTTTAATAGCAGATTTATTTCTATATTGCTATGAATCTCAGTTTATGACCAAACTCAGTAAAGACCCATCATTGTTATATTTAGTTGATACATTCAACAATACCTACCGTTATCTGGATGATATTTTTCGTTAAATAATCCAGAGTTCTCTAAATATACTTCCGAAATTTACCCAAAAGAACTTACTTTAACTAAATCTAACATAAACAGCAGCAGTTGCCCTTTTCTAGATTTAGACATTTCAATTTCTAACGGAAACTACATACTAAAATTTACGACAAAAGAGACGATTTTTCATTTCCTATTGTTAATTTTCCATTTTAGACGGCGATGTGCCTTTGGCTCCATCATACGGTGTTTATATATCCCAACTCGTTCGGTATGCCCGTGTGTGTTCTGATGTCATAGATTTTAACGAACGTAATCAATGCACCACTGGGAAATTATTGTGTCAGGGATTTCGATACCATAAATTACTTAAAACTTTTACTAAATTCTTTCATAGATACAAAGATTTGATTAGTAAATTTGGCTGTACCTGTAGAAAACTTATTAAAATGGTATTTCACATCCTAAATTTTACGGTAATATTGTACTTAAAGCGAGGAAATCACTATGTGATCCGTGTAAACTCATCGAACCTTTAAACAAACTTATAAGTAAGGGTTATCGTACCAATATTGTAATTAGATCTTTGAATATAGTTTACATTGGCACTAATATCGATTTTGTCATTAGCAAATTAAAACATAACTAAGTTGTATCTTCTTTTGAGGCGGGATGTTTAGAGACACACACACGTTAATTTTATCTCTTAAGAAGTAGCTCCTCACTATCCTACTATCTGTCGATACATTTATTTTGGCATTGCACAAGTCATGTCTTCTCTGACTGTTCATGACGTTAAAATACTAAATCCCTGGGATGTGTTTTAGTTGATTTTAGTCTCTGATGCATGATTTTTATCATTAATTGTTTTGGCTTTTAACTAGCTGTCAGTAACTGCGAGTACTCTCAAATCGTACTTTCTTGTTAATTCGACCTGTTGATACTATTTTTAATACTTTTTGTTATTCTATATTAATATGGATCTTGTCTGTATACTAGCTTTGATTATTTGGAATATCTACTAATTTTCACTTCTTCGTACTACATTTGTATTAACATCAAGATTATTCTCCTTTAATCTGTACAGGAAGTTTTATTGTTGATATTTACCCTTATGTATCTAGTGTTAAATTAGGTATTTATATGACAGACCTTTCTTGGTATTCCTAATTATTGGAAGATTTTATATAGACAGAAAAGTATACCTAAAACGACAAAGTTATTTTTCATTTACCTGTATATATTATGAAAACCGGTTTCTCAAAAGTGATTATTTTCTAAGGGTTTAATATTTCGCAGTAGTGTTTTGCCATGGCTTTATTTGGACTTGTTTGTTTGCTTTTTGGCCTTGAATGTTTGTCCCTAATATTTTATTAACTATGTATTTACTACCATGTATCACAGATCGAATTTATTCGTTCATAGTATGTTAATTTACGTTTTGATTGAGTTAAGCCTTCCAATTGATGTTTTATCGTGTGTTTTCTATGTTGTGATGTTATACTATTGTTTCAGAAAAAGGAGAAGGTTTGGTACCATTAAAACGTTTAATCCCGCTGCAAATGTTTGCACCTGTCCTAAGTCAGGAATCTGATGTACAGTAGTTGTCGTTTGTTTATGTAATTTATACGTGTTTCTCGTTTCTCGTTTTTTATATATACTAGACCGTTGGTTTTACCGTTTGAATGGTTTTACACTAGTACTTTTGGGGCCCTTTATAGCTTGTTGTTCGGTGTGAGCCAAGGCTCCGTGTTGAAGGCCGTACATTGACCTATAATGGTTTACTTTTATAAATTGTTATTTGGATGGAGAGTTGTCTCATTGGCACTCACACCACATCTTCCTATATCTATTAAACCCTGCTGACTGCCATTGGCGATTGCCAAATAAACGGATCACCATATGTAACAAAATGGATCTTAACTATTGATTTAATACCAAACAGAAAACAATAAACTTGCGGAAAAGATAGTATACCGCAAACAAAAGGTGCAAAACTTAGTACACAATATCAGGATTGTGACAATTAATGTCTCTTCGGTGATGTTAGGAATCGAAACGGTATTTGGCACTAAAATAAAGCATCAAACAAAACGTTTCGAGTCGTTATGCGATGTCAATCATGTACACTCGTTAGGATAGGTAATATGGTTATGTAACTATGTATATACATTTTTTTATTGGAAACCATGGGCAAACACGCTTTCGGTTGTGTATATTATAAACGTTGAACCTAGATACCTAGTTCTGTTCCGTAGCCCCGTACTTTTGGGGTACTGACAAGACTATTATAAGCATGTTGTTGCTTTAATTAATGGCTGTTAGGTGTACTAGATGAAGCATCTTGATGCGAAAAACAGAGATTTACAAAGCTTTTATATTTTGTTGCTTTCAGCTTCTTACAAATGTCTACAAAAATACCACTGAATATAATGGCTGAGGATGAAAATTTTGATCAAGAAAAGTTTATAGGATTTTATTTCTCTACAGACATGCATTGTCCACTTGCAGACTGCGACTTTGGTGGAAGGTTCTCATCTAAAACAAAATATTCAAGGCACTGGGAAGAAAGACACCTGTCATCTGTGCAGAAGTTAGAGTGCCCGATTCAATACTGCCGCAGTCGTCTAAGGAGAAGATCGAATCTAAAGTCACATATCAAATTTGTACATGGAGAGAAGAACGACATTAGAATTGAGGAGATCATACTTAAATCTAAGAAAGTGGTTGAACATAGCAGAAATTTTATCAATCCAGGATTTTTTGTATTTAAGGGTAGGACCCAGAAGAGTGTAAACTCTTCCACACCCACTACATCTTCATCTCGAGTTCCAAAATCTACGTCTGCTGTTGTCCAAGCTTCTTCTGCCGTTGTTCCATCTGCTATGGTAATTTCTAGCGTTTTGGTGACCAAGATGATAATACAGTTTAACGTTCATATTCCAGCATCGATCCCAGTTTCCAAAGTAACCACCAACCTTGCTACACCTTCTACCACCATCACTTCTGTTTCTTCCGCTGTTACTTCTTCAAGATCCTCTCCATCTGTTCCAAGTTTACCAGCAACTAAAACTAAGGTAGTTAGTTTGGAAACATACAAAGCTAGACCAGTCAGAGATGTCTCTGACAGACCACATTTCCCATCCCTTCTCTCCACTTCTGATAGTTCTTTCCAGACAAGTGGAGTGGATGTGACGGAAGTGTAACTTCCTCCGATTCCAGAAAACCTAGAAGAAGTACAGAATTATATTCGCACATTGTGCGATGTCATGGATCGTGTAGGCCGTCTACGAGAGGCTGCAAAGCTGATGCTAGAAGTTCTGAGGAAGGAAGGACTCTCCTTACAGAAGGAAAAAGAGCTCAGACGTAAATTTGAATCTGAGAATCGAGAATTGAAGAGACAGTTGGCAGAGGCCAAGTGGAGAGAGAATCTTTTCCCAGAGATGGAATTTTGAACTTTTATTTATATTGAATTTTTAACATTTTTAACCATTTATATACCGTGTCGTATGGCTTGAATTGTTACTGTGAATATCCGTGTATATCAAGAATTTCGATGAGATGATTTGAGACACTTCTGTTTCTTTTGACAATTATTAATACTTACCGGTGAACTGTGAATATCTGTGTCACGTATATTGAACTTGATGAGATGAGAGACATTCCATATCTTCTTTTTCTTAATGAACATTAATGTTAATTGAGTCTTATTGTGTAATATATGTTATATCTTTTATTATATTGTAGTATATACTATCTTGGGAATTTATGTGCATTGGCTGTTGCACATTAGGTCTTTAGAAAGGGGGAGTGTAGTGGTAGACGTTCAGACCCCACGTACAACGTATTTCCCTCATTTGTATAAAGTCCCGTTGTTTTACGTTGTACTCCCGTCGGGACACTTTTATTGTCCCGAGCCCGGTCGGGTCATAAGTATAAATACAGCCAGCGTGTGGGTCCCTAGCAGCCAATGTAACGGGAGTGTGTTTTCCTTCTGACTTCGTTGTTTTCCCGTTGTCTACCCAAGTTCTGGGATATTTGACAAACTATTAAACCACGTTAATATAAACAAGATGTTTATTTAAAGACACATATGGTTGAATACTGATGAGTAACATACAAGAAATAATAAAATTATACAGTGGTGGCTAGTCTACTTGTCATTGTAAAAGTTCCATATCTGCAAGTCAAACGGTATGAGCGTCTGCTGGATCCTACTACTAGTCTGAACTTTAACGAATAAACATCAAAGACAATGCATTGTGGAAAATTGAGAAAGTGTTAAAAACCAAAGGAAGAGAATCCTATAAAAACTACTACTATATTAGTTGGTTAAACTGGCAACACAAGAATAATTCTTGGGTTAAAGGCAGTGACATTGAAGACTATTGACTAACACTTGTACATTATTTCGTTTTATATTTGTTTTACATATAAAAAATGTAAAATACACAGTATGTTGTTCTTTATATACATCGGCATATGTTTTCTATTCATATAAAAAAAAGTATGTTTGTCAATAAAATATCTGTAATTTCTCGAACATATCATATATTAAAAACAAATCTATTTATACGTGAATATCTAAACATTTCAGTTGCCGTTACATGAAACGTTTGGAAGATTTCACGCTGACTCCTAAACGGGCGGAGTCTCCCCTCGATAAACGAGACCGTGCATGTGTAGGATCGGATAAATAGTCAGACTCATAACAGTGGACAGGTCATGTCAAGCACCAAACATCCGCTATTGGTTAAATGACCACAACTAGAGCCTCATTCACATACATGCACGTGGAAATCTATTCTAGATTTTCATGTATATTTACCTTGCAATTATTTCGTTAATATGAATACTGTAACGTATTAATTTATTTGATATTGATAACATCTTCTTCGAAGCACCTTTATATCAACAGAGGTGGCGTGTTGATATCTATTCCAAGGCAATTGCAAGCATAAAAAACCACGATTTCTGCCATTGGAACGGGGTCACTCTTCAGGAATTAAACACATTCTTTTTTTCATTTAAACTTTTGTGTCAAAAGAACCAACTCACCATTATCCAATTAAGGCAACAGTAGTATACCGCTATTCGAAATTCATAAATCGATTGAGAAAAAAACAAATCCGGGTTACAAACTAAAACTGAGGGAAACACATCAAATATAAGAGGAGAACAACGACACAACAGAAACACAACACTAAACTGCAACACACACAGAAACGAACTATAATATAACAATGGCCATTTTCCTGACTTGGTACAGGACATTTTAAGAAAAAATGGTGGGTTGAACCTGGTTTTGTGGCTAGCCAAACCTCCCGCTTTTATGGCAATGTTAAACATAACATTAAAATGACAAGATTACATGACAGGACTACAATACAAATAAATGGGAGAACATACAGGACAGAGACACACACAAATAATAGCTATCAAAAGGTACCAGGCTTATAATTTAATACGCCAGACGCGCGTTTCGTCTACATAAGACCCATCAGTGACGCTCAGATCAAAAAAGTTCGAAAGCCAAAACAAGTACAAAGTTGAAGAGCATTGAGGACCAAAAGTTCCAAAAGTTGTGCCAAATACGGCTAAGGTTATATGCCTGGGATAAGAAAATCCTTAGTATTTAGAATAATTCATACTTTTGCAAACAGTAAATTTATAAAAATGACTATATAATAGATATACATGTTAACACCGAAGTGGTGACTAACTACAGAATAAAAACGAATACGTAATACAACCTAAATCAGCACATAAAAAAGGCACAGCCGAACAACGTATTATGTGTTAGCCGAAGAGATCGACGCACAATGTGACGTCACATATAAATTTCTATAAATTTCCAAAAAATAGGATAGAGTTCAAGATTAGGTTTGTAATACTGATATAACATGTATTAATAACAATGAAAATTACAATACTTATTAATATACAATGGTGGTAGTAATTAGATAATTAATTGTATTATCAAGCTATGTCGGTATTTCTTCTAATCAAACTGTAAACCAAATACATCGTATAAATTTAGTTGACCCAAACTAAAATCTTATAAATGAACTGGGTGATTAATTATCTTTACCGTAACACACGAATAGAACAGAAAAAAATAAGATTTACAACTACAAACGATAAGACATTTGACAAAATCCGATGAGAATAACAAATATAACATCAAAACTAAATACATGGATTTTGGATAGAAAAATACCATGACACGTCTTATAGCAATGCGAATTCACACTAAGCAAAACAGTCACAATCGGGAATAAGTCACGTTCGGAACTTCAAAGATCAGACGACGTAATGGCAAACCACAATCTAACACATGGTAAAAATGTCCTTTGTTAGTTTGGACAAAGACACATCGTATGAATCAACCAATTCGTGATGGTGTCCATAAAATTTACGGAGTGTCATTTTTAATCTGTCCTCCTCATAACTTTGTTGGAGCAGTTTCTGCGTTAGGAGCACACTCCTGTATATGAAGTCTGTATATCAGTTACAAAAGGGTCCCTTTAAATTCTTTTTTAATACTTACATATATTTCAGTTTGATAATGTTTGAAGTGACGTACTGTCTCGTTCAACGTTTATCTCAAGAGTTTTGAACTCACCTGATTTTTGTCATATTTATAGTTGTTCATGGAACAGTTCATAGATAGGGAATACAACTATTTGGTCCATATTATAAAAACCATAAATACTGTATGTATAATGGAAGTTTAAATAAATATATCATTTCATCTTAATTATTTTGAAAAATCAGTCATGTAAGTATAAATGAACTTCTTAAATATGTATTTTTATTTGAAGCTAACTTTGTTTAAAGGTTTAAGCCCCCTTGATTGTGGACTAGTCAATTTTGCTAAAATTTTACCTATTTAGTTCAATATGTCTGCCATAATTTTCGGTCGTGATTTTACTACTAGTAACTGTCACACTATTGCATATCTAACATATTTAAAACCGTGGGTGTAACTGAAAAAAACGTATAGCCATAAGTTATTGTTCGTGGATTGATTAGGCTCTAATAATTATCAATTATATTACATGGTTAAATTGAAGTTATCATTTTATCGTAACGGTAAGCACTCCATGCAGCAAGGAAAGGGGGACAAACTTTGTCTCAGTTTTTGATGGGAAGTAAATATTATTGGGATGTTTTAACTAATTAATTATTTATCGATCTATTTTTCATTTTTTGTTTTAGTAAAACTTAATAAAGAATACAATTGGTCTCAATTATACATAAATTGGTGTATGTTTACAAATTTGAAATTGTATGTTCGTCGACCTACATAAAAAGCGTCACACAGTGAAAACAGTAATGAAAATCAGTAATGGTAATATATGATAGGTTAATCCAGGTGTGGTTTCTATCAGACTACACATTTCACATCGAAATTTTGTACAACAATTACCACTTAAAAAAATCATTACGTACTTAAGCTTATATATCATATACTCTAAAAATACTTTATTTTGAAATTTTATTTCTAAACACGATGGGATATACCTAACAATATAACACACAAATATATTTATATCTATGTAAACAAAAATACCTGAATATTTAAAATATGGCATAACAATTTGTAAATAACTTTTACTTTTACTGACGGTGAATTCAACAAAACATAATTATAACTAATTAATCATAAGTATTAATTAGACTCGGACCATTGTTAAAACTAAAAATATATTACTAATTGTCAAAACTAAATATTGATTAGTAACGAAATCAATGTAATAATAATAAATAATAATAAATCTATTTTATTTGAGTGTCACACATTGATTGATACAGTACATATACATGTATACAAATAAATTTAGTAATATCTTTAAAATGCCATCAATGCCCAGCCAAACACTTATGAGACACTTTAAAACAGACATGTACATATATACAATAAACTGCATGTTAATTTGTAAAATATTTCTAGAGTTAAAATCTAATTAATTTAATAAAAAAAAAATCGCTTTCAAAAATACTATTAATATATAAAATGTTATTAAAAAAACACTAAAAGAAATTCTTTTTAAAAAGTTATCAGTTGACTTCTTAAACAAAAATAAATATATATCTAAATTGAATAAAAATACCTTGTTTTAAAAATTATACTTAATTATACTACTAATTGTCAAAACTAAATATTAATTAAGAACACACATAAATATACTTAATATATTACTAATTGAAGAATCATCTAGAATGACCGCTTGACCCTTATTGCAAATTCCCTCCTCCAAACAAAATGGTGACTTTAATGTTATGTCTATGGGGGGAACGACTGAACTAACAGGGATGACTACTACCTATATTTACCGCTAATTATCTTTTATCTCATTATATTTATTGAAGAGGGAAACAAATTGACAAAAAGGGATCTGAATTTGGAAATTAAAAGGGAGAGATACAGAAAAAAAACCCAAGTAAAATGACATTGTCAAAACTGCAGTCTAAATGACATATAAAATAATGATTTTTTTTTATGTGCAAAAAAATGAAAATATGGTACTACAATTTTAACTGAGGAGTTAGGACTTAAATGTATTTTTTTCAATTTATTGTAAAAATGTTCAATATAGTGTTAAATATTAGTTTAATTGTGCGTTTATAAATAAGATAAAATACATGTAGCAACTTCAAAAAATTTAAGATGTAATAAAGAAATGCTGAAATCCTTACTAACAATTTTACAACCAATTAAATAAAATAAAATAACGGGGTACATGCAGACAATATGTCGTTCGCAGTTTCCTCCCCTATAAATTTCGACCATTAAAGTTGGACATGATAGTTGCCTTGATATGAACTATGTGCTGTTGTCTCTAAGTCTTTTTTTTTTTTTTTTCTTTTTATAAAACTTGCTCTTTGTAATGATATTGCTATATCATCTTATCAATCTATTTACATTTATAGAGACTCCGCCTATCTTATCTTGATTGACAATATGAACAGTTACACGTGCTTAAAGTTCATTGACTTTATCTATATATAACACACTGGGGTTTTATATCATGGGCAGTTCTATATCATGTAGTCTTACAATAAACATGTATTAATTATATGGATTAACTCAATTGGCCTCTAACAATGGTAACATAACATGGTGTCAGATGTAAAAACGACTTTAGAATAGTTAATAGCAAATGCTATCGTTATTGTTTGGTGGGGAAAAGATAAAAGAAAGAATGGATGGTCATTTTAAGCAACCGCCAGAAATGGATTTTTCCCATGAAGATAACCTATCCGAGAAATGGAAAAGGTGGAAACAAACAATGAATTTATACCTAGAAGTAGCTATGGGTGAAAAAAAACAGAAAAGGAACAGTGCAGAGCTGTCTTATATGTCATTGGATTAGAAGGCCGAGAAATTTACAATACATTCAATTTTGGTGAAAATGAAGCTGATAAACTTGAAGTACTGCTGAAAAATTCGAGGACTATTGCATCCCGAAGAAGAATGTAACAGTAATCAGACATCGTTTCAACATACGCGTTCAAAATCCGAGTGAAAGTACTGATCAGTATTTAACAGACCTGAAGTTAATTGCCAAGAACTGCGAATTTGAACACTTAAAGGATGGACTCATTCGTGATAGAATAGTTTGTGGCACGAACTCTTCCAGAGTAAAGAACGTTTACTTCGAGAGGATGGGTTGACACTGGACAAAGCTGTTGGTATTTGTCGCGCCGACGAAGAATCTAGAAAACAGATGAAAACGTTAAACGAGGAAGAACAAGTACACGCTTTGAGGAGGAAAACTCAAAATCAAAGAACCAACCGCAATGAAGGCTACGCAAAGAAAGGTCCGAGCAGACGAGATCATGAGAAGCGAGAGTCGAATTCGAGTTTCAGTTGTGGAAAGTGCGGAACAATTCACGAGAGAAGAAACTGTCCCGCATACGGTAAAAGTGCCATAAATGCAAAAAGCCGAATCACTATCAGAAGTTTTGTAAATCAAAGTTTTCGAAAAGTGTTCACGGATTAGATGAATATTCTTTATGCGAATCGGACGGCGAAAATTACTTTGTAGGAGCAGTAAACAGAAAACGGAAATCAAAGAAAATGCTTGCTTTTCATCATTCAAATTGCAAGGTAAGACAGTACAATTTAAAATCGATACTGGTGCTCAAGTCAACATCTTACGTTTTCAATTTACAAGAAATTGTCAAACGTCAAATTAAGCAAAACTTCCACTTCTCTTACTAGCTATTCAGGAGATAAACTCAAAGTTGTAGGAAAATGTTCGTTGCATTTAAAAGACAAAACTGTGAATTTTTGTGACGGACACAAATCAATCTCCGCTATTAGGATTCAAGGCATCACATGAGTTAGGTCTAATTCACGTTATCATGACGGTACAAACAGACGTTGACGATCCTGTCAAATGGTTCCGAAAGTCTTTACAGGCTTAGGATGTCTAGAAAAACCGTACCATATTAAAATAGACTCAAGCGTCAATCCTGTAATAAACCCGCCGAGAAAGATATCAGCCGCGTTTCGAGAAAAGCTTAAAGGTACATTAAAAGAAATGGAAGACAAAGAAGTAATCCGAAAGGTCGATGAACCGACAGACTGGGTGAATTCGTTGGTTGTTGTAGAAAAGCCGAAAACAGGAAAGTTGAGGATTTGTTTAGATCAAGAAATTTGAATAAAGCGATAAAAGAGAACATTTTGCGCTACCAACAATAGTGGACATAACCACGCGACTGACAGGTGCTAAGTATCTGAGTAAACTAGCTTGTAATAATGGATATTGGCAGTTACGCATGGATAAAGAGAGCCAACTCCTTACTACGTTTAACTCTCCATTCGGGAGGTACTGCTTCTTGCGAATGCCTTTTGGAATTAAATCGGCTCAAGAAGTCTTTCAAAAACGAGTGTCACAATTGTTTGAAAACTTAAAAGGAGTTGAAACTGATATCGACGACATTCTAGTGTGGGGAACGACGCGAAAGGAACACGATGATAGACTTCGCTCAGTTCTTAACAGATGTCAAGAGGTTGGACTTACGTTAAATGCCGAAAAATGCAAGTTTCGAGTCAAAGAGGTGACGTACATAGGACACACTCTAAGCGCAGATGGAGTAAGACCCGATCAGGAAAAAATACGGGCTATCAAAGAAATGCCGGCTCCAACAGACAAAAAAGGTGTACAACGACTACTAGGGACCATTAATTACTTAGCAAAGTTTGTTCCGAACATGTCAGCAGTTACAGAGCCTATCAGAAAGCTATTGAAAGAAGAACACGAATTCATTTGGACACATGAACAGCAACAAGCATTTGAGAAATTGAAAGACATTATAACAAAGAATCCAGTATTAAGTTTCTACGATGTATCAAAACCAGTAACTGTAAGTTGTGATGCATCCCAATGCGGTCTTGGGGCAATGTTGATACAAGACAATAAACCTGTTGCATATGCATCAAGATCATTGACAGATGCCGAGAGCAGATATGCCAACATAGAAAGAGAATTGCTTGGTGTGCTATTTGGATTGGAAAGATTTAATGATTATACGTATGGTAAACACATAAATGTTGAATCTGACCACAAACCGTTAGAGATGATCGTGAGAAAATCTCTAGGGTGTGCTCCGCCACGACTACAGAGGATGTTATTGAGGTTACAAAATACGATTTCTCTCTGAAGTGTATACCAGGAAAGATTTAGTAGTTCCAGACATGTTATCGCGAGCGCCGATAAAGATCAACACAAATAATGAAGTGGAAAATGATATAGAGTGTTTCGTGAACATGGTCATAAGAAATACATCAATGTCTGATAGAAATCTAGAACAAATAATGGAAGAAACTTCAAAGGATGATACATTACAAACATTGACCAGGCTAATAATAGACGGCTGGCCAGATGAGAAAAATGAGGTTCCCAAGGAGGTTTTGAATACTGGAATTTCCGGATGAATTATCCAACGTAAATGGAATTATTCTAAAAGGAGAAAAGATAATTATTCCAACGAGTATGAGAAAGAATATGCTCAACAAACTACACGAAGGACATTTGGGAATAGAAAAAACCCGAAAATTAGCAAGAGACTCTATCTTTTGGCCAGGAATTAATGCACAGATTACTGACTTTATTTCAAAATGTAGTGTGTGCTTAGAAAGCAGAAGATCAAACACAAAAGAGCCAATGGCAGAAAGTGAAACTCCAGGACTACCGTGGATGACAGTTGGTACTGATATTTTTACTGGAACAATAACAATTACCTAATCATTGTCGATTACTACTCAAGATATTTTGAAATTGCGAAATTAGAGAACATACGTGCATCATGCGTTATAACACAGATGAAATCCGTTTTGCGAGACACGGCATACCGTCAAAAGTCCGAAGTGATTCAGGATCACAATACGTATCCGCTGAATTTCGACAATTTGCAGAATCGTGGGGATTCACACACACAGTGTCTAGTCCACACTATCAACAATCCAATGGACTAGCCGAAAGATTCGTTCAAAGCGTCAAGAAAATGCTAAGCAAATCTAAACAGGACGGAAAAGATCCGTATATTGCTATGTTAAAATACAGAAATACGCCGTTGGAAAATCTTGACTCACCAGCTCAACTCTTAATGAATAGCAGACTGAGGACAACTATTCCAACAATAAAGAACCGTTTGAAAACAAAAGGCGGTAATTTGAAGAACACACAAAGGAAAATGAAACAACAAAAATGAATCAAAAACAATATTACGATAAAAGTTCAAAACCATTACCGGAACTACAACCTAATGACACTATACGATTCCAGCACAATCCTAAAGGAAAATGGGACCAAGGAACTGTCGTAAGAAATAATAACACCCCGAAGTCATAGGTCATTGAAACGCCAGAAGGACAAATTTTCAAACGAAACAGAAAACATTTATTGAAAACAAAAGAAGACAAAATCGAACAAACATCTCTAGAAGAAGCAAACGAAAACAATCACAACGATTTTGACAATATAACTGATGAACACTCTTTAGAACCATCGTTTGTTAGAAGAAGTGAGAGATCCATCAATAAACCTACTCGACTAATAGAGGAGTGTTAAATTCAAAAGAAATCTGAGTAGTGCCGTAAGGGACAGAATAATGCCCTTGCTCAGATTTTGCGAGTAGGAAAAGGCAGGATAGTCTATCCTGACCTTACGTTTGTATGAAATTATTTAAATAGATAATCACAATTTATTAAAACTTGTCCGTCAAAATTATTTAATTTAGTATACGTTTTCTATTCTTTGGAGAAAACATTTTCTATTTTCTTTATTGATCAACATGTGATTTTCTAAAGTAATTTCGTATGATCGTTAAATTTCATGCTTGTCTGTAAATATTTATCGTAGTTAATTAGATTCAACATACAACACAAACTGGCTAGACTTTCAGTGTGACTTAATGAACTGTGTCAAATTTAATTGCTTGTCTCAAGAGGGGGTTGTAATGATATTGCTATATTATCTTATCAATCTATTTACATTTATAGAAACTCCGCCTATCTTATCTTGATTGACAATATGAACAGTTACACGTGCTTAAAGTTCATTGACTTTATCTATATATAACACACTGGGGTTTTATATCATGTGCAGTTCTATATCATGTAGTCTTACAATAAACGTGTATTAATTATATGGATTAACTCAATTGGCCTCTGACAATGGTAACATAACACTCTTGTGGGTTTTGTTGCTACGCTTTTAACGTAGATATTTTATTTCGTTTATCATTATTTACGGACGTTGTAATACTTAAAATTTTGTATCTATTATAGGTACTTAGTTATTTCCCTGTGGCCTCGTTTTCAAACTGTCATGGCAGCCTCCATGAAAAATAATACTTTTGACAGGTAGTTGTATAATATTTTCGCTGATAAAAATACGTGTCCTTTTACTGATAAAATCCATGCTGTTAAAACTGTGATTCAAATAATATTTCTGTTGGAGAGCGAAACTTTATATCTTCATCAGCGGCAGAATATACCAATGAGACTACCCATAAAAGTTATACTTATAGAAAACAGAATTTTTAACACCATGTCCATGGCCAAAAATACGACCAGATGACAAACAACAAGTCACTAAATACTGCACGGAAAACTGAATTTTTGGTAATACCAACAAAACTAAAACCTCGTGTGTATTTTGTGCTCTTGAACAGTAAACAGATCCTGCTCCAGTAGTAGGAAGATAAGCGATGCAAGACGTGACGTCGTCCATAGGATGTATTGTCCATACCTTGAAAAGATGTATCAGCCATAGGACAACATCGTCCTTGTGAAGACACATCGTCCATCGTTTGAAGTAATCAGATAATGATTAATTATAAAATTTAAGAGTATTAACTATGCTTTTGTCAAGAAATTGTAAAGGGAATACAAAACGAGATCACTATAAAAACAACAGCACCAATGCTGAGTTCCAGCGGAGACAAACATACATTGGGTCTAGAAATTCTTGTTCTTACGAGAATAAACTATTGTACGCAGTACTGCACAGATGGAATGATGTGTTGTTTAGTTTCTACTCTCTGTTGAAAAGCTGTAAATCAATTTTCAAAGTATAAATTATCAATAGCATTAACTTAAAACCAGTCTGCTACAATGTACATGATGTATATGTTTTTTTATTACTTGTTATTGGCTTTGAACTAGCTGTCAGTAACTGCAAGTACTCTCAGATCTGTACTTAAAAAATGTAGTGTCATTTTGTTGTGGGGATGTATAAGTACAAATGTACCTCATGTCCACTCTGTGATTTTGTTAGATGTATTTATATTTTGTATCTTTCTGATGAGTTAAGCCTTTTTCAACTGATTTTTTATAGTTTGTTCTTATGTTGTACTGTACATGTTACACCACTCTCCCAGGTTAGGGGAGGGTTGGCTCCTTCAAACGAGTTTAACCCCGCCACATTCTGTATGTGCATGTCCCAAGTCAGGAGCCTGTAATTCAGTGGTTGTCGTTTGTTGCAGTGTAACATACTTTTTTTTCAGGATTTTGTACATAAATTAGGCTGTTAGTCAGTCAGGGGTACTACTTGTACAAGTAATCTTTATTTACTTGAAGAAGTAAAAAAAATATACTTATATAAGTTAATTATAATGTTTGAATAATCTCCCCTTAATTTCCTCAAAAATTTACTTGTATAAGTAAATTTTTTTTACAATCCCACAAAAATTCTCAAGTTTTGAGGTGTAAAAACATGCCTTTAATGATTTTTCCCAGGTTAGCTCATAATTTTTGATTAGAGTTCAATGTTTCATCTCATTAATTCAACAAAGAAACTGATTGCGCAAAGATCTTAAGTATTTGCGCAAGGCCTTCAAAAATTGCCCCTTGGGGTCTTGTAAATGAGCAGTGTTCTGAAGATAACAGACAAATGAGATTTTCATTGTCCTTGAAATTACACTTACATGATTAGTAAAGACATCTGCAAAGGACAGACAATTTAAAATTCTATTAGAACAAAGAAGTCCTAAGAATTCAAGAAAAGAAGATAGGATGACTTTTTTTACTTATATAAGTAAAAAAATCTGAATGTATAAAGGACATAACTAAGCCAAAAAATTATTTACCTATACAAGTAAATAAAATACACTTGTATAAGTATCCTACAAATTTACTTATATAAGTATATTAATATTACTTCTTCAAGTAAATAAAAATTACTTCTACAAGTAGTACATGTACCCCTGACTGTTAGTTTTCTCGTTTGAATTGTTTTACATTTGTCATTTCGGGGCCTTTTATAATCTGACTATGAGGTGTGGGGTTTGCTCATTGTTGAAGGCCGTACGGTGACCTATAGTTGTTAATTTCTGTGTCATTTGGTCTCTTGTGGAGAGTTGTCACATTTGCAATCATACCACATCTTCTTATTTTTATATTCTATGAGTCTACTTGTCTTGTTGAACAGCAGGTGTACAGAAGTAAAAATAGATATAAAGACTACATCTATACTGACTCTTTCAAACCGGCAAACTTGTACACAATAAATACTACAAAATCATATCTATGTTATAACTATGAAATAATACTTGTTGTACTATTATATTTTATGTGATAACCCCAATGGAAAAAATACTTAAAGTATGAACGATACGTCTTTACAAGGTATGGACGATGTGGCGATATGGCCGACACATCCTGTGGACTACATGGAAGTATGACCATCGCATCTCGAAAGCAAGATAAGGGGGTGATCATTTCATAATAAGAGGCAGTTGTTACCTGTGAAAGAGAAGGAAACTATTACATTGTTTATAAGTTAAAGTTTAAGTTTTGGTTAGTGTAAAGGGAACAACTTATGATAAGTCAATGATAATTGGTAAGCAGTTTTAAAAGCATCGACATTTCTCTTTTCCATGTAGGTTATTTGGTCCTTAAGTCATGGTTCATTGACTTTGAATATTTTGCATAGTTTACATGTATAAATATTGCCATTTGGATGCAAATAATATTTGCATTGCATTGTATACCATCAAAATTACAAAAAGGTGGGACATATCTCTGTGTCAACAGTTTATATATTTTATAGATGTACCCTTACTTACTGTAAAGTTTCACAAATTTAATTTTGAAATCCATACTGAATCATAGAAATGAGTTTGAACTGACCTCCAAACGATCCAAGATTCTGTATTGAGGGGTATCTAGATTGCACCCATGCTTAACAACACTGTTAAAATCCAATTATTTATGTTTTGTTTTATTTCTTCACATTTTTTTAACAATTTCAACAGAACAGGTGATAATTATAGGTAAAGTTCACGGAGAGAGAATTATTTAGCTGATGTAGGGGACCTGTCATGCTACATGTACAAGCTGTACACTCTAAAAGTCATGAAAACAGGGAACTATTTGAATTCTGGAAAATTGATAATAAATGTATGATGAAAACTAACCCAACTAGTAATAAAAGAAAACATCTGATGACAGAATATGTAAAAATAACTGGCAAATTACAAAATAAAGAACACTAAGTATGTCATTATGATGTCAGAAATGTGCACACTTATGATGAAAATCATAATTTTTTACTATTTTTTTTGGAAGTTGTCAAAATTGTTTAAATGAACAGCAGACAGAAAAAGTTTCTAGTTTATCTTAATTTGCATATTTAACACCATAATTAAAGGTTGTTTTTTTATTTTTGATGAAGAAAAATAAAATGTTGAAAATTTTTAAAAGAAAAAGCAAAGTTAAAAGCAGCATAACTTCATTGACAGAATAAACATATATGAGTGGGTAGACACGGGTAAGGGAACATAGGAATGAGGGGGTGCGAAGCGGGAACCGGTAGAAGAGGGGGTTTAAAAATAAGCATATTCTGGGAATTTTTTTTTTACCAATTTTCGTCTGAGAGTAGGGGAGGGAATTGGAAGTAGACAAGAGTGGGAGTTTGGAGGTAGGGAAGTGGGAATCAGGGACCCCCCTTTCCACCCCTTCATATAATTTTGCAACTTACATTTTTTAGTACGAAAACAATTCTATCAGAAACAGATACAGCTAGATGCATCACAAGAGTTGTCTGTTTTTTTCATCACTTTCATCTTAAAATTTGTTATATTATTTTACAGTTTACAAATACTTCTAAGATTATTGAATGATATTGAAAAGAAAAAGATACTTACTAAGACAACTTGTAAAGGTTACCGTGATCTATTTAAACCATGGTGAGTATATCATTTACATTTTATAAATACATGTAATAAATCAACAGAAGAAGCTCAAATCCAAAGTCCAAAAACCCTAAATCAAAGCCAAGGATGTACAAAACCTAAACGCATGAAGAGCTATATGACTCAAAGGACATAAACAATAACCAATATAAAAATAAGGAGATGTGGTATGATTGCTAATGAGACAACTATCCACTAAAGTTCAATTGAAGTGGATGTACATGTGAGCAATTATAGGCAACCGTACGGCCTTCAACAATGAGGATAACCCATACCGTATGGTCAGCTATAAAAGGCCCAACATGAAAAAAATGAATGATGAAACAATTCAACTGAGAAAACTAACGGCTTAATCAGTCAGGGACTTACTGAAATGAGTGATTTTAAATCACTTATTTGAGTAGCAAATTTGAAGTTTTGTCACAAATTGTGATTTTGTAGTTTTACCAAAATTTTAAACACATAGGTTTAAATAATATCTTTTCATTAATAAAATTGGAAAAATTAACTTTTGCTTCTTTTATGTAGCAAGGTTTATGCCTTTGATGCTATCATTTATCTGCAAATTCTATTTTAGTTGAAAAATGCTATAATAATGGCTTTACATAATGAACTGATACTTTCTTAACAGATTTTTACCAGCAGTAGGAGTATTTTTCCTGTAAAGTTCAAGGTTTCATCTTTCAGATTATGTAATAAAATTCTACTGTTCGCGATAAAATTTCACTGTTCGGGGTGTTGAAATTAGTGGGGTTATTAAAATAATGATACTTAAATAAGTGATTTTGGGAAGGAAATTGAGGTATGATACTTAAACAAGTGATTTTAATGTCATTATCCTAGATTCAGTACAAGGTCATCACCTGAAATGACCTGGTCATCCTAGACAACACAGATGTTGGTTCTGATAATTTTAGAAACATAATTAGTCCCTGGATCATTAGTACTCTATATTTAAAGCTATAATAAAATTAACATGATTAAATCACTTCTTCTAGTGATTAATTTGTATTACTTAAATAGGTGATTATTAAAGAAAGACAACTCTTACTTCCAATCTTTATGGAATAATGTTACTTAAATCAGTGATTTAGAAAATCACTCATTTAAGTAAGTCCCTGACTGTTAATTTATAACAAAATTTACGAAAAACAAATATGACAGACATGAACCAACGACAACCTACTGTTCATTGAAGGTTCACTTTGCTTTTTTCCTATAGTTCCTTAATTTATCAACAGAAAATTTGAGAAAATTTTTTATTAATCATGTCAGTATAGTTAATTGAGATGATGATATCCCCAAGGACTGACAGTCCAAAAAAGTCATATTCCTTTCCACTTGTCAAAGAGGATTTATTTCTAAATTTTTCTCATTCATCATGATCACCAACAACAGATTGGAGGATGACCAACAATGACAAAAATTAAAAAAAATGTGTAGTCTACAACAGTAACTACAGACACAGGAATGGCTCAGCTGAGAGTAGAATAGTAATCCCAAAAGTGAAAAATACACATTCAAATCAGTGATAGAAAGACATTTTGTTATATTCCCTTAGTTACAAGACATTTTGTTAGAATCCCTTAGTTACAAATATATATGTTGATACTAATGCATTGTTTCAATTTATTGTTTTATATAAAAAAAGAAGATGTGGTATGATTGCCAATGAGACATCTCTTCACAAGAGACCAAATGACACAGAAATTAACAACTATAGGTCACCGTACGGGCTTCAACAATGAGCAAAGCCTACATGTATCGCATAGTCAGCTATATAAAGCCCCTAAATGACAAATGTAAAACAATTCAAATTAGAAAACTAACGGCCTAATTTATGTACAAAAAAAATGAATGAAAAACAAATTTGTAACACAGCAACAAATGACAACCACTGAATTACAGGCTCCGGACTTGGGACAAGGACATACAGAATGTGGCAGGGTTAAACATGTTAGCCAGATCCCAACCCTCCCCCTAACCTGAGACAGTGGTGTAACAGTACAACAGATGAACGAACTATAAAAATAAGTTGAAAAAGGCTTAACTCATCAGATGGATAGAAATAGAAATACATCTAACAAAAACACAGAGTGGACGTGCCCTGGTACTTGTACATCCTAACAACAAAAAGACACTAAGTACAGGTCTGAGAGTACTCACAGTTACTGACAGATAGTTAAAAGCCAATAACAACTAATAAAAAAATCATACATCTAAGACTAAATTATCAATCAGTACACTGCTTAAATTTATAATCTTAACTTATTATATACATGATATAAGAAGCAATGAACCTGATGAATATCAAACATTATCATTAAATAGAATAATTTTAATTGATAGATTATTATTTCTTTTTCTTTATAATTTTCTTTTCTTTATATCTGCAACAAATCTATATTCCTATAAATATTACATGATGCTAGAGCCTGACATAGCCATGTTAATTTCTGTGTCATTTGGTCTCTTGTGGAGAGTTGTCTTATCATGCTTATTGGCAATCATACCACATCTTCTTTTTAATAAGACAAGTGGAAACATATACTGTAAATTCAGAAATTATTGTGTGCATTTATTATTGGGATTTCCCAAATTTTGAAGAATGGACAAAAAAGCTAGTTTGATTATTGCCGTTTCCAAAAAATCTGTGAACAGATCTATGTTTCAGTTTATCAGAATGTGAGTTCTTATTATTGCGATACTCACTCAGTCTCATTATTCGCATTAATAAAAACCTCGCAATAATTTCTGAATTTACAGTAACTCACGGTAAAACTATAAATGACAATTTAGGACATAGACTGAGACAGCTGTAATGGTAATATTCTCAGGCATTAAATAAAATATTCTAATGCAACATCATTTGTAATGTTCATTTTGATTGGATAACGTTACCAATTTTCATGGCATCAATTAGTAATTGATGCTATGAAAATTTAAACGCAAGCAGAGACGATGTATGATTTGATGTTGTTTTCTGTCAGTTTCATTAAAATGGAGATAACAATATTATATTTTAATCTCCGAGGGCATCAATTGGTGATTTGATGGTCTCAAATACCTGTTTACTTGCTTCGCTAACGCATCACTAGTAAACTTAATTTGTGACCATCAAATCACCAATTGATGCTGTCTGAGCTTAAAAAACAATACAGTTATCTCCTAATTATCTGATTTTTACAGTACAAAATAGACTCAAATGAGTACAATGAAGTAGGTCTAGGATACAAATGACAAAATATATCATTGTTAATACCAAACATTATAGTGCCACAGGCAAACAATGACTTATCCATTAAAGTCTACCCACTTCTCCCCATTAGATTCAAAAAGAGAAGTCACCTCTCCCTATGATTCTGAAATAATGTGAGCCCTGGTATACGTATAAGCTGTTAATGGAATAAATTAATGCTGTTCTAAGGGTAAAGTGCTCTTCACAAATGTCAGAGGTCATAGGATTGATCCCTGGCAGTGGCAGGGTCAAGCCAAAAAAATTGCATATTCTGTTTTACCATCAGTTACATGGTCTAGGAATAAGAGCAAAGATTGGTCAGCTTGGAGTAGGAATTCGGTGTTGGGGTGAGATGACAAGATGTTTCTGTGTGAGCTATCTGTAAGACCAAAGAACTAATTTATGAACAATTACAGGCTAATCTGTTAAAAATCCAAATCAGTGTGTCAACCTAGTAGATTATATGTTAATAAAGATCTTCACATTTTTCTCGGGGTAACAGTCTGCTCTGTCACCCTCTCAGCTATTTATTGAATGAATGAATGAATGAATACTTTATTTGCAAGAAGCATATACATGCTATGGCAAACGAAAATATATATACTATATTTATTACAAACAAAAGACAACAGAGAACAGTAGTTACAGAGTATACAATAATATTATGACAATATATGTGATCTTATTTTCCAAGCTGCATTTAAATAATTGCATAGTTTTACTGTTTTATTATTTATATAATGTTAAATATTTATTTATAAAACAGGACTTTAAAAAATGAAGAAAAAGATGAGGAAACTAAATCTAAAGAGAAAACAGAAACTCCCCTGACTGATGAGGGTAGGATTTTTAGAGGTCACATGATAGTCAAGGGAGATAACATTTGAAAAAATAATATTGCTTGTCGACAAATTAGAAGGAACAATAACACGGATGAGGGTGTGGATGGGCGTTTACAGAATAGAGAATAATGGGCAAAAAATATAAAGAATAGAGAAAAATGGACCCAAAAAAATAAAGAATAGTGAAAAATGGACCCAAAAAATAAAGAATAGAGAATAATGAGGTGCTAAAATATAAAGAATGGTGAAAAAATACCAGAAAAAATAAAAAATACAGAAATGAAGGGCCCCATCCAGACTTTCATGGATTTATATAGTCTTTTACAAAGAGTGGCTGTAAACACCCTTCAATTATTATTTCTCTCTTGATTCATTTTAGATTTAAGAAACAAATTATTTATGTTTTTTAGAGGAGGTTTTCAACCAACAGCTGTGCCTTAAGTTTCCTTAGCTGGCTTCCTGTTTTCAGATAAATTTATTTCAAATTACCAGTTGGTATTCTTTGCAAGGTTTTTATTTAAACTGAAATACTGTCATTGAAATTCTATGAAATTTCATTTAGGCCTTTCTCTTGAAGCAGAAATTTTCATGGTCATGATGGTTGATGCATTTGATGAAAAGTTTCTTCATTTTGTCGAGCCTGCCAGACATAGCGATCCAAATATTCACTCTTTGGTTAAAGATTTTGAAATTTTAATAACTTTCTTAAACTATCCTGGATTTCTACCAAACTTGGACATAAGCTTGTTTATGATCATAAGATAGTATCCAGAAGTAAATTTAAAAAAAAAAAAACCTTTTTATCCGTATTTTACTTATAAATGGACTTAGTTTTTTTCTGCCAGTTAACATTACATTCACTCTGTGGTTAAAGTTTTAAAAATTTTAATAACTTTCTTAAACTTTCTTTGATTTGTACCAAACTTGGACAGAAGCTTGTTTATGATCAAAAGCTAGTATCTAGAAGGAATTTTGTAAAAATTTATTTCCTGTTTTTCTGTATATTACTTATAAATAGACTTAGTTTTTCTTCCAGTTAACATTACATACAGTCTGCAGTTAAAGTTTTTAAAACATTTATTAGATTCATAAACCATCCTGGATTTTTACCAAACTTGGACAGAAGCTTCTTACAATCAAAAGATAGTATCTATAGGAAAATTTTTAATAATTTTTTCCCCATTCAATAAATTTATGTTTCAACTCTTTTATAAATCTATATAGATTTGATTGCAAACTGTATTCATTTTTTACAAGCATAACTTTTTTCATACATTTCAAACGTTTTATTTCCTTAACTGTAAATCTATTGTGTGCATTCCCCTATCTCACTGAAAACATAGACAACAGCAAAAGTAGGCGAGAAACTGGGTTCTGCGGAACCCCTTACAAATTTTTTTTTTTAAATATAGAAATTCAGGGATTATACCCAAGTAAAATTATTGCATGTAAAATAAAAAGTTACAAAGTTTAATCTTGTTTTCCGTTAATTGTAGATCGACTGTCATCTGTTGAAAAAGCCGAGTTGGAACTGGTAACTAAACTTCTGTCAAAAGCTGAGAAAGCTTACAAAGTGAAAGAAAGGGTAAGGGGATAGGAACTTTCCAGTTAAACATGAATTTTGTGTGATTTCCTTTGATCACCAAGATTTTATAATCTATACATTATAATAGTTCAAGTTACAAGATTGAAAACAGAAATTATAAATATTTCACAAATTACCATTTTCACTATGTTAATGATCATATAAATTAATATTAAACACTGGTATAATTAAATATAATAAAAAGCTGATTACAAAACCAATTTTTCAAAATTTATTTATTAAAGCTTGCAGAACCAAAAAGATCTAAAAATGATATCCATGAAACTACAAAGAACTTAAAACATAACCATGAAGAGGATCTAGACCATCAGACCGAAACATTTAAACCGAAAAAGGAAGAATACATTGATGTAGAAAGTGTAAAAAATGATACTGTGAGAGCTTCTTCAGAGCTCAAGCCAAAGACCAATAATTATAAAACAGCTGGTTCTAAATCCAGTGCTACTGTGGTTACAACGACTGCTTCTATAGAAAATGAAAAAACGAAGAATGCAGTAAATAATAAAGTTAAACCAAGAATAGAAATCAGAAAACCTCAAAAAACATTCCAGTCTCATATTAAGGCACCGTTTCAAACAAATTCATCCATACCATTTCCTAAAAAATCTACCTCTATTACAAAAACTGCCCCTCAGATCCGTCCAACTTCAGCTAGCAGATATAAACAAGTAAACAAAAGTTCCTCCAATCAAATTGTACCAAAGAGTTCTGCCAGTCGTCCTTCAACTAGAAATAAAGATGTGTCACAGAAAAGAGGTCAAGTTGAAGGTCAGATTGAAAAGGTACAGTCTGCTCGATCAGGTCAAATCTCAAAATCAGCAGAAAAGGGGGAAACAGACCATTTTGAATTTCATGATAAGAATCCTAATCAAAATTTTGCTGAAAAGGGAGATAATCTTACAGACACCAACGAAACGGAACAGGATAATCGACAAGATTCAGCAGACTTGTTAGCCAATCGTTTGTCTCAGCTTAAAGTACCAGAAAATAAACCAGCTGAAAAACACAAATTTGATCTACAGAAAGACGGGTAAGATTTAATTAACAATAAGCAGTGGGAACAAGACTAACCCAGAAAACATGAAAATTAAAAATGTTAAAAAAGTCAAGGCAAAAATTTTGTTAAAGCATATTAATTTTTATGCCCCCGCCATAGCAGAGGGGGAATTAAGTTTTACCTTTGTCCGTCCGTACGTCTCAAAATTGGTTTCCATTCTCTAACTTTAGTTTGCTTCAACCAAATGTTACTAAACTTATACACAATGAGTACATTTGTATTACCATAAAACACAGATCATGTTTGAATTTGGGTGGCATCACAGTTCTCTGGTTATGTCCCTTTATAACTTTATATGCAAGCAGGGGCATCATCTGTGTCCCATTAACACATTCTCCATTTATTTCAGAATTTGCCTGATGTTGACCATGTTGATATGTTAATAGAACTTTTATTTTATCAAACAAAGCAATCATAAAAGGGATAAAGAGGATACCAAGGGGGGCAGTCATAATTCTTAAGTATAATAAATACAGGCAACACCATAGCCAAAAATAAAAATGACAAATAGACAAACAACAATAACAGTACATTACACAGAAAACTAAAGGTCAGGCAACACGAAGTCACGAATCCCACCAAAAACAAGAGGTGAACTCAGGCGCTCCATAGGGAAAGCAGTTCCTGCTCTATATGAGGCACCTGTGGTGTTGCTAATGCAAGTGAAGTTTCTGTTAGAATGTTTGAGAAGCTATTATACATCAAGTGGGAAATGTCTTTTAGTTCAACCTTGAAGTTTTACAAGGTTATATAAAAAACTGACATTTTCAAAAATTTTTGTTTTTTAACAATCATTTCAAAATCTTCTTAGCATTTTTATTCTTTTGAGCAATTTCATGGAAGTCAAGTTTTATTGTTAATTACAAGATTTAGGGTTTTCCAACAGACAGTACTTCTTTGGAAATGATAGTCTGTTTTCAAATTATACTGATAAAAACATTTTTATTTACAGGTGCCATCTTACAATTCCAGCTAAACTGAAAAAGTATGCTGCTCAGAATAGAAAATTGAGACAAAAGTATGACATGTATAAAATGACAAAGAAAGTTGATGGGCAACATTCATCAATGAAAATCTTAGCTGGTATTGAATCTACTGTAAGTGTAATAGGGTACAGTGGGCGGTAGAGCAGACTAGATTATGTCAATACTTTTATTACGACAGTATAAACAACAACCCTGTCTATGGGACCAGGTTTTATACTGGTAATATGTATCAGTGACTATATTCTTATTCAGTAGTAAATAATATCTTATAAACATATATCTGTCACAAGAATATAGAATCTGCAATATTCTCAAACTCTATGAATAGAAAATATGTCTTAACTATATGAAGACAAAGAACCCACTGGTCACAGTATAGATTTAGGCGGAAAACTATATCCAACCACAAAACAAAGGAATCTAGAAATATCCAACCAATAGAAAGACTCAAACAAGACACACCTTAAACTACTCACAACTCACTTGACCATAACACCTCTGGAAAATTCCTAAATCCAATGTATAGTTTGATATAACAATACATGTACTATAAAGATCAATCATAGCCTGAAGACAAAATCAATATTTTGTCAAGTAGATGAATAAAATATATTCTTTTAAACAAAAGAGAACTGTATCAATTAAATAACTTTAAAATATAATTTTATTCAAATATCAAATATTCATAGTAATAAAGCATATTTTATAAATGTATTATAAAATATGAGAAATACACATTATCACATACTCCCCAGCTTGTGAAATGGTGACCCCACCATTTACATACCAGAGAGTAGAATAAAACAAATAAATAAAACAGTGTACAATTAGATTCACAAAGATAAAATAATTCACAGAGTTCATGTATTCTCAGTCACTATTTTCACAAGTGCTCTCCCAATATCCTTTTCTGCAGAAGGAAACATTCCAGACATTGCTAATCCTTTAAGAAATTCAACTTTTGCTAACCAATTGGACTGTTGAGCCATGATAAATTCACCAGACTTCATCCAGTTTGGCTGAGTAGTTGTCCTCTTTGATCTCCTTGGAGCTGGTGTAGGAGCAATGTCTTCTTGATTATTAACAACTATATCATTTGTCTCAGAGCCCTGATTAATATCTGAATTGAATGCTCAATATCATCATCAACAATAATTGTTGATTCCTGACCACTTTCAACTTCTGACTCTAAACTAACAGAATGTTCCTGTTCATCATCTTCACTTTGATCACCAGGATGCAAGGCGTCCCCTGCTACCACACTTCCAGTATCCTGTGTAGGCAATGGATCATTAATTGATACATCTGCTGTATCATTCACATTGTACTCTACTTGATCAAATATCAATGAATCATTATCGTCCTCTTCTTTGTAATCAAGGGTAATTTGCCCTTGATCAGTATTTGACTGTTCCGAAGGTGTCCTATTGGGAGCAGCAAATTTCTATGTAATGTCCGTTCCGACCAGTACCATTTTCTTTCTTAATTTCGAAAACTTGAATTCCTGAATTTGGTTGTCCTATAATTATGTATGCATCTTCCTCCCATTTATCAGATAATTTATGTTTTCCATCCCAAGCAACAATTTTAACTAGTACTTTATCTCCAATATCTAAAATAGCATTTCTTGATTTTAAATCATAATGTAGTTTTTGTTGTGTTTGTTGTTTCCTTGATGATGCTATTGCAAGTTTGTATGCTGATTCCATTCTTTCTTTTAAAGCTTTTATATATTTGGTGTTCATAATTTTCTCTGATTTGTCCAAATCAAATATAATGTCTACCGGTATTTGTGGTTCTCTACCAAATAGAAGATAATATGGTGACATTCCTGTTGTATCATGTCTTGTGCAATTGTACGCATGCACCATAGTTGCAACATGTGATTTCCAATCATGCTTTTGATTTGGATTAAGTGTCCCTAGCATATTTAGTAAAGTTCTGTTGAATCTTTCACAAACACCATTTCCTTGTGGGTGATATGGAGTTGTTCTAGATTTCTGCATACCAGTTAATTCACACAGTTCCTTAATTAATTTACCTTCAAAGTTGGCACCTTGATCACTGTGGATTGTCTTGGGAAATCCATAATGGACTACAAAGTTGTTCATGAAGGCTTCAGCAGTGGTACGTGCTGTGGTGTTCTTAGTTGGTACTGCTATTGCAATAGTGAAATGATCGGTTATCACTAAAATATACTGTTGGCCTCCTTTGATGTTTCAAGTCCTAGAAAATCCATACATACTAGCTCAAGTGGTTGAGATGTCTCTATACTTACCATAGGAGCTCTCTGTTTTGCTGATGTTTTCCTTCTAAGACATCTGTCACAATTTGATATCCAGCTTTCTACATCTTTTGTCATACCGTGCCAGTAAAAGCGATCACGGAGTAATGATATGGTACGGTCTCTTCCTTGATGACCCATTTCATTGTGTATCTTCTGAAGTATAAATTTTCTATAGGTTGTTGGTATTAACAACTGTTTTCTGGTTTCTCCAGATACAGTATCAGTGGTGGATCTATAAAGGCAGTTGTTTATGATTTCTAACTTATCAAAGTTGTTCAGTATAGCTCTATGTTCAGCTGTATTTGGTATATGATCTTTTAGTGGTTTACTACCTGTTTGTACCTTATCAATCCAAAAACTCAGTATCCTGTCATGATTTTGTATATACGGAACATTCAATTGCTGTATAGTTGAAGGTTCGGTATTTAAATTGTTCAAAGTATCTAATGAACATGACACAGTTTCAATAGCTGGAATAGGAGGAATGGCATTGCATATCACTTCTATAGATTCGGATGAAATTTTAGTACATGACGTCCCTTTTGTAACAATTCTGGTAACCGAGACATTGCATCAGCATCCGCATTATTTATTCCAGATCTATATTTTATCTCAAAATCATATGATGATAAAGCAGCAATCCATCGTTGAGTTGTTGCATCTAATTTAGCAGATGTTAGTACATATGTTAATGGATTGTTGTCTGTAAGAACTAGAAATCTGTGTAGTTTTAAATAATCACTGAATTTTTCTGTAATAGACCATTTCAATGCCAAAATTCCAATCGATGGGCAGGGTAATGTTTTCAGATTTGGTTAAACTCCTGCTTGTATATGCTATAACCCGTTTTGATTATCCTGATCCTGATATAAAACGGCCCTAATCCATGTGATGACGCATCAATATGTAATTCAAAAGGTTTGGTAAAATCCGGATAGCCTAAAATTGGTGGTTTCATGAGACACTGTTTTAATCTTTCATATGCATTATTTTGCTCATTGGTCCAATTCCAAGATATTTTATTGTTTTATCCTTGTTTCTTTTATTATGTTTCTTCTTATTAGGTGCAGGCATTAAATTTGTCAGTGGACGGGCTATTTTGAAAAATCCTTAATGAAACGCCTGTAGTATCCTACAAATCCAAGAAATTTTCTTATTTCTTCCGGTGAAGTTGGTTTAGGCCAAGAACGAACCTTTTCAATTTTGTCAGGGTCTGGTTCTATTCCATCTTTTGAAACGACATGTCCAACATACTTCACACGCATAAAAATGAACATTTCTTTGGAGCTAATTTCAGGCCAGCATCTCAAGTCTTTGGAATACAAGGTCTATTCTATTTAGATGCTCTTGGTATGTGTCTGAAAATATAATGACATCATCTAAGTATACAAAACAGATTTTCAAATTCAAATCCATCAGTATGGTCTCCATAAGGCGCTGATATGTGGCAGGACTATTAGCAAGGCCAAATGGCATTTTATTGTATTCATAAAAGCCTAAAGGTCCCAATGTGAAAGCTGTTCGCTCTTTATGTTGTTCTTCTATCTCCACATTATGGTAACCAGACTTCATGTCTATAACGGTGAAGTATTTATTTCCAGCTAAGGCCTCTAGAATTTCCTCAATTCTCGGAATCGCATGGGAATCTTTTATAGTTCTCTCATTTAATTGACGGTAGTCCACACACATTCTTAATTTCCCATCCTTCTTACGACAAAGTACAATATTCGAAGCCCATGGAGAAAATGATTGCCTTATTACACCACTAGCTAACAACTGATGTATATGATTTCTTACTTCCTCATACATGGCAGGTGGAATACGCGGTGTTTCTGTTTAAAAGGTCTCTCATCTACTAATTCTATTCTGTGCTTTACTATCTTAGTTGTTCCTATATCCAAATCATCCTTGGACATGATGTCAACATACTTACCTATTAAATTCTTTCCCTGTTGTATTTCCTCAGGTGTTAAATCATCAGTACATATAGTTACTCCCTCTTCTGTAATGAGCTTAGACATTTCAGTATCAACCTTTTCTTCTTCCTCAAATCTGGTTAAATTCTCTATAGTGACTGGATGTAACTCACATAAAATTGCATTTGGTGATATAGTCACAGTTCTGGTTGAGATATTGGATAAGTGAACATCAGCCTTTTTGGTTTGTCCATATGTGTATGGCACTATAGTTGGTGTAATGTCAATATCATCTGGGATTAAAGAACCCTTTGTTGACTGGACCAGGCAGCAAACTGGGTGGTATGGTAGTTGCTTATCCAGATATCCTCTTATTCTAACTTCAGTATTTGGTTCAATCAGAATACGTTTTGTCTCGCTGATTTTATAATGGCCAATCTGTGGTTTTGCTTCTTAAGTTGTTTCTCTCTAAGGTTAAGACAGCGTAAAGCCATGTACACTGGTGTATAAAGCTGTGCACTTTGTAAATATTTGTCACCATAAGTATGCTCCAACTGATCAATGTAAGACGCCAATATATTAGTTCCTACTAATACTGGTACTACTAAATTATACTTACTATCTGGTACAATAAGAAATATACCATTGGATAAAGTAGTGTCTGTATTAGTCTTTCCTTTCTTACTTAGTATGTTAAGATCTACCTCTATATATCCTTCATAAGGTAACTGATTACGATCAGCACATTCTATACTAAGTGCTTCTTGAATAGATTGTAGTTGTATATCTGACAAATTCTCTAGATAAAACTTTTTAGAAATGGTAGAAACAGTTGATCCTGTATCTAATAATCCTTGAGTATGGATACCTCCTACAATAATATCTGTCTCATTGGCAGATCCCACCAAAGTACTACTACATGTATATCGGTTGGGACGTTGTGGTCTATGGTCGACTATTTGCCCTCAATGCCGACCTGTTGGAGTTTAAACCTGCCTTTCTATTGTTATCTAATCTAACAAAGCATCCATATGCTTTGTGACCTTCCTGTCCACATCTCCAACATACAGGTATGTCATCTTGTGTAAATTCCTCCTGCTTTGACTTGATACATTATTTCCATATGATGAGTTTTGGTAATTTGCTCCTTATCCTTGATTTTGATAGTTTGATCTTTGTCCTTGATTCTGATAATTTGATCTATTACCTTGATTATGATAGTTTGATCTATTTCCTCTATAATTAGTATTACTATTCCTGAAATTTGAACCACCTCTATTGTTGTTTTGGTATTTGTTGCTGTATTGTGTGTCTCTCTCTTTAAGATCTTTTACATCAGCAATTAATTGATGTATCATTGAAGTAAATTCTGACTGGGTGTTATCATCAGTTCCAGTTTGTGTCATCATTTTGGCTGGTTGAGGTCTAGCTTCCTTTTTAAAATCAACTTCTTGTTCACGCATGGCCAACTTAAGTTTATCAAAATCTTTGATCATGAAATGAAGATGTCCTGAAGTTTCACTGAGTTTTGGATCTAAACCACTCCAAAACATAGAACATAGCTTATCATTAATGTCTTCAGGCCTTACTAGTTTCTGTTTACTTGCTTATTATAAAAGATCTTCTAATCGGTTAGCCCAAGCCGTAATATCTTCATTTGGCTTTTGTTTAGCACTATAAAACTCCTCCATTAATTTGTCATGTTGTATAGACAATCCATAATTTACTTCAAGTTTATTATTCAAAAGTTGATCTAATGAAGCCTCTGGACCTAATCGCATAGCTACTTTTTCAGCTTCACCTCGCAAAGAACGCCTTATTAATAAATCAACAATGTGTGGTGCAAAGGTTGATTTTCGCAAAGAATCCACTTCATAACGCCACAAATCATATGTAGCTTCTCCTTTTCCCGGTTCACCAAAGAATGTTGATATTCTTGGTGTATAATTGATAAGGATGTTAGTGTTTGAACATTTCCAGATGACATTACAGCTGGATTAGATGTAACTGAAGATGTTACATTTGTAGTAGTTACTGATTGAGTAGTTCCTAATTTATTTAATATTTCAATATTTGGTTTTATTTCAGGTTGCTTAGTGGTGTCAGCCTGCTTAGTTGTTTCAGCTTTCTTGAGTTCCTCCACTTGCTTACTTGCTTCAGCCATTTGTGCCAACCATATCTTAAGTCCAGTGGTGGAGGTAGTTTTTGGCTTAGCACCAAGTTTATCAAATGCACTTAATATCACAGCTCTTTCTTCCAGTGTTAACTCTTCCTCTTTTTGAAGTTTATCCTCCTTGGAGTTCTCTAATGGACTAGCCATGTTATATAGAACAAAATAAAGTTGCTAAGGACAAATTATCTCCCTTTAAATTTTTTTTTTTATTTGATTTGTTTTCAACCTTTTATTATTATTATTTTCAAATTATCTCCCTTTTATATATGGCTGATGTTATTAGTCGTAATGTACAAAGATCTCCACAACACAAAAACAAAGTTTCAAAATAGTAGAAATGTTTCAAATATCAGGCAGTCTCATATATATTATAACTAGATGCGTAAATTGTGATGCGATGTAGTTTAGCTTGGCGAAAACCCAAACTGACTACTAACTATACTGTAGTTGCGGATGTAGTTTAGCTTGGCGAAACCCAAACTGACTACTATACAGTTTTAACGCAATATAACTTTGTCTGTCTAATGCCAACAATCCTTTAGTATCTGCTCAGTTATCTTTTTGAGCCAAGTTACTGCTAATAACTTCTTTGGGTGTATACCGTCCTTGTATAAATTAAAATTATGATGATGACGTTTTGTTAACTTGTTATGACACAATCCTTTTTTGTATTTTGTATTGCAAGCTAAATCTGATGAAAATTTTGGCGAATAGCTGCCAATAAAGTTGTTAATCAGCTAAATTTGTTTATTAAGTTGAACTATTTGCTCCTCTAGTTCAATATTCTGTTCATAAAATTCAGTAATATCAGGGTGTCTCTTATTCCTGTTCCATTCAACAATGGAGTATAGAGGAGTCTCCAAAATGTGAGTTTACTTTTCGGATATTTGTTGAAAAGTTTAATAATAAGTTCAACTTCTTGCAAAATGTTTTCAATGACTTGGTTGCGTTAAATGTAGTAATGGCTATGCGTCCCTTAATAGATTTAGAGGTTAAATTGCATGTTCCAAGCCATACATATAAAGATATGTCTCCAAATTCCTGTATAATTGATTGTATGTTTTGTTGAAGAAAGATTCTTGCTTCCTTTATTGACGCTCCTTTCTTAAAATACCATTTGATTTCTCTTTCGTATTGAGTAACAATCTCTGATTGCAAGTATGATCCTTTGCTGTCAGCAAGTATGACAGGCTTTAAGTATAAAGTTTTAAATAGGGGATGTTTCAATGGTCTTCTTATGTATTTAAATAATTTGTTGACAGACATCTAATGTTGACAAAAATATGCATACGAAAGATATGACACAAAAATCGCACGACAAAATAATGCACGCTAAAGTAAAAGTCACATATATGTACACGAATGCTATATATAAATATGTATGTAAATATCAAGGATAGTAATAAATATCAAACAATAGTAGAAGTCCTTCAAGGGATCACAATACATATGTTATATAAAAATAAATAAGTCTAACAAAGTACTTTAATACAATGGGTCAACCTGAGAAACTCTGTATCAATGTAAAACTAAACTCAAAACTAGTATAGTAACTAAAATATCAATCAAATATATGCTAAAGTATCACTGTGTAAACCAGAAATGAAAACAACAAAGTACAATAAAGTCCTAACTTATGACCTGGATGACCTATATAATGACCCGGAAGTGGACTATGAGGGGGACGGGCCAGGGGGTAAGGACTATCTCACATCTATCTTCGTACTATATGTGTGTCAATCACAAACAATATATTAAAGTCTAAGCAACTTTACCTAGACACTACATGAAGTATACATATACACAAAAATTCCAAATAAAACTGTTAACCAAATATCACACAATATAGAGACTGAAAATACACACATACAAAAATGGACAATATTTTCCAGTCACAAAAGTACAAGTAAATTACAAAACACACATAAATATGCACGAATAAGTTACTCGTGACACTGGCACAAATATCTACAAATAATATAAACAGTTAATACTATAATAAGTGTAAAAGTTTACCAATTATTAACCAAAGTTTGTTGATAAATTGTCTGTTTTCATTCCACGTTGTTTCTGTTCCGGAAGTTCTATAAGGTCAAATTACGGATTGTCAATTCTATAAATAGACACAGGTAAATTCCAACTTTGTGCACTGTAGAAAATACTATAGTCGACGAAATTCGAACTCACAGTCTCACCTCTGGCCTCTAAATGATTTTGCCCTCAAAATCACTGGTCTACAGTTTGCATCATACCATTTACGTTGGGCGCCAATTTGTAATAGGGTACAGTGGGCGGTAGAGCAGACTAGATTATGTCAATACTTTTATTACGACAGTATAAACAACAACCCTGTCTATGGGACCAGGTTTTATACTGGTAATATGTATCAGTGACTATATTCTTATTCAGTAGTAAATAATATCTTATAAATATATATCTGTCACAAGAATATAGAATCTGCAATATTCTCAAACTCTATGAATAGAAAATATGTCTTAACTATATGAAGACAAAGAACCCACTGGTCACAGTATAGATTTAGGCGGAAAACTATATCCAACCACAAAACAAAGGAATCTAGAAATATCCAACCAATAGAAAGACTCAAACAAGACACACCTTAAACTACTCACAACTCACTTGACCATAACACCTCTGGAAAATTCCTAAATCCAATGTATAGTTTAATATAACAATACATGTACTATAAAGATCAATCATAGCCTGAAGACAAAATCAATATTTTGTCAAGTAGATGAATAAAATATATTCTTTTTAAACAAAAGAGAACTGTATCAATTAAATAACTTTAAAATATAATTTTATTCAAATATCAAATATTCATAGTAATAAAGCATATTTTATAAATGTATTATAAAATATGAGAAATACACATTATCACATAAGTTACAGCAGAAAACATATTGAACAAATTTAATTTAAAATCCTGCATAACATAGATGGGGACATTAAAGTTATTTTTATCTGTGAGTCCCATCATTCCTAAGTCCATTCTGTATAATGTTAAAATTTTTGGTTTAAGGTAGTAAATAATGAAGTTTTGGTAATATCAACTTGAAAATAAGTACATGTGTTCATTCTGATGTGACTTTTTTTAAAATACTAAAACGTGACCCTCACTAGCAAGGGTATGAAGGACATTTTATGAATGGACAAGGGTACTACTACATCAAAGTTATTAAGACTGGATATCTGGTTTTTGAAAAAATACTTTATTAGTCTCTTACCAACGAAGTCGAAGGGACTTTAGGTTTGCACTCTGTCCGTCTGTCTATCCGTCTGTCCATCCGTCAGTCCTGCAAATCAGTTTTCAAGACTTTTTCTTCATGCTTGAAGATATTGATTTGATATTTGGTGTATTGTTTTATCATGACAAGTTACAGGTCAAGTTCGACTTTCACGATTTTAGCTTTTCTTCTTGTTCAGTTAAAGCCCTTTCCTAGAATTAAATTTTGATGAAATACTTATTAATTACTAGATTTCTGTTCAAAGGAAATAACTCATTTTTTTTCGCTTGACGGAGTCAAAAGCGAGACATAGGTATGTTGTTTCAGACGTCGGCGGCACGACGGCGGCAGCGGCATCAACAATGTATTAGTTTGTGATTAGGTCGAGTTTGTGGTGAACCACAAGTTGTAGGTCAATCATATTTGGTATACAGTTGTATTAGTATTGGCACATCTCATTTCCATGGAGATTATTTGGCTCTGCCCCTCAGTCATGGTCTATTGACTTTGAAACTTTTGCTTATTTTACATGTATTAGTTTGTGATAGGTCAGTTTATGGGAACCATTAGTGGTAGGTCAATGATATTTGGTATACAGTTGTATTAGCATTGGCACATCTCATTTCCATGGAGATTATTTGGCCCTGCCCCCTCAGTCATGGTCTATTGACTTTGAAACTTTTGCTTATTTTACATGTATTAGTTTGTGATTAGGTCAGTTCAAGGGGAACCATTAGTGGTAGGCCAATGTTAATTGGTATTCAGTTGTATAAGCATTAGCACATCTCATTTCAATGGGGAACATTTGGCCCCATCCCTCAGTCATTGGCTATTGACTTTGAAACTTTTGCTTAGTTTACATGTATTAGTTTGTGATAAGATCAGTTTAAGATGAACTGCTAATGTTAAGTCAATGATATTTGGTATGCAAATTTATTGGCATTTGTAAGTATCGTTTCCATGGAGATTATATAGCTCCACCCCTCTTCATGGTTCATTGACTTTGAAACTTTTACATAGTTTACAAGTTAATGTTTGTGTTTAGGTTTGTTTAAAGGGAACAACTTATAATAAGTCAATGATATTTGGTATGCAGTTGTATTAGCATTGGCACATCTCATTTACATGGAGATGGTTTAGCCATGTACCTCAGTCATGGTTCATTGACTTTGAATATTAGCCTAACTTGTTAAGTATTGCCATTTTAATTTCAACATTTGCATAATCAAAATTACAAAAAAGCGAGACATATCTCTGTGATAACAGTTTAATTAACTTTCCTAGATTTAAATTTTGATGAAATACTTATTAGATTTCTGTTCAAAGGAATTAACTCATTTTTAAATGATTTGTAAAAGACATTGTATTTTAAAGATAATGACATTTTGGATTTTTTCCTTTTCTTTAGTAAATTGTAAGTTATAGATCAAGTTAGAATTTCGTTCCATTACAATGAATTTTTAACCGGTAGGGACTATGTTGCTTGTTTTTCTTTATTTCAATTAAAAATTAAGTTATAAACTAAAAAAGAAAAGAAATATTAAAATGGCCAGTGATAGTGTTTATAAAAGATATTTGATAAATTGTACCATTGAGATATTCTGTGCATTAAGATATGTGAGTATGCACCAATCAGACAACAATATTAACAATAAAAGCACCTATTTAGAAATTAGCTGTTTTACTAACTTGTTCTAGATATATCTTGTATTGCATTTAGTTTGTTTGTATTGCTGATGCTTATAGTCCGTTTTGAAGTAAAAGCTTTTAAGTCTTGATGATTATGACAGCTTTATATTCTCTAGCATATAAGAATTTACATTTCAAAATACTGCTAAGACCTTGTGGATGTTATCATTGTTATGGATTGTTTAAATCTAGATAAAATAAAACATGTTGGCCAACTTTACATCTGACGTCTTTTATTAAAACAGTAAAATACTGTTTATACTGTTTTGTAGGGCTTTCTAGATAGATTTGTATTTGTTGAACATGTAAATTTGATAATGTGCAAAGTGACACCCCATCCCCTGTTAAACCAAACATAAAATCAATATGGACTTTCTGACAATGCAGATTTTTTTATTGTGTATGGCACAGAACCATTTCTCCAATTTTGTAGATACAAAATTATTGAAGTTAAGGTTTGGGTCCACCTTCAGTTGTGTTCCTTTTTGCACTGGTTTCTTATTCTAATTGCCATTTCAGTTAAACAATTGATATTTAAGATAATTTGTATATTTACAGTTTACAGATGTAGAAGAATGGGTGTTGATGAAGAATATCACAGACATGACAAATATGTACACCAACTTAAAAAATACTTCAAATCACTGGATCTGCATAATATTTCTGGTAACTCCATTTTTCTATCAAGATTTCCTCTCAAATTAGCCAACAATGAGAAAAGCAGGCTGTCATTTTCTATTTTAAGACTTTTATGATGTATTTAAATGGTTAATAATGGTTGCAAACTCCATTGGAAATTTGAATTGAGATTATGACCATATCTTGAGGAAAAGAATTTTTTATTTTTGAAAAGGGGAGGTGAAAAAATTGGGGGACAATTTTTCTCATTTCAGATTTCAGAAAATAAAATAAAATTTCTTCATATATTTTTTTTTTTTGCAAAATTTTTTTTTTTATTAGGTCAATTTTGCAACAGCATAGTGAATTGCACAAAAGCAAAAAAAGAGGGGTAAAATTTTCTTTTTTTTTTGGGGGGTCAATCGCAACAGCATAGTGTATTGCACAAAAGCAAAAATTGATTATAAAATCAAATCATATAACCAATTCTAAGTTCTTTGACTACAGTTATTCTGTGTCAGGAACCTATTATGTGTCAAATATTTAATTACTATCCAAATTCAGACCTGTATCAAGTGCGAATATTGTGTCCATTTTAGCCCCAACTGTTCAGGGTTGGACCTCTGCGGTCGTATCCAGCTGCGCTCGGCAAAGCAATTTATTTTGTCATGCTTGAAGATATTGACTTGATATTTGTTGTATAGTTTTATCATGACAAGTTACAGACCAAGTTCTAATTTTGTTTAGATCTGATGATTTTCTGCAGAATTATGATCCTTGGACTTAGAAATTTCATTTAAATAATCAGTTTTCCACACTTTTTTGTCATGCTTGAAGATATTGACTTGATATTTGTTGTTTAGTTTACACCATGACAAATTATAGATCAAGTTAGCATTTTGTTCCAGTACAATTAATTTTTAAGCGGTAGGGGACTATGAATTGCAATGCTATACTCTCAGAATGCTTGTTTATCATTGATAAACTGTAAAATTAAGAAAAACTACCAAATCAATAACATTTCATGTCAATACAGGACTGCTCACTAGTGATACACTTGGGGGACGAAAAATATGCATAGACTTCAAACCTTGACATTTTCATGACTCTTACCCTCTAACCTTGAAATTTACCATATTTATACCCCAGGCTATATACATAAAACATAATACATGTATACGTTAGTCACCTTTGTTTCCAAATTTAGATGCTGAAACTTTATATGAAATATAATCTTACGTACAGAAAATGTAGATATATGACCACATATACATATAATGAGGGGATGACCACTAATGGCACTATTGATTCAAGGTTTTTTTTCAAGATCTGGGTCATAGTTACCAAATATATACATAATTCGCTCAAGAAATTGGTGATGCTACTTATTGGATTGCAGTTGTTCTCCAAAATCGTGATATGAAGTTAGATACTTTGATTGACTGTTGGTGTTTAATGCCACTTTTAGGCCTTTTTTCTATACCGTGGCTTCCATTTATTTTATTAGTGTAGGAAGACTGATTGCCAAGAGAAAGCCTGACCTACTTCAAAACGAAAACTAGCAATCCTTGTCAATTGCACTTGCCACGAGCGATGTGATAATGCAATAAGAAAAAAATATTTGAATGATTGTGAGGTTACTGACTGTATATCAAAAGTCAAGGTAAAAGTTTATACTAAAATAGGCAGCAACTTGTGTAGACAAGTTGTTTAGGATGTTAAATCAAATATTTCATATGGGTTTTCAACCTATCTTGGATATATATATAGTCATATATAATGAGAAGAAAAATGTCTTGATTTTTAAAGCCCGAGGTCTAAGGTTATGGTCTAATTTACTAAAAAAATGATTTTTGTTTTGCAACATTTCCGTCCTGAAATCTTAACCCTAACTGTAAACAGAAAGACCAATATATGCATGCCAAGCAGGATTAAGTAAAAACACGATGTTATGTAGGGTTCAGAAATGGAAAGCTCAAAATCAATCTTGACCTACTTATCATAAGTGACCTAATATTGGAATAATGAAAGAAATATGTTTGTGAGATTATAACCTCATTTAATATGAAACCATATATAATCTTGTGGTCATCTAAGCCTTTCCAAGCTATCACATGGAAAACGGTCTAAGTATCACTTTACGCAACTTAAAGGTCTATAACTCAACTGTTTTGCAGCCGCCCGCCTATCGTTCATCACTAAATCCTTTGGAAATCAAGTTAAAAATATGCCCATATCATTTATTTTTATACACTAAATCATTCCAAAGGAATAATTAAATTATTTCCTAGTTCAACCAAAGTTTTTTTTCTAGAGATGATAGCTAGGTCTGTCAAAAGAACCATGCAAATTTCAATCGACCAGTCACGATTTGCCTGTATCTGAGACTTCATGTGTTATAGTAGTCTAAGCCTGTATTGACCACTTGAGGAGTATTGACCGGGGCGGTAAATACCACTGGTAAAACTTTGGACCTAATGCAACTCAATAATTATACATAAGTGTATTAATTATGCCTTGAGTTTATTTGGAAAAAATAGGATCAAACTTGTCTGTCAACTATACTATCTAACGTAATACAACAGAGCCAAGTTATATATATAGCACGCCTTTTACGAATTAACGTATTTAATTCACGAAAAGCATAGCTTTGAGTGGATTAAATATGTTAATGAGTAAGGCGTGGCTATATATGATTTGTAACATAAATGGGCTATGACAGACGTCAAAGGTTAAATGCTGACCAATTAAACTTTACTGTACTTTTCAATATGTCAATCAAATAGTGGTGTGATACTATATCGATTTCCAGAAAATTAACGCATGCAGCAGATGTCAATTGGATTTGTATATCAGATACAGGTACATTTAAACGAACTGTTGCCGTGGGATTCAGGCTCGATAGCCATTTACGTGTTATTGAATATTTTTTCTCCCAAAAAACTCTTGAAAAAGAGGGGGGGATTGCAAAATTTTATTCGATGTTTATCTGCCCTCCAACTCGAAAATGGCATGTAATTTAAAAGGAGTTTTATCGTTGTGATAAGAAGGAAACATTTTCTAATACCAGTTATGAAGGTAATAAATACTATTCTTCCATTCCCAAGAACTGGAAAAGATCGGTTAATTGATTGCAATGGTTGCATGTTGAATGAGTGTAAGATCCAGGGACAAATATTTGAAGCATGATCAATTCACGGAGATAGGCCTTTATAGAATGAAAAAATTACTAAACATCCAGTGACATATTTTTAGAATATTATTAATTTCGACACGATAAAACAGGTATCCAACCAAAATAACAATAGGAAAATTCATAGTCATTTCTATTACATTTTGTTTTATTCTTTCATTAAGTGGAGGAAATTAAACGACCAAAATTTCCAGAGACAATTTTTTGGAATATTTATATAGTCACGATAAAAAAGTATCTACCAATTTATCAATATCGCCTCTTCGTTTATAGACCACGTTATTTCTTTTGTAGCTCTCATCGAGCATTCATTTGTTTCAAGTACAATGTATAATATATATAGGGAATCATTTTTAAATTGGGGTTAGGTTTACAAGTTTGGCTAGTGTTAGGTAAATCCCATCACCCCACCCCTTTTCTCGATTTGTTTTGATATATTGTTGTGTATGCATTTTGTTTACATTTGTTAGGACATTTTAGGGTCATTGATTTCATAGTTTAGTAGGCCAAGGAGGCGGAGCTAGACAGTGAAATAACAACTTTGAGATGGAAATTAGAGCACTGGTCTAAGCTCCTCCCATTCTTTGCTTTTCCTATGACAAGCGACACACGGCGGAACTGGAGAGTGCGATAACTAAAAATCATTCAGTTAACGCACTCCTCTAAAAATAACCGAAGTTAACTCACTCGAAGATCAAAGGAAAAATTACTATTCATGTTACAAGGCACATAAATTGATCGCAATTCAGTATAAATATAGTTACTACAAAATTGATCTTTGTACTGTTAAAATGTTTTCCTGGGGTTTTAGCCGAGAAAGTAATTTCCAATCTATGGAACGCCACAGCTGTCTTATGTGGAACTCTGATATTACGTTATGTTGTTCTGTTATTACTTGATGATATTTTGTCTTTACATAATATGATTTTGACATTACGTAATGATGTTTTGATATAACTCAATATGGAAAAGTCATTACTTAATGATATTCCGATATTACTTGATATGGTTTCGTATTGACTTGATATAGTTTTGTCATTACTTAATATGGTTTTGTCATTACTCGATGTGGTTTCACCATTATTTAATGTGGTTGTGTCATTAGGCAATGTGGTTTTAACATTACTTGATGTGTATGTGACTTGACGTAATGTAGTTGTTTCATTACATGATGTGGTTTTGTTATTTCGTAATGATGATTTGCCAATTCTTTATATGGCTTTAACATTACGTAATGATGTTTCAAAATTTGACGATTTTACACTACATGATGTGGTTGTTTCAGTATTTGATGTGGTCATGTCATTCTTTGATGTCGTTATCCCATTACTACTACGAGGTAAAACCACTTGACCATTTTGGAAAAATATGTTCTATTTTTAGACCGATTTCCATATGTCGTTTGTGTAATGCGCTTTGGATGAGTACCGCTATCCATTAACTTAAAGTTCAATTTAAAGTTCAAGTTGTTGTTCAGAGTTATTATGTATGAAAAAGGAACGATAGACAAAATAAGGAAAAAGTACTAAAAATTAACAGTAATTCGGACATATCCCAAACCATTTGGTCCTGCTGTTATTTCCTTAGTTCTCAAATGGAAGCTGTAAATTAATAAATAAATTAAAGATTCTTATTAACCCTGTGTCTCGCCGGATAATTCTGCTGTCAGTGTAAAAGCGTAAATTAAATGTTGACTGACTGTACATTAACCGGTACACTTAACGGAGGAAAACATGTTTTTTCTGTAGATGCTTTTATCTTGATCTTGAAGAATAACTCCTATACAAGTTTTATAACAATTCATGGAGGTTTACAAATTTATCATGTCAAAACAGTTTAATTCGGTAATATTAAATGCATTAAAAAACCTTATATAGAAATAAAGAAATGTGGTATGATTGCCAATGAGACAACTCTCAACCACATACCAAATTTCGAGTTGAACTTCGAGTTTGAGTCACATTTAAAGATAGAGTTCCGAATTACAATTGGACTTCAACTTTAAATTTGAGTCACCTTTTGGCGTAGAGTTCGAGGTAAACCCTTATTTGAGTCTCATTTAGATTAAGATTAAGAGTTGAAATTCGAGTTATCTAATATGAGTTCTATTTTTTTTATCGTGGATCAAGGGCTTTTGCTCGAGCTTCCGAAAAGAGGATTCAGGAGTATGTATGAGTACAAAAGTTAAACAATTTTACAGCATACAAAACACAACATAGAAATTGAAATAAAGTTAAATGTGGTGTGATTGCCAATGAGAAAATTATCCATCATAGTTTAAATGCAGTGGATGCAAGCAATCATAGGCAACCGTACAGCCTTCAACACACCGTATAGTCGGCCACAAAAGACCACCACGTGAAAATTTGAAGCAATTCAAACGAGAAAACTAACGGTCTAGTTTATAGCTAAACAATCTACGAATTAACAGCTGCGCCATGAGCGCATGATACACCGTCGTCTTGTGTGTGAATTTTATGCAAAAATCATAAATAGTTTCTGACATACGGCGCGACATGCGAAAACCCATGTTTTTTTACAAAACTCAATATCTCTAAAATAGAATTTTGAATCAAACCCAAAAGTATACAGATCTTAAGATTACTATAACTAAGAAGTGTGTAAAGTTTTAAGCAATAATCATAAACTGTTTTGAGATACCGCGCGACATGTGAAAAACCACACACACACCTGTTTCAGTTACTAAGTCCCGTAACTCAAAAAGTTTTAATCTTATTTTCACCAAAAGTATACAGATCGTTTGACCATCATTAGAAACAACTATGTTAAGTTTCATGAAATTTGGATAAGTCGTTCAATAGTTACGGTGCGACATGTTTACGCCGGACAGACAGACGGACAGACGACATTTGTATACCATAATACGTTCCGTCAAAATTTTGACGGGCGTATAAAACAAATATGACACACATGAAACAACGACAACCATTGAACTACACGTTCCTGACTTGGGGCAGGCATTTAAAGAAAGTGCACGCGGCGGAGTTTAACATGAATGTAAGCGCTAATCCCTATCCTAACCTAGTGTATCATAGCACAGCATAAGAAGAAAATGTAAAGACAGTTTTGATTGGCTCAGCTAAATAGATCAGTATGACTGAGTAACATAAATCCATCAGCGTGATCTCGGTGCTTTGGAAGGGTAAGCGGATTCTGCTTAACTTGTGGCACCCGTCGTGTTATTCGTGAAAGTACAAACCCAGTGATTTGGTTTTATTTGGTAGTTTACATTCGAGGAAAAGATGACGGGATTGTGGTAACGACAACTGGAACCTATTCCTCGTCACCTGTGAAACAGATATTTCGAAAAAAAATTTTTCAATTAGTGCGTGGTATATCAGAAACTGCAATTAATAAAAAGTTTAATATTCATATGTTTAAATGAACATACACGCTAAAAAAACCTGGAGAATTCTTTTATAGAATTGATGCTTTGTTGCTTAGCCTCCCATTTTCCTTTAACTTTAGTGCGATTTTATTTAAAGTGTCTCATTTGTTGATAATACAGTACAAGTCTTTTGATTTGTGTCGTACCTGCGACAATAATGTAGCGACAGTGAGATACAACAAACATATATGCCATCGTCGGTAGCATCGTCGGCGTCTTCATCTTTTAGGTTGTTAGGTTTCTAGTTTGAACTGTTTTATATTTTTCATTTCGAGACCTTTTAAACTTACTATGTGGTATGAATTTTGCTCATTCTTAAAGACCATACAGTCACACATAACGTAATATCAGAGTTCCACATAAGACAGCTGTGGCGTTCCATACCAATCGATCTTAGCGTTATTCAAAGTTGACAAAATTGTAAATCTTTTATACAAGAGATTTAAGAACAGAATAGATTTCTTTCTTTTTTTGCAAGGAACATACGAAAAAGTTAAAGACGCTGATTGAGTAGTTTTGAGTTGATCACCAACGGAACTCTTAATCACTACTTTATACACAGCCTAGCTCATTAGTGTATGATAACAATTAATTATTTTTAACAGATTTAAAATAATTTTTCATAAAATGTACATGATGTATAACTAATTATTTATCAGGTGATCACAGATAAGCGAGGTAAACACTCGTGAAAAAAGAATGTCATAAATAAATGATCATAAACACAATGGTCATTGACCGGAAATTTAATTACACGTGTATTGTCAGATTAGCTCTTAAACCATTTTAATCCCCGAGGTCATGTTTTAATAACGCAACATAAGACCAAGACCATCCCAAGTTACCCTGAAAGTTATGTAGACCGACTTTTACGCCTTTTGAGATATTATTGAACACCGACAGTAAAACTTTTACAGTATATATGTAGCAAATAAGATCAGCTTTTCACTGAACAATACGCTTCTAAATGAACTATGATAAAAGGTGCATCCCGAATGAAATCTACTGAGTTAATGAGACGCTTGCAAATGAGATTAAACAAACATTTTTATTTTTATAAATTTAATGTTATTTCAAGGATAACTTTATGCCCATTTCTTGCCATATAACCCGGACCACTTTCCCTTTCTCTGAAGTTTTCTGTAACGTCGCATCCATGTTTTTTTATTGTTATTTTTTGTTTGGTATATATGTCTAGGTCTCCCCTTGCATGCCTTTGGAACATTGGCTTTAGTTTTGCACACATCACATGATGTACAATACTGATAGCGTTTGCAGTCACGTGGTAAATTACAGTCTACGGAGGCATCTTTAGGTGCTAAAACAAATGAATATGTATAAAGATAGAACAAACGTGAACAAATCACCAGTCAAATAATAACGCAGACAATAACAAGGCAAAAAAAAAAAAAAAAGAAAAGAAGACAAAAATAAAACACGGTCTACAAAGTACTACACGGAGAACGGAAGATTGAGAAACACGAACTTTAACCGGTTTCAGGGTTATCACAAATGTTCCAAAAGGTAAACATATCATGCTCCAATAGTAACACCATCGTGTTGTTCACTAGAAGTTTCAAATCAATGAAAAGTCTGGGGTTAGACGTACATTACCCCATTTTTTATACCCTATATATGTGTTATTTATTATGAATGAACTATTATGTGTAAAGTTGACGTTAATGGGGTAAAACTGTTTGTCATAGAAGATGAAAATGAACATCTAGGCAGGGATTTAGGAGATAATCGATTTTAACTAGTTTCTCAACTATCTAACAAAACATGAAATGTTTCTCTTTTTTTCTTTTTTATTTTGTCGAATGTCTCGAATGTATGCCAGGTAACAGAAATGATATAAAAACATTAAGTTGTACATGAAATAATTCAGCTGACTACATAAAGTTTGTTTATTTTTATATAGTTTACTCATAAATGTTGCACCGATAAATACGTGATTAACTACTACATACAATTTTATAAAAGCCATACTGGCAACTAACAATTTTTTAAATCAAGATAAATAATCGGTACTTACGAGGTGTTCCAGATTCTGGAATGAGCAATAAAGAGAACTAATACCATGTGAATTTATTATGATAACAGAACAATATATCTGTCGATCAAAAAAATAAAAACTTATAGTGACATCATATCTGATAGCGATGAAAGAGCGATCGATTTCTGACTTTTGAACACTGGTATACTACTGTTGCCTTTATCTATTATTCATATGGTTGTAAACGATTTACTCTAACGAGATGACAAAATTTTGGTGTTTTCAAACACAATTATGATTGAAGGTTACAAAAAAACGAATCAGTTTTCGATACATGTGTATGAAAATGTATTTATTAAAAAAAATGTAAACGTCAGACTGAACAAAAACCCGTATGGATGATGATCGATACGTCAGGAAAAATGTATTGGACAGTAGATACTGTCTTAAAACAAAAGGAACAGCCAAGCAATTAGTCACTAATAAATATGCAGTCTTACATACACGTATCGTTCATGGGGTACCAAATCAGAAGGCTAGAATATTTATGGATTTTTTTTAATTTGGCTTTAGTAACATAATCATGATAATTGAAAAGGTTTGAATAGGGATCTATATTACACTATAAATAGATAGATCTAATTGACAATAATAAAAAAAATCATAACAAAACAAAGGACATCCAAGCAAACAATTCAACGATATTACAACGTTGTGACAACGTCGAAAAATTACGTGAATACAACGTTATTATACTCTGAGACACGTCCTGACGATCATCAACACAACGTTGTTACAACGTATAATTTCAGGAGTTTTCTAGACAACAGATAATAGTGTAGAACTATGAAACAGAAAGCCACTGTTACTTTATTTGTTTACATATTTACTTAGTTGTTTATTTGATTTTAAAATTTTGATTAAGTACATTTCCATTTTATAAGTTAGGTGCAGTCTAGCAAGCTTACTATCATAGTTATGCGAAATTTATTGCTGACCATTTGACTGAGTACATCAGTTCAACTTCTAAGTGTAAAGTAACTTACACGTGTCCAAAAAAGTTAACTTCTATACGATTAATGACGTCTTTAAAATATTTTAGGTATGACTGTATTATTTTTTTCTGTTTATGAAGAAATAATATTAATAACATTAACGGTACCAATTTTACTGCACCAGATGCGCATTTCGACAATACATGTCTTTTCAGTGATGCTCGAGGCCAAAATATTTGAAAATCAAAAGCTTATTAAAAAGATGAAGAGCTATAATCCAAAAAAGGTACAAAAAGTATAGCCAAAGCCGGGCAAGGAATCAGAGCTTTGCATGAGGGAGATACATTCCTTAATTTGAAATAATTTCTAACATTTTGTAACAGCAACATTTGATAACAAAAAAATCCGTATTTTCATGCCAGTACCGAAGTACTGGCTACTGGGCTGGTGATACCCTCGGGGACTAACAGTCCACAAGCAGAGGCATCGACTCAATGTTAATAATAACATTAACGGTACCAATTTTCTGCACCAGATGCGCATTTCGACAATAAATGTCTCTTCAGTGATGCTCGAGGCCAAAATATTTGAAAATCAAAAGCTTATTAAAAAGATGAAGAGCTATAATCCAAAAAGGTACAAAACGTATAGCCAAAGCCGGGCAAGGAATCAGAAAATCAAAAGCTTATTAAAAAGATGAAGAGCTATAATCCAAAAAGGTACAAAACGTATAGCCAAAGCCGGGCAAGGAATCAGAGCTTTGCATGAGGGAGATACATTACTTAATTTAAAAAATTCTAACATTTGGAACAGCAAAATTTAATAACAAAAAAATCCGTATTTTCATGCCAGTACCGAAGTACTGGCTACTGGGCTGGTGATACCCTCGGGGACTAACAGTCCATCAGCAGAGGTATACACTGAATAACTCGCGTAGCGCGTTATTTAAAAGTGTGCACCACATTTTGTACGTTATTTTGAATAGATAGAAAAATATTACAGTCATTCCTTTTAATTTACTTCTATCGAAACCCTTCTGGAATATGTTTCCAAAGGCTATATTTTAGGTATCACCAGCCCAGTAGTCAGCACTTCTGTGTTGACATGAATTATCATTGGTATGGTCATAATTATAAATTAACTGTTTACAAAGCTTTGAATTTTGAAATACTAAGGCTTTTCTACCTCAGGAATAGATTACTTTAGCTGTATTTGGCAAAACTTATATGAATTTTAGGTCCTCAATGCTCTTCAACTTCTTACTTTATTTGGCCTTTTAAACTTTTTTAGATTCGAGCGTCACTGATGAGTCTTTTGTAGACGAAACGCGCGTCTGACGCAAATACAAAATTTTAATCCTGGTATCTATGATGAGTTTATTTAAAGAGTACATTTCACGTGAATGTTATACTTACCAACAAATAATATCTTTAAAGTAGCTGGATTACTACAAACGTCACATATATCGGTGAATTTGTCCTTTTTGTTTTTACGCACGAAATCAGCTTCAAATAAAAAAATTCTAAAATGCAATTATATTGTGTGACATTTAACTTATAACTATATAAAAATGCAATTATTTCCACAAGAAATCAATATTTTATTTTATTTTATTTCTTTCAAACCAAAATGGCTATCTCTTTATAATGATTTCTAATTAGATACTAATAGGTTGATATATAATAAACACATATATAAATAGATGTATAAACTTCAGGCAAATTATCAAATAAGTCCTGGATAAATTTATAAATTGAAAGGAATCAACGAAACAAGGTGCAAAATATAGAAACATAGTATATGTATAAATATATATATAGGTAACCAAGTATCCGTTTCAAGTGAATAATTACTGTTACCTATATTTTGTGATCTAAATTACAACTGATAAAAATTTTCCTTTATTATAAACCTCCATCTTTTGTACATCCATTCGAATATCTCTGAATTTATTTGCATAAAATTTATATAGACAAACACTTGCATACGAACATACTTCCATCATTCAAAGCAAATGTCACCGGATCCGAATATCTCTGAATTTATTTGCATAAAATTTATATAGACAAACACTTGCATACGAACATACTTCCATCATTCAAAGCAAATGTCACCGGATCCCTACTCCCGTCATAGAATATTGCTGAACAAAAGAAAGTATCAGTACCACGAATTCTGAAGAAGCAATGCAAAAAATATATTATTAGTGTCATTGATAGCTAAATAATTATTAATTGATGAAAAAATAAAAGTCAAATTTTACATGACAACCAGAGCAAGCAATTCTAGATCAATACAAATTCATCCTTATTTACTGTGGATTCATTTATTTTCGTGGATATCAATTTTTGTGGATGAAGGAACACTTGTGTTAGTGGATATTTACACTACAAACTGCTCAGAGTCTGAAAAACCCATATTTTGTGCTCGGCCAGTAAGGTTGAGCACGGATTTTACTCGACAAGACTCGACATAATCTCGACAGTAATTAACTGTCCTTATCTGTACTCGAATTTGGTCTCGACTTTACTTTATTAGTCTGATTAAGTCCTTGATAATTTTGGTATAGTCTGAATGTTACTATCTGAATTTAGTCCGAACTGTTCAAAATTCTAGCTTTTTTTACCTATTAATTAAATCCTTAACTTTGACAGCAATAAACCAAACTACCAAACAACCTGGCATTCTGTTATAGCTGTATAGTTTTATGAAAATCCAAGTGGATTTGGAAATATATAAAAAAAAAAACACTTTACTTATCTCTATAACTTTTCAACTTGGATTTTTATATAACTTTACAACTATCTCAATCATATATGTAGATCTTTCATAATGCCAGGTTGTTTGGTAGTTTAGTGTATGGCTGTCAAATTTAAGACTTTAATTAATAGGTAAAAAAGCTAGAACTTTCAGTTAAGACTAAATTCATATAGTCACCTTTACATTTTTTTTTATATATTTCCAAATCCACTTGGATTTTCATAAAACTATACAGCTATCTCAATTATGTATTGATCTAACATAATGCCAGGTTGTTTGGTAGTTTGGTTTATTGCTGTCAAAGTTAAGGATTTAATTAATAGGAAAAAAAAATAAAGCTAGTAGTTTGAACAGTCCGAACTAAATTCAGATAGTAACCTTTAAATTGTTTGATAACTTTTTAAATCAACTTGGATTTTCATAAAACTATACATCTATCTCAATTATATATTGATCTTACAGAATGCCAGGTTGTTTGGTAGTTGAGACTTGTCGAGACTGGTCGAGACCATATTCAGACTATACCAAAATTATCAAGTACTTAATCAGACTAATTAAGTAAAGTCGAGACCAAAGTCGAGTACAGTTAAGTACAGTCGAGATTATGTCGAGTCGTATCAAGTAAAATCTGTGCTCGAGCTTACTGGTCGAGCACAAAATATGGTCTTTTCAGACTCTGAGCAGTTTGTAGTGTTAGTTTCATGGTTTTACCGATGTCTGCATACAAGCCTTAAGAAAATTTGTCATTCGTTGAACATTTGCTTTGGTGGTCTTACTCTACCCACGAAATCCACGAAAATTGATGTCCAACGAATAATAATGAATCCACAGTATCAGAACAGAACGTACTAAACATTAGATTATAACAAACACAAATTTGCTTCATTAAATGATCATTTCAAAAGTGATAGAACGCTAGTGTTCGGAAAGAAATCTAATGAATAGGATACATTAACATCATTTTTAAATGTTTTTAAGTTATCGTCCAAAAATAAGGACTTAAAATGAGGGTCTGGATTGGTGTATGCTCATTTCTAAACGGAATTTTAGACAATTTTTCTCTGTTGTTTATTTTTAATTTTATTCATATTTAAGCATTCAAATATTCACTATTTTCTATTCATTATATTTTTTTTCGTTTTCTCTATAATTTATTTCTTTTTGCCAATTTATTCTCTATTCTGTAACGTCCATCGAGACCCCTGTATATAATGCTTTGTCAACACAACATTTCCAAATATCAGGACAGTACAAAACACTGATTATCGAGGGATCACAAGATAGTAATACAAACTCCCGTGATACAAAATTGATTTGATGAACCAAATACAAAATCATGGGATACCAAGTTTGATTTGATGAACCATATATAGCAAGTCATCGATGTTTAAAACTCATTACAGCGTGAAATCTATTGTCCAAATATCATTTCACCTGTACAGACGAAAGCTTGATCTTTTTAATGCTTGTTCTGTTTTTGAAGAGACGCTATTGAACTGTAATTTCAGACAAACTTTCTGGGAAATAGAAACAATAAAAATGATTTATAATAAAAACCAATGTTCCATATAATTTTATGATTTTCCTCATTAAATAGCAAACGACGAGCAAAATAGACTATAATAGCTGTTTGTAAAATTGGTTTAGATTGTTGCTATGCGAATAACCTCGAAGAGTACCAACTTCAATTTATTTTATACTGTCTGTATACCTCTCTGGAACATGCAAATCATCCGTTTATGTATGCAGCAAGATCAGAGCTTTTCATGGAAACATTCTAAAGGAATCGATTGATATACAGAACAGATTAGCACTTTTGAAACTAATTTACTAAAAAGATTAAACGAGCCTTATACCAATGTTAACAGTGAATGTGAATAGACAGAAAAAACCGCAAATACGTGCACAGAAATTAAATCTAAATGCCCTTTTCTAAAAACTCTACTTAAATGATAAAAATCTTTAAACGGATAACCTTACCTTGAAAAAATATTTATCTTTAATTTTTAAATTGGACAGACATAATTTTTTAAATGTTATATTTTACGAAAAAAGACAATATATCCATTGGTCACGTGACAAGAGCAAACAGGTAAACTCGAAAACTGAGGTGTGAAAAAAAAGTATATTTTGGGAAATTGTAACATGTAAAGGACTATGTGGAACGCCCCGAAAATTGATGACCTAAAAGTTCTCTAGATTTTGTATGTACATGATTTTTTTCCGATTTGTCTTTTTTTTTATCAATATGCATCAAAGAGTAATATTATATAAATTTCAGTTGGCAAGCTTCTAATTTAATAATGTCGACACAGAAAGAACATAAAACATTTTGTATTTGTATATTTATTTCTCATAAACAGCTTAACATATAGTTTTCTAAGAATGTGCGAAGTTACTTTTAATCAATATCTTCAACAGCATCGTTTTATCAAAACGTGAAATGTGAAATGTTTGCCTGGAAAGTTTAATATAAAATATATTTCAATTATACACGAATCTTATCTTACAAAAAAGAGCGGAACCTGATGCGTCGACAGTTTACGCGTCTCTTGCTTGCTTGCTTAAGGAGGTAGATCTAGGTTAAGGGAAACAAATTTAAAATCATCAGTACGTTTGTGTCAGCCATTTTCATAAATATATTCTATGTTTCTAGGATACATAGATTATTTCCAATCTGTTTCAGGTAAATGCTTAAAATACATTGATTAAACTGGACTTTTACAAACGCATAACTGAATTAAAGAGTTATCTCCCTAAACCAAGGTCTACAACTTTAAACCGCCATGCAAATTCACACCCAGTAAAGATATCACAATCGGGAATAGGACACAATTGGTTTTACTAGATATTAGAGACTGCAATATCGGTCATCCAATATGATGTCTCTGTGTCTCAACTTTATTGCGACATGTTATGTAGATATCTTAATAGTCGTCTGAACTGTACCAATTGTTTTCTATTCCATATTGTGTAATTTTGAGTGTAGAATTTCAACAAAAGGCATGTTTTACATTACAAGAACATTTACAAAAACGATCTCTATAAAAGGCATGCTTTGCATTACAAGAACATTTACACAAATGATCTCAACAAAAGGCATTGTTTACAATTCAAGAACATTTACACAAACGATCTCAACAAAGGACATGCTTCACATTACAAGAACATTTACACAAACGATCTTGATGTGTTTCCCCCGGTTTTACTTTGTAACCCGGATTTGTTTTCTCTCAACCGATTTATGACTTTTGAACAGGGTATAATACTGTTGCCTTTATTTCAAACCTTTGGAGTTCATGTGATATCCACAGTCTTGTTTTTCATTTTCAGTTGAATGATATTAATGGATCTATCAGAGTTGAACAAACATAAAATAAAGTCATCATACCATTATTTTTTTAGGGGGTTATTTTGTAAGGTTTGCTTGTACTAACTATGACTTATTCATTCACGTAATACTTTCAGGTGTCGCTTGTTTTAAATAAAACAGCTGAAATATTTTTGTTTTACTTTAACAAGAAATACAAATTTATTCACGCGATATTTTAAGCTGTCGCCTGTGTTACATAGTACAGTTAAGTGCTTTTGATTGTAGATGGATAATTTTATTAACTTTTCAGTTTATGCTTTTTACGTTTTATATCGCTTTTGACATGTTTGATAAGAAAAGATTATTTTTGCAACCTACCTGAAGATAATAAATCTATCAGTTATTTGATAACATTCGAATACAAGTCCTGAGGGGAAAGCTCCTGATTTTCCAGAAGCATCAACAGTCCAATTAGGAAATTGTAAGCCCTCGTCAAGGTCATAAAGGTCAAAAGATTTACTTCTCCATGGACATGGCAACCTACACGGAAATTCAGTATTTCCTGAAAAAGAGAGAATAATTTACTTTAAAGTTTTTGGAAATAAGACATAACAGTTACATAAGGTAAAATTTTTCGTCAGTTTCTTTTACCCTAACAATGAAAATGTCGAATTATTTGCTAAATGGTTTTTTGTATATTTTTTCTCTCAAGGGTTGTATGAAGCAATGGGTTATTTTGTTGATCAATTATATGGAAAATCTAGATAGACAGAACATTATAATATGCAATCATTTGAACAAGCTTAAGAAAAGCAGTAAAAGTAAAATAACAAAAATACAGAACTCCAAGGAATTCGAAACGGAAAGTCCTTTTGGACATAATTAAAAGCTCAAACACATCAAAAGAAATGATAACAACTGTCATATTCCTGACTTGGTACAGTTATTTCCTTATGTTGAAAATGGTGGATTGAACCTGGTTTTATAGTTACTTAACCTCTTACTTGTATGACAGTCGCATGGAAATTCATTATATTGACAACATAGTGTGAGCAAACCAAAGACAAAATAGGTAACAATTCAAAAATTGAGATACCGCAGTCACAATTTAATATAATCCTAATCATTATAAAAACAAATAACTATCTTAGCAACGAAAAAAATGGAATATAGACACTCTATAGACAAAGTTCACAAGCAAAAATTAAAGACTATATTCCAAAATTGACCATAGCACAATAACATAATTGCGGGATGTGTAACTACCGAGCAACGCCAAAAATATATGACAAAAATGGACTAAAGATTTCTCCTCAGACACTGAGTATCTGAGTAGCAGCTACACACTTTTTAAATAACGAAACATTGAAAGACAATTTTTGTTGACCAACATGTCATGAGAGATGCAAGGAACGTTAACACTAATATATAACATAAATGATAAACATTGAATAAATTCTGAATTTTTTAACGTATTTCAGATATGCAAATTGATTAATCATTTTGATATAGATTAATGAAACAGCATCACACCGTCTAAACCAAGAGACATCTAGAGGGCAACATACTAGTATTAAACAATTCAGAGGTGTCTTCACGATAATGCCAATTTTTAAATCGTAAATAGTCTATAATATATTAAACAATCAACGATTTGCTATTTCGTGTATTTATACCCATGTCTCAAATTAATGTAAACGATAAAGATGAGACTCACGTCAATACCTGACAAGACTGCTACCAACTTCTTCAAAAGAGGTAAAATTAAATAACTACTTTCCTAGACATCATATTAGGGTTCAACACTGTCTCCAGACTGAAATTTAACCGAATGATGAATACTGCAAATTAACTTGACTTCAGATAACAGCTTATCAATCAACCTTCTTTGACATGAAAAGAGAGATTCAGCATTGATACATATATACATTGCAATTTAGGAAAAGGAAAAACTTATTCAGTCTAATTATCTGAACCATACAGGAAAGAGCATAATTCCAAATAAATTTTGGTCCGGAAGGAGGTTAAGTATGATAAAAATCGGTGAATTCAGACTACTACAGGATATACCTTTCTTTCCTAATGCATACTTGGAGGAAATCGAATGTCCTAAAGCAGTAACTGATCATGAAAACATAAAAAAGAAAGACATATTATTGAAAAATTGTTTCATTTATAAAATTGCTGGTCACACGTTGGAACTTTAAACAAGTCTGAATAATCATTCTTGATGTAGAGGGATATTAAGAATCAAAGAAACACAATATATGGAAATATAAATTTAATTAAATTTGTAAAAAAGCCGATATTCGATATTCTAAACATATATTGATGTGTGTTAAAGATACCAAGTAGAAACACTAGCATTGATTCGTAGATATTCGTCAACATCATGCCGTTTAAAAAACTAAAAAAAAAAGAGTTCCACACACACCAAAAAAAAATTCACTTGCTTCAGAACAGTAAATAGATCCATTTCAACTAGGTACTAGCGTTGTGTTTCTTATGAGAAGTAAACAAGGGTTGATGGTTGTAGCAGTTAATGGAAAAGGAAAATGGTATTATTATTACCAAACCATGAAGTACTTGGACTTTGCCGTTAATGAACTTTGATAGAAGCAATCCTAAATTAAGAAATTTCAGATAAAAACACTAAGCTCTGTAAACCCACAAAGACTGTGAGATGTATATATACATACCAAATGAATCGCATAAACGTTACCAATTTTACAGCATCGGTACGCATTTGGACGTCCTTTAAAGGCTGAGTAGCAGCTGCAAGTTCTTGAATACGGAATGACTTGGGAAATGTATATCCAATATGGAGATGAAGTTGGTATAACGCTTCTAAGGTTAGGGAAATTTATAGTTTAAGAATTAAAATCGCCTCGTTTGTCATAGATTCTTGTACTGAGATGACCGCTTTTGTCAAATTCGAGGTACAAGACTAAAATTGGGCAGAGGAAGCCGTGTCTGGAGGATATATTAATGGAACCCATTTATAGGAGGAGATGCCTACCTAATCGTTGCTACCGATCTCGCTCTTTTTTGAGTACTCGCAATTCCCTCAGCTGTTGTTTTCGTACCTTAATTTATCGCCTACTAATCAATTTACAAAATTTAATCATCGGTAAACTACTCTCGCCTTAAGGATGTTTGCTTGTCAAGTTTTGGAATTTTTGTCAGATTTTCGAAATCCTCTGGTTTTATCCATTTGAATGCCTTAAAAATTTTGCCCATGGACCCCAATTTTTCTTTTTATAAATCTTTTACATATATAATTATAAGCCATTTGTAAAAGTCTTATAAAATCTTATTTATTTTTAATAGTTTTGAGAACTTTAACTAGTCAATGATAAAGCTATGAAAATCAAGAGAACATTTTCCGCCAAAATTCCAATGGCTAATATCTCGAAAACTAGCACATTGACCCTATATTTTTTTTTGCTTTTTTTGGTTCCTCAATTAATCCCCTATCAATATATACTAGTTTTATGGAAAGTTATTTATTTTGAAACTGAGCAGCAAACTTCCTTAATATTTGTTGTTTTGAGTTTCATTTTTAAATTGTTGTCCAATTGAAAACATCTCCTTTTGCTAATATTTTAAATGTGTATAATAAATTTAGAATCGGTTTTATTGAAAAGATTTTCACTTTACAAGATCCACATTCGTACCATTTGCTGTGTTAAGACAGACATTTTACTTACCGAATACTGTGTAAAAAAAGGCGACAATTAAGAGTAATGAAATATTACTTTCCATTGCTATGCTTTAGGATGGTTCCGATATATGCGAGTAAGACTTAAAGTAAAAGTAATGTTTTTGTTTTAATTTTATACACGTTTATATTGTGACCAAGTTGTCATACCGGCTGTTGGTCATGTAGTACTTTAAGACGTAAGAAAATCTATGTAGTTGTAAAAAAAATTTATCTGATGTAAATTTGTTCTGTATATTTATTAGGAATGTCAACGAATACTCAGTATCAACTAATCGGTTTCCTGTTAGTATCGCTTAGTAGTACCGAGTAATGAATACCATTTTTTAATGCTCTATGCTAAATGTCTTCAAAAATACGATTGCTCCCAATAACAGTTGACAAGAAAATGTTCAAAAATAAAATATCATCTGGTGAACCTCAGTGAATAGTTAAACTTCTTCGTAAACATTAAATTTGTTTTCTTAACGATGACCAAATACTATATTTTGTTTGATAGGGTTTTTCCTTGTTGTAATTTTTTTAATAGGTATTCATTCATTTATATTGATAAGATTACAGTTTTTTTACTAAATTAGTACTCTTAGGTAATGAGCTATTGATAATGTGTGTAATTCCTTGTCCCTGATACTGATGTAGATGGTTTTTATCCGTTGAACAACTTACCACAGAATAAAAATTACGTATGTTTGAGTTTCCGTGTTGTAGATATATTCCCGAGCCAGTACTCAAGTATCGCTCGATAAAACCAACGAGTACTCGATTAGTAATTGTTCATCGAGTTGACATCCCTTTTAGGTGTAATACCACCAAATCATAGAACGTCACATCCGGTTGCATATGAAAAATTCTTAAAAAAGATTCCCTTGAATTTGACAGTTTCTGAGTCATAAATATATATCTTGGGTGTTTCAAAGCACCATTATTGTTTTCATTTGGTGTTTCTATAGAACATTTTGAAAACTTGAGGTTACATGGTTACTAAAGCTGGTACCCGGGAAAAAAGGTGACAATTTGATTGGTTAACTTCAAGTTGCAATAAAATGTAATGTGAAATTTTATCTATAGTAATGGACATGATAAGACTTTACATATGCCAAGTATTTCTTTATTTAAAAAAATAAATTATGCACATTTTTGTGAAAATTGCAAATTCATCAATGACTAACTAATAGGTGAAAATCAATGATGGTATTACACCTATTATTTATAATGCATTCTAGAAATCAATCATTTGGGTAAATTGTATTTAAGATAAACCTAACCTTGAGATAATGTTTTTAAAACTGCTAGATTTATCTTAGAGCTTCGGAAACCAATACATTAGATTAATCTGTTAATTTACCAATTGATACTTTTACCCGATTGTGACTCTTTGGCTAAGTGTGTATTCGAATGACAGATGATGCATGCATAGCAGGAGACATTTTTCCGGGCTCGCTTCCTTTCAAGTTCATGCATTTTCCGTAGGATTTGTTTGTTATATTGATTCTTAATTGCATTTCATGCGACCTTATGGTCTCGTCTTTTAATCTTGCTCATAATGTCAGTAAAAAAACAAAGACGCACTTGTTGTTATAAAAAATGAAACATTGCCTAATTTTAAGTCCTTCCTGGTCATAGAGCTCTTCTACTGTTACGCTATTATACATTCTTGGCTTTCCAATACTCGTCTTTAAGCGTTCCTGATGAAGGTAAATCCAGAAAAGCGCTTTAGACGCATGAAATGTAATAAGTGTTGTTTTCATTTTTAGTGATGGGGAGGAGGTCATTCTCAACTCAAGTCTTCTCATATTGAATATAAACTGAGAATGGATCTAAAATCTTCATCGCACTAACTAGTCTGAATCTTTGATAACATATCTTTTATCTATTTGTTTTTGTTACAAATCATGTAGATAAAGTCTAGATATCTGCATCTGGCTGTGTCAAATGTGTAAATTGTGTAAACATTGTCAATTAAAAGAAAAGAGAGATGAAAAAGCCATATTTGAGTTTAACATTTACAATCTTAAAAATAATATGTAAAATCTCCTTCACCTGAATATTCAATGACATTCATGGTTTTTACGAGACAGAGCGCGCCAATGTGTATATGTCAACATATACAATCTGTAGTTTAAATAAAGACTTGGATGCAGAAATAAATATATTTATACATGTTTTGGCCTGTGACTTTTGTCTAAATTACATAATCTTATTCTGCGAGAAAGACATTCTTATATTGAATGATAAATATTAATAAATTTACACAGCTACTGCACTTTAACAATGGTTGAGTACGGGCAACTGAACACGTTTTCGATATCGCAAACATTAAATCAATTTCCATTAAATACAAGTCTGTCACTAGTAAGTCTTAATGAAACAATCAACCAATAGAAACAAATGTCATTCGTAACTTCCTTGTTAAAAGTAGTAAATGAAATAAAAAATAAATCAATTGAAAGAATGTGTTGCCGTGATTACAGTAGAACCAAATTATGAGTAAAATCAACTCGAACAACATGGAAAATAATTCACATATAGTTTTTATCCATTGTCGACAATCTGATGACGATCTCCGGATATTCTTTTCTGTTGCGCGTGGAGCAGGATCTGCTTACCATTCCAGAGTATCTGAGACCACCCACAAGTTATGGTTGGGTTCCTGTTGCTCCGGCCTTAGGTTCTTATGACTGACACATAAGAGAGGATATCCATATACATCATAACTAACCACAATACCGTTATCAGATGGTGAAGATAAGTGATAATTTGAAAAGAAAGATTCTGTAATATTTTTAAAAGGAATTTCTCCCATCGAATTTGAAATTAAGGCTACCATAGACAAATTAAGTCTACTATAACTTCACGTTCATCTAGAAAAATTGACCATGCTGGTTGGTTGAGAAAAAAAAAGAGATAATTTGAGTTTTCCAAAATTTTTTGACAACATAGGAATGTGTGCATAGGAAATATATATGTAAGCTTCAAATGTGCATCCAGCCTCAAAACTGTGTCCTAAGCAATATTAGGTTATAGACGTCACAAATATATGTCCATTCTTTTCTCAAATCTTTTCCCTTTCTAAAGCCATTCATCAACTATCAAAACGTCAATAAAGAAAGATGTCTTTCGAAGTGATTAATATCATTTTTATATATAAATTAAATCGACATCAGTTTATGCCTTTAACAAGTTTATTAGTGCTGAACTATGTAAATAAGACCATACCTGCACCCCTTTAATAGCAGATTTATTCCTGTATTTTTATGAATCTCAGTTTATGACCAAACTCAGTAAAGACACGCCATTGTTACATTTGGTTGATACATTCAACAATACCTACCGTTATCTTGATGATATGTTTTCGTTAAATACGATTTTTCATTCCCTATTGTTAATTTTCCTTTTTTAGACGGCGATGTGCCTTTGGCTCCATCATACGGTGTTTATATATCTTAACTCGTTCGTTATGCCCGTGTGTGTAGTGATGTCATGGATTTTAACGAACGTAATCAATGCATCACTGGTAAATTATTAAGTCAGGGATTTCGTTACCATAAATTACTTTTACCAAATTCTTTCATAGATACAAAGATTTGATTATTAAATTTGGATGTACCTGTAGAAAACTTACTAAAAACGGTATTTCACATCCTAAATTTTACGGTAATATTGTACTAAAAGCGCGGAAATCACTAATTGATCCGTGTTAACTCATCGAACCTTTAAAAAACTTATTAGTAAAGGTTATCTTACCAATGTTGTAACTAGATCTTTGAATATAGTTTACATTGGCACAAATATCGTTTTCTCATCAGCAAATAAAAACATAGCTAAATTTATATTATTTTCAAATCGGATGTATAGAGACACATCCACGTTCATTTTTTTTCTATAAAGAAGTTAACTCCTAACTATCCTACTGCCTGTCGATACATTTATTTTTGGCATTGCACAAGTCATGTCTTCTGTGACTGTCCATGACGTTAAAATACTAAATCCTTGGGATGTGTTTTAGTTGATTTTAGTCTCTGATGCATGATTTTTTATTATTAATTGTTTTTGGCTTTTAACTAGCTGTCAGTAACTACGAGTACTCTAAAATTGTTCTTTCTTGTTAATTTGACCTGTTGATATTTGTAATGCTTTTTGATATCTAATGTTTACTTATTCGGGTTTATATCTCGTCTATATACCAGCTTTGATAAGTGTTTGGTATTACTATAAATTTCACTTCTTCGTACTATGAACAACAAAATTATTTATTTTGTAAAAATATTTCCATTCTCCATTTAAACTGTATACCTTGCAACAAAATTATTTTCATTTACCTATTTATATTATTGTATTTGGCGGCTTTTTGTTCAAGGTTATTGTTTTTTTTTTTAATTGTTAAACATCTCACAGCTGTATAATATTGTTGCATGTGTGTCTTTCTATGTTCTGATGTTACACTATTGTTTCAGATAAGGGTGAAGATTGGTACTTATTAAAACGTTTGAACCCGCTGCGTTTGTTTGCACCTGTCCTAAGTCAGGAATCTGATGTTCAGTAGTTGTCGTTTGTTGATGTGGTTCATAAGTGTTTCTCGTTTCTCGTTTTTTATATAGATTAGACCGTTGGTTTTCCCGTTTGAATGGTTTTACACTAGTCATTTTTGGGGCCCTTTATAGCTTGCTGTTCGGTGTGAGCCAATGTTCCGTGTTGAAGACCGTACTTTGACCTATAATGGTTTACTTTTACAAATTGTGACTTGGATGGAGAGTTGTCTCATTTTCACTCATACCACATCTTCTTATATCTATATAAAGAATTTTTTAAATTTAAATATGTTTTGTCTTTCAATTAGTATTTATCCTAATCATAAAGTTTTATTTTTAACTTTTTTTCCCCAACGAAATAGCGAGAATAGTCATAATATAAGAACTTGTTGTCCCCAATATATGACGTGAATATATAACATGAACGCTTTTTCGTTATGGATCGTCAAATATGTAACCAATGTTAAAATAGAGTTGTGTCGTTTGTCTTTTTTTTTTTTTTGTTTTTTTCTTTACTTCAATATAGCGCTTTGTACCGACCTGATGAGTCAAGTCCCTTCCAACTGATTTGTACAGTTTGGTCTTGCATTGTTATACATTGGTCAAAGATTATGGTAGAGTTAACCTGCTACATTCTGTATCTATCCCCGTACCACTCTACTTCGTATTACTGAATGTATACAGTACTTCATAAAATAGACATGCTTTTGAATCAACAAACGGCCAGATTTAACTTGATGGCTTCACTGGACATTGATCTGCGGGAAAAACACATATTTTAGGACGGACATAAATTTGGCGGTAACATACATCTTCCAGCGGAAACAATATCCCAGAGCTTGCGTTTCATATTATAATTTCCATAATACAGGGCTGCTGCTTAAAAGGAAACTATTGACTGGGTTCCAAGTGGTTATATTGATGTCATACCTTCGAACCTATTACACGAGTTAGTTGAATATTATGGAATATTTGTGTCCAAGATGACTACGCATATTTTCCAATTGTCGTTACCATTATCCTTTCAGACAGTTCAAGGTCATTTACTAAAAATATACAGATTTTGCTCAAGAAAGTGGTTCCGGAGTGATCAAATACTACACATTGCAATTCATTTTATTCTACGAAATCTTTATAAGTAATTAGGTTGTTCGATTAATTGTTGGGGTTTAATGCTACTTTTAACCCTCTTTGCTATATCGTATCTGTCATTTTGTATTGGTGGAGGAAGACTGAGTGCCCAGAGAAAACCACCTACTTCAGGAAAACTAGCATATTTGATTAGATTGGAGTCATTTGCACCTGTCATGAACAATGTAATATGGAAAAGATTTATAATCATTGTGAGGTCAAAGTGTATACTAAAAATAAGCAGCAACTTGTGCAGAAAAGGTATACCGAATCGATATTCAATTTGGTTCATACTATTTCAAAATTGCAGGTGTAAAGATCACCTATTTACAAGATTTGAAGTGCTTGTTCAGTTATAAACATGAACTCAAATGTATGTGCCAGACAGGCAATAAAAGCCGTGCATGTAAAAGCATGCCAGGCTAGAAACAATGGATACTCGACTAATAAAATTCGGGGAACCTGTAATCAAACAACAGTGTTGTTTTCTACGTAACAGTTAAGTATCTGTCAGACGTGCTGATCAACAAATAAAAAATGCCACATCATTTGTTGATAAAGAAGTTACAACTAAATAAATCTGATAAAAAGTACAACAAAAGCAACTTAGAATCACTTGTGTAACTGTGTAACATACTAACTTTCAAATTAAACAAACATTTTTGTTTTGATAAATTTAATGTTATTTCAAGAATAACTTTATGTCCATTTCTTGCCATATAATCCATACATCTTTCTTATTATCTGAGGTCTTCCGTAACGTCGCATCCATGTTTTTTTATTGTTATTTTCTGTTTGATATATATGTCTAGGTCTTCCCTTGCATGCCTTTGTAAGATTGGCTGTAGTGTCGCACACAGCGCATGCTGTTCAGTTCTGACAGCATTCGAATTCACGTGGTAAATTACAGTCTACTGAGGCATCGATAGGTGCTAAAACAAATGAATAGGTATAAAGATATAAAAAAAGATGACAGAGGTACAATAAAACCGATTACCAGTCAGATAATTAGGCAGATAATAACAAGGCCAAAACAATCGATAAACGACGAAAATAAAACACAGTCTACAATACACTATATTGAGAACGGAAGACTGAGCAATACGAACTTTACCATGTTACAATGTTATCACATGTGCTCCTAAAGGTAAACAGACTCTGCTTCATTAGTTGCACCCGTCGTGTTGTTCATAACTCTACAAATGTCCAAAAGTCTGAAAAGGCCAATCTTTGTCTCAATTTGTATGAACAATTACTCGTCATTCTCCAAAAGTATTACTTGTGTCTTAATTTTTCTTGACAATTTCTGATTTCGATATGTTATATTAAATCTGAATAAAATTTACTGTACAAATGAGATGGAAAAAAACACGAATTAAAGCGCTGAGCATTTGCTTTTTAGTTTTTTACATGCATGTACATTTTTTCATCAATTCATACACTTTACTCTTTATTTAACGGGATACTAGGTAAATTCATTGGTTCCTTATTTGGTCCAATATTTACCTTGATGAAAACCTTGAATTGTCTATTGTTTGAATTGGTCAGACTGTTTCCGCCATTCGTTTTGTTATTTTAGCCAATCTACTTTTAACAGAACAGTTTCTGATTTCTCAATGATAAATGTAGTAAACTTGTATGGACCGCCCTCAAAGTAGATCGAGTAAACGTGCAAATAATCTTATACCTTCTGGAATTTGAGTTTTCACAGATCTAATACTTACCTACAAAAACTATATTCACCGGTTTTGGATTACTACAAACTTCACATATATTGGTGAATTTACCCATTTTATTTTCAACCACGAGATCATCTAAATACAAAATAACGACTTCGATGATTTTTTTAACACATTGATCTAGTACTAATGACAAATGAACAATCGTTAATTTCTAACAAAAAAATAATGTTTATATTTTACCAGTTATGCATGGATTTTTTTCTTCAAACCAGAAGGGCTGTCTTTATATTTTGCTTTCTATTTAGATACGGATAAATTTCTTGATAAGAAGAAGATGCCTAAACGGATTACAAATACACCAGAAACAAATAAATATTTAAAACAAAATAAATTGGTTGGAATTAATTGAACTAGTGTAACTGATTAAGTGCCCCATGGGGAGCAAGAGCTACTGACACTTCCGGATTTCCTGACATCACATTCTGTTTTTGGTCAGTTCTTGTTCAGTTGTTTTTGGTTTTCTATTTTGTGTTTTATAGTCTGTCTTTGTCTTTTTCCTTTTTCGTTTTTCGTATATGCAATTGGGTAAAATGTCGAATTATGATCATAGTTATTGTCTTTTTTTTAAAACACCGTGCAAGACCCTCATGGGTAGTCAAGGTCGGTAAAAACCACCCTCACTGTCGTTTTTCAATTCTGTGCCACTTTTTTAACTTTATAAATTGGTTAACAGTTATCTGTTTCTTGTGAATAAATAACTTTTCATATATTTTGTTGATTAAGATTGCAGTAATTGTATTTTACTTTTTGGTTATGTCATAAAAACCTCTAACGTTGTATACATAAAAAATAACCTTTGTGTAAACATACCGCCATCATTCATATTGAATATAACCGGATCTTTACTCCCATCATAGAAAACTGATGTGCAAACAAACATGTCAGTGCCAGCTTGTCTGGTGTAATTAAAAATAAACTTTATTTATATGTGTAGTGATACAAACAATATCAAAAATATATATAAATGCAAAAATTTAAACGACTTTTGCACGCGAAGCACGAATGGAGCAGCCAAAACGTGCACTCAAAGTCGATACAAAATCATTCACATAAAACAAACAAAAATGAAATTACAAATGCCTAACCAAACACTTTGATTTATCATTATCACATTTTGAATTCGTATCTGAAAAAAAAAAAAGATTTAATCAATGTTTTCGAAAGAAAGAGAGAAGACAACGAGTGTTAAAGTTTGTTAACACGGACTGTACCATAGCTATAAAATAGAAAATACAGCGAGCGCTCATAACTTCCCCTTTATCTATCTAGACCATCCTAAGGATATTAAAAGATCGAAAAAAACACGAGATATGACAAGGTTAATTCCAAATAGAGCTTGTTTTTAATGTTTTTACTACCACTTGGTCGAAACCTCTGCGGTGAGCTATTTATCCTCAAGGGTATCACCATTCTTAGACTAGTAGTAAGTATATGTGCTTCAGTACTGGTATTAGAATACGTATATTGTTCTATCTACAATTGCTGGTATAACAATTTCGATATCTTTTAAATTAAGAAAAATATCTCCCTTATGCATACCTCTGGTTCATTGCGCGGATTTACATTTGTTCCTTTATTTGTTATATCAGCTCTTCGGAGTTTGTATAAGTTTTGGACTTTCAAATATTTTGGCCTGAATACACAATAATAATAATAATGGTCGAGATTTCATCTGGTGCAGTAAAATTGGTATTATTGAATGATTTTATTCTATAACAGATTTTTGTATTACTTACTCAATGCTCCAATCAGAACTAAAAATGTTAAAAACAATATAACTGCGTTGCTTCCCATTGCTTTGATATTAAAAAATCCGATATATGCGAGAAAAGCTTTAGTAAATAAACAATCTTTCTTATCTTATACAACTATTTTTCAAATAAAAATCATTAAAAAGATCCAAGGACGACTTTTGCAAAACAATTTTTTGTCACGAAACAGATGGCGAATAGGCAGGCGGAAGATTCTGAAGTACTTTAAAAGGTAATTAACTTCTATTAAGGCGTAATTTAATTGTATTGAATGGCAAATTTATTTGTGTTTTGGGGATTATTCTAACAATCAATTAATTTTGAATCTAAACTGAATCGACTTAAGTCTGGACAACCTCTGAATGTATGAAAAAAGAATACTAAATATTTGCAAACATCAATTCATTCAAAAACAAAATACATACATAATTGCACTGACGACGTTCTCAGCCCTTAATAGGGATATAAAGTTTTTGGCTAAAATACAGGATACCAACAATAGTTTATTTACTGTGGATTCATTTATTTTCATGAGTACCAAATTACGTGGAGTGAGGAAAAATTGTATTTTCGTGAATACTTGATTTCATGGTTTTTCGTAAATGTATTTACAAACCCATAGGGAATTGTTATTTCGTTGAACATTTCAATTCGTGGTTCACCTTTACCCATTTAATCAACAAAAATTGGTATTCAACGAATAATAATGAATCCACAGTAATCATACGATTTAATTTCTTTGCTCCTTTTTTTTGTGTTTTCATGAAGTCCCACAAACTCCACAAAGACGTACATCATGTACATAAACTAAAATGAATGTACGGAACATTTAATATTGAAGTCTCAGAGAAATAGTATTACCGACAATTGGAACATTTTCTGTAAATATTCAATCGCAGACATGATGTGATATCAGAACATATTATGCAATGACGTCACATAACAATGCAATAACGTCAAGTCTGTATGTCCATCCACGTCGTTATCAATAAAATAAACTGCATGTCACCATTTATATAAAAAGAAAAATAACACAAATACAGAATTAGCCGGGGAGGGGGGGAATTCTAAACGGAAAGTCCCTAAGCAAATTGTATATCAAAAGCTCAAACACATCAAACGAATGGATAACAACTGTCATATTCCTGACTTTGTACAGGCATTTACTTATGTAGAAAATGGTAGATTAAACCTGGTTTTATGTGTGCTAAACCTCTTACTTTTAAGGCAGTCGCATAACATTCCAAGTTTAGTTTGTAACCGTTCTTTGCCAAACCCTGGTTCATCAATTTTCTGCCCAGACACTGGAGTAGCAGGTGTAAGCTCTTGGATTTCTTTTCTCGCAATCGATTGATTACTTTTGAATAGCAGTATACAACTGTTGCCTTTATTTATCTATCGCTTTGGTACTGTCTACTTAACAAATCTATTTTTAAACATATTATTTGTTTGAAATATTTGACCATTTTTTGTTTGTTTTATATCCTGCGTTAGGATTCCATTTTCAAATTTCCGATGCGTCCTCCTTTACAGTTTTTCTGTTCGTTTTTTTTTTTTTTTTTCATATTGGTGTTTACTATTGCTTTTTAACTATATGTATTCATTCGTTTCATTATTACTTAAACACAAATAGTAATATTAACATGGTATGAATAACCCAATGTTGTAATTTTAATCGTCTTGCTGATTCCTTATTGGGTCCAAATTTGCTGTTAGTGCATTTACAAATTGACGCTCGAATTAAAATAGTTAAAAGGCCAAATAAAATACTGTACTTTAAAGGTTAAGACAGATCTATACCTGAGGATGATATCAGTCTGGTAACTTGACAACATGTCATGAGACAAACAAACAATAAATAATGGATGGCACATCATTACATGATTAGGGACATAACAACTGTGATAAACAAAGGGTTTCCCTAGGATTATCGTAAAGGACATCATTAATATGACCTGATTTGTACAGTTTAGATTTCTATTGAATAAAAACAAATTCAGATATTTTATATTCGACCTGACAGTGTTTGGTTGTCGTTTCTATTACATTTAAATGACAAGTTGCAGGATTGTTTCATTTCTGCATTTTTAAAAGTCGTAAAGATCATGGAAACTATAAACTGAGTTGTATCATCATAACTGATACCTGCTTTCAAAGTAACTTGACCAACTCATCTTATGGCACTTGATATCTTGACGAACTGAATGTTGTCACTTTAAAGTTGTGTATAGTAAAGAATGTACTAATTATGGACTGTTCTATGTAAGTGAAACACAATAATCCGAACTTACCTGTTTCATGTGTTTAATACACTTATCAATGGTGAATTCAGTATTTTCAATGGGTCCAAACTCTTCTGCTAAAAGTAATATTGATACAAATTCTGCAAACTGCATGCTGCCATACTATGTTAAATATGACGAAGAACGATTGTTTAAGTAAAAATGACTCCCCAGGGTTTGGATGCTATTATTATTAGCCATATTTTCCGTAAAAAATCTTTGAAATATTGAAAAACAAGACCTGATTGCTGCAAAGATAAAACTAAACAAGTCATTTAATATTCCTATAACAAACGTAGAGCATCCACGACTTTCTCTACGAACAGGGTACACCTTACCTTTTGACTAAAGGATGGTAAATCTTAATGTTACAAATGCTATTGTTCATCGTCATTTCCATGGAGATTGTTTGGCACAACTCTTAGTCGTAATCTATTGACTTTGAATATTTTGATAACTTGTTAAACTATTTCTATTTCAATTTCAACATATGCTTTTATTATCAAAAAATTAAACGGTGAGACATATCTCTGTGTTAAGAGTCTATTTAGTCTTTACACTGCTATTTAACTGTGAACTTTGCTCAATTAAACAGTCGACTACATCGTATGGGCAATCGGAGCTTTTTCTGCAAACATGGGAATCTTAGGTATAGATTCTTAGTTAAACACATGTTGAATGTTGTGAAAACTAATACTTCAAGAAGAACCACACTGAGTCTAACAAAACATTACATAGGTAACTATAAACTGAGCAACTAGAATCCCACTAAAAAAATTCAGTGATTTCAGGCGCTTCGAAATTGGTACGCGGATCTTGCTATACACCAAACTAGAGGCACCCATCATATTGCTTATGCTGAATACAAATTCAATGATTTTTACTTCACAGTTATCAACTCCATATTTTCAGCAGTAGCATACTCCCTGTCCCATTGTATGATAACTGAAAATCCCACTTAATACGTTATGCCTGTGCATGATCACACTTTATGAAATTCATTAACAGGATAAAAATTCCTTCAGAAAACCTGCTACGATGACATCAGTGATACATACATTTTGACCGTTACCATGTTTGTGTCTCTACTCACTAGAGTCATGTTTTGCGGTCTTTGATATTAAGATATCAGTATAGTTATCTGACTTTATCGGGTGGGTCATATTCCCGATTGCGACATTTTGAAGGAATATGAATTTGTATAGTGGGTGATGCATGTAGAGCAGGTGACGCTTACACTGTTGGAATAACCAGTGACGATTCTTTTTGGTTTCGTGCGATTTCCTCAGTTTTCTTTAGCTCTTTCATTAATCACTTTTTTAATTGATTAACTATTTGACCATCGGTAAACAACTGTTGCCCAAATTAGTGAGGAAGAATGCATGTAATGAGCGTTACAACAGTTTTTCAATAATTAGTAGGAGCATTAAGGCCCTTATTTGGTCCAAATATTACTGCAAATCTAAAAGTTTTCATACATATTCTAACTAGACTAAGGTAAAAGTATTCAGAAAATAAAAACAAATTTCACATTGAACGATATACCATGGCAAGAAAAAATGACAAAATTTGCATATTTTGTAAAATTTCTTGATTTTTCCTTGTTTTCATCAACTTTTAAGTATATTTTAGATTGGAAAAGTATGTGCGCACCCGAGAAAAACAACTTGATATTTGGTGAGATTATGTCAATAGTTATAATAAAGCTTCTCTTAAATTATTTTGTTGTTTCTTGGCTGCGCACGATGTTTCCACAATGGAAATAACAATGGAAAACTGCATAAATTCTGTATTTTTCAACGTTTTTGTAAAAACGGTACATATCATGACGTAATTGTGTTGTCATCAGATAAAATCTTTATGTTTTTCATTTATATTTCTTGAGTCTATGTTTTTCCAAACATTATGTGCCAATATGAAATAGTTGTCAAACATTTTATTTTCTTGGGCCAAAACCGGGCCCTAATGCCCCTAAACCGATACGATACAGTCCTTCATATTTGGGTACCAGTGTAGTCGCATAATCTGTAAGTTTACCTATTCCCTGTTACTAGTATATGGATTTGATGAAGGTTGGCTGGCAATTTCTTTAGTATTTTTGTGCTTTGCATCAATCCAATGAGTCGTGACAATTTTTTTATGGTTTGTACTAGTAAGAAATTTCCCAGGTCATGTGTAGGCTGGGCGCCCGCAAACATGTTAAAACTCTCCATATTATGTATGTGCCTTTCCCAAGGCAGTAGCCTGTAATTCAGTGGTTGTCGTATGTTGATATTTTGTACATAATTCTCCTGGTTTTCTCGCTAAAAATGTTTTATAATTTGTCATTTCGGAGTCTTTCATTGCTTGATATGTGGTATAAGATGTGCTCATTGTTGAAGGCCGTACAGTGACCTACAGTTGCTTACATCTATTTCATTTGTTATTATGTGGATAGCTCTCTCATTGGAAATCATACCACACCTTTATTTTATTCAAAAAGAAAACAAACTGTATGATGGAACGGCTTTTCCAAATGCTTACCAAATTTACAATAAATGTATGAAAGCTCAAATCACAGTTTTGAACAAGGAGACAACATCAGAGACTACCTGTAAAAGTTGTCCATTCATAACATTCGTTTAAATTATGTATGAGTTTTTGATCAACTGCTAATATAAAAAAAACCGTTATAATTAAACTCATCATAGATACCAGGATTGAAAGTTTAAATTTGCGCCAGACTCGCGTTTCGTCTACAAAAGACTCATCAGTGACGCTCGAATCAAAAAATGTTAAAAGGGCCAAATAAAGTACGAAGTTGATAATGGTATTTCCTAGACAATTACACTAAGAAATAGCATATCAAGACGATAATTTGTACTTTCATGGGCAACATGACAGGTGCCACATATGGAGTAGGATCTGCTAACTCTAAGTTGTTAATGTCCCCTAGGTAATTGCCGCCTTTTTTAACCGATGTTGAAACATTATTGTGATGTTATTGAACAGTCGTACTTGATCTATCATTCAAAATTCACTGTAACTTACATTACTAAAAGAATTATGAGAAAATGTGTTTTCAAGCACAATCTGCTATTTCATTCAGAAAGTTTTACTTTTATGAATTTCGTCTTAGTTTAATATTGACTTTATCTAATGAAACTGTTGAGTCATATTTTTTAAGTCATTGGTGCCAATTTTTGCGAAATTCAGGCAAACTTGAATTTTAATAGATATTTCATGATGTGTTTTTTTTTCAAAGACTGCATACAATTTTAAAGAAAACTTGTAATTCGTTGTTAAGCTGTACCCACGAAATCCACGAAATTGGTATTTCACGAATTATAAGACAAAAAGTAATAACTTTGTAAATATTTAGTACAGCAAAAGAGACAGGAGATACTAAATCGACAATTTCAAATCATTTGTTAAAGACAAACCATTCACTGACACGGCCACAATAAAATATCACGAAAAATCATAATTTATTTGGCTTTAAAGCTTATTTGATTTCGAGCGTCACTGATAAATCTTTCTTAGACGAAACACACTATTTAAATCGTGTTATCTATGAAACATTCTTTGACTGTTGAATTTTAAATTGAAAGTACTAAGATAAGATTGATTGATTGATTGCTGGTGTTGTAATGCCACTTTTGAACGCCACTTTTGGGCTATTTCGTGGCGGCCAGTTTTTATGGGGAAGACGGAGTGCCCGGAGAAAGCCACCGACCTTCGATATGAAAATTGACAATCCTAGTCAATTAAGATTGGAGTCGAGTGCACCCGCAAGGGCGGGGTTTGAACTCACAACCGCAGTGTTCACTGGCTAGTGATTACCGTAGTAGAACTACTTAGACCATTTAGCCACCGAGGCCCCACTAAGATATGAAGTCCGGTACATAAACACGTTACATTTATTAGAAAAAGAAGTGTAGCAAGACATATCTTTTATCTTTTATACAGTTTATGAAAACATTCTGAGGCAAAAAATAGAGCTTTGTCTTTTATTGCATTACTGATGTAAATCCAATTCATTGTCCTTTAAATTATTGATTTTTGATTGGTCTGCACGAGAAGGTAACATTAAAATAATTGTCTTTTGCTAAGCCATGGTATAGAGTAAATTGTCTCCCTAGAATTAGTTTTTCTAAAATTTGATATATTAACATATATTGATTATATATGCCACAGAATTACATGTCTAAAATACTTCTTGACAGACGTAACTAACACTTCCTGAAATGTCAGTAAATACTCGATACTTACGAGGTGCCCCAGATTCTGGAAAGAAAAAGAAAAAGCAAGAACACTGTGACAGTTAACATTATAAATCCGAAACAACAGTGACGTTGCTTTGATAAACTTTCACCGCTGAAAAATCAACATAGCGAAGCAATGACGGCGTTTCCGCTGTTTTTGAGTTTGAAAAATCTTTAAATGGAACTACATTTTCTGTAAACAGGAATATAAGAAATGCACTTCATTTTCAACTCAAATGAATGAGGCAAAGTTCAACGAAGGGAAACATACATGTATTAACTTAATGAAAAAGTCAAATAACAAAATTACCGAGGAAAGTTCTAAAGGACAGTCTCTAAGCAAATGGCAAAATCAAAAGCTCAAACACATCAAACGAATGGATAACATCTGTCATATTCCTGACTTGGTACAGGCATTTTCTTATGTAGCAAAATGGTGGATTAAACCTGGTTTTATAGCTAGCTAAATCTCTCACTTGTATGACAGTCGTATAAAATTCCATTATATTGAGAACGATGTGTAAACAAAACAGATATAATAGGTAAAAATGTCAAAAATAAGGGGACGGCAGTCAACATTGTGTTAAAATCTTAATTACTATTAAAACAAACAAATATGTCAACAAAGAATTGATACGAAATGGTGTTTCAAATGTTTTCTAAATTTGCTAAAAAAAAGTGAACAATGAACTAAGTTGACCAGAGTAAATTAGAAATATTTTCGATGTTTCTATTATAGCAAAAGTTTCTATGAGACAGGTGCTGCAAAAAATTAAACCGCCCATTTTAAATATTGAATGCTTTATTTGTATGCAGCATATATGCTAAAATTGTAAAATTATAATAATTGACGCATTTGTGTCCATTGTCAGACATTCGCAAAGTAAAAGTGCACAATTACTCCTGAAATTACAGTAATTCATTATAAAAGGCACTGGACGGTTAACAAAAGCTCAAAAGACCAAAAAATTATTATGCAGAGCACACTTACAGAATAGCTTAAAACTGCAACTTTTGCAGATATTAGGATATATGAACAACATGAACAATTCGAAGTGGTTTTTTTTTTCGGAAACGTGTCTCTCATGCGATTGCTACTGACTGTTGACTGTCAAAAGTAAGTCTTTTTATCAGTGAAATACAGATGATATAAAAAACTTTTTAACCACTATGTCTTGATCTTGAAGATTAGCTTATATCTAAGTTTCACAACAATTGATGAAGCTTCACAAATATCTCATGTTCAAACAAAATTTTATAAGAAGAATATATTTTCAAAATTCAGACATCATCTCTTAATCATAAGATAACCTTCATACAATTCTAAATGTTTTCAAAACCCACTTCACACATATTCTACAAAAATGTGTTAGAAAAAGAGAACAATGCATTTGCAGAAGGAATCACAACCACAAACGATGCAAATCTAATTTGTACTTTATTAAAATTATTTGAATCACCGCTGCATTTACATTAACGTATTGTTAATTTTAAGAACATTCAAAATTCTTCTAAACTTATCGTTGAATAAACAAGCATACTTTCGTGTTAATTTGACCTGTTGATACAATTTGTAATGTTTTTGTTATTTAATGTTTGCTTATTTACGGTCTTTCTATTTTTAATATATACCAGCTTTGATAAGTGTTTAGTATGACTATAAATTTTCACTTCTGTTCTCGTACTATGAACAACAAAATTATTTATTTTGACAAAATATTTCCGTTCTCCATTTATACTGTATACTTTACAACAAATTCATTTACCTGTCTACTTTATTCTATTTGACGGCAAGGTTATTTGATCAAGGTTATGGTTGACTTTCTGAAATTATTTAACATCTCACAGCGGTATACTACTGTTGCCTTTATTAATTCACCCTTATCTGATTGATTTTGTATTTACATTGTGTCATAGATCAAATTTATTCGTTCAGTGTATGTTCACTTGTGTTAATATGTCTTTTGATTGAGTTAAGCCATTTCAATTATTATTTTATAGTGTGTCTTTCTATGTTGTGATGTTGCACTATTGTTTCAGGTAAGGGTGAAGGTTGGTAACTATTAAAACGTTTAAACCCGCTGCATATGTTTGCACCTGTCCTAAGTCAGGAACCTGATGTTCAGTAGTTGTCATTTGTTGATGTGGTTCATAAGTGTTTCGCGTTCCTCGTTTTTTATTTAGATAAGATCGTTGGTTTTCCCGTTTGAATGGTTTTACACTAGTCATTTTTGGGCCCTTTATAGCTTTGCTGTTCGGTGTGCGCCAAGGTTCCGTGTTGAAGACCGTACTTTGACCTATAATGGTTTTTCTTTTACAAATTGTGACTTGGATGGAAAGTTGTCTCATTGGCACTCATACCACATCTTCTTATATCTATGAAAAAACAATTGATGTAGAACAAACTTTGACCTCGGACTTATCGTTTCCACATTTTAACTTTTACTGAAAAAAGTAAGATCACAAAAATACTGAACTCCGAGGAAAATTCAAAAAGGAAAGTCCTCAATCAAATGGCAAAATCAAAAGTTCGAACACATCAAACGAATGAATAACAACTGTAATATTCCTGACTTGGTACAGGCATTTTCTTATGTAGAAAATGGTGGATTGAACCTGGTTTTATGGCTAGCCAAACCTCTCACTTGTATGACAGTCGCATCAAATTCCACTATATCGACAACGATGCGTGAACAAAACACACAGACACTGATTATCAGGTTGTCTGTATATTGATATTTATCAATTATGGACTTTTGACGAGGTCAATACGTTATATATGGACCTGTTCAGATTATATTGACCGAGGACGAAGTTTTAAAAAAAAGCTAGATTTGGAAGAGTAAAGTTCACGTAAATGTTATACTGACCTACAAATAGTAGTTTTAGAGATGATGGATAACTGCAAACCTCACATATATCGTTGAATTTGTCCGTTTTGTTTTCAAACGTGATAATAGAATCTGAATATGAAATAGAAATATCGATTATATGTAGTCGTATTGAATTTTAACTATTTAATATTTAATATTTAATATTGTATTCTGTCTGCAAACTTAAAAGACTGTCGGATTCTATTTCAATTCTAATATGTTTATACATGAGAAACAGATAACTTGATAAATTCAAAGCAAATTATATAATAAGTCCTTAATAGATTAGTTAATTGGTAGAGAATAATCCCTTTCACTGTTATTGCAGCCTTATTGTATAGGGGGAAATATTGTCAAAATGGAGGGTAAATGCTTTGCAAGCATTCAAAGTTCTCTTGTACTATCTTACCATTTCCCTCCATCAACAAAAATCTGCTCCCTATTTAATATGGCTACAATAACCGTGCCGTAGCCAATTAATTAAACCCTGTAAAAATATAACTTACTTTTATATTAATTTGTGAGCAATACACCGCTTAGTTGGAATAATTACTTTTTGTTTGTTTTGTGTTTTAAATTTCAACTGATAAATCTTCCTTGCTTATAAAGCTCCATCCTTTGTCCATGCTTTCGAATTTTTCTGAATTTTTATATATACTTTTTATATAAATAAACACTTACGATCGTGCAAAGTGAAAGTCACCGGATGCTTACTCCCGTCATAGAAGATTGCTGAACAAAAGAAATCGTCGGAACCACCAATTCTGAAGCAATGCAAAATATATGCTATTTATGTCAGTGATAAATAAACAATTATTAATTCATGAACAATTAAGGCGCCATTTTTACATATGGCACCGATGCGGCAACTTAGACAATTAATTATAGTTCAATTCAAAATCATACTTATCTATGCATTAAATGCACCAATTTTGCTTCATTAAATGTACATTTCGAAATTGACAGATTGACAGTGTTCGAAATTAACACCATCAATCAGAAACATTCAATGTTTTTGAGTTATCAATCCAAAACAATTTTAAGACGAAACATAGTTTAGAAAATAAATAAAATTGAGAATGGAAATGGGGAATGTGTCAGAGAGACAACAACCCGACCACAGAACAGAAATTGAAATACTACTTTTGATAAATATTCCTAAAAAGTCTTCAAAATGTACTAGAAATAACTTTTATTCATTATCGCTCAGGCGTTGTTTTATCAATGATTTTCTGGAAAAAGTGAAATATTTGTTTGGATGGTTTAATATACAACATAAGTCAAATATACACGAATCTCATGACATAAAAAGAGCAAAACCTGGTGCGTCGACAGGGTAATCGTTTCTGACTATCATGTATACATCGCCCTGCGAATTAACACTCAATTAAAATATCACAATCGGAAATAAGACACAACTGGTACAATCACAAGGGTATTACTTAAGATAGGACACTGCATTATCGGCTAGTCAATATAATGTATCGGTGTCTCAATTTACTTGTGACATGTTATTTAGACACTGTATAGATAAAGGCAACAGTAGTATACCGCTGTTCAAAAGTCATAAACCGATTAAGAGAAAACAAAATCCGGGTTACAAACTAAAACCGAGGGAAACACTTCAACTATAAGAGGAAAACAACGAAACAACAGAAACACTGAAGTGCAACAAAAAAAACAAACGTTAATGCAACATACATAGAAACGAACTATTAGATAACAACTGCATTTTCCTGACTTGGTACAGGACATTTTAAGAAAAAATGGTGGGTTGAACCTGGTTTTGTGGCTAGCCAAACCTCGCGCTTTTATGACAATGTTAAATATACCGCTTAAATGACAACATTACATGACAAGAATACAGAACAAATAAATGCAAGAACATTCAGGACAGAGAAATACATAAATAAATAATATAATAGTACATTTCGACATGTTAACCACAGAATAACATGTATAATCGTGTCTTTTCATGATTGTGACATATTTTAAGTGTGGAGGATCAACAAAGAGATGCTTTGCATTACAAGAACAGTTTCGCACATAGACCTCTAACCTTTAAGGTTCATGGGATTTCCACAGTATTGCTTTTTTTATTTGATTTTTGGAATTATCAGTTTTGAACACATATAAACTAGGTCAACATATATTTCTTTATACCATATCTTTAACATATATTTCTTTATAACATATTTTTAGTTTTCTGGTTGATTTTCTAAGGTTTGTTCACAGTAACTATTATTTATTTATTCGCTTGTTTAAAAAAATACCGCTGATGTATTTTCTGTGATTGTTTCTGGATAATTTAATTAATTTTCAATGGTTTTTTTTTTAGAAATGCTTTTGTTATCAGCCTACCTGAAGATCAGTTATTTGATAACATTCGAACGCAATTCCAATTGGGAATACTCCTGATTTTCCAGAGGCATCAACAGTCCAATTCAAAAATGATGTGCTGCCGTCAATATCATAAAGGTCGAATGTTTCCTTCTCCATGAATATGGCAATCTACAAGGAAATTCAGTATTTCCTACAAAAAAAGAGAATAATTCGTTTGGCACATAAGAAAAATTGCAAGTAAGAAAGTCCATTTATTTGAGGTTAAACATTGTTAAAGTTTTCGTCCATTTTTGTTTTACTTCAAACATTAAAAATGTTTTATTATTTTCATTTATATAGTCAGAACAATATGATGTGCAATCAATTCAAGAAGGTAGACCTAGGATAAGGGAAATAACTCTCAAAATCATCAGTACGTTAGTGTCAACCGATATTACAAGCATCTAGTTTCATGGATAATTTCCAATCCGTTTCAGGTAAATGCTTAAATTAATCTGAAACTTATTTAGGCTTACTATCCGAACTATAGAAGAAATAGCATAAATCCAAATAACTTTAGGTCCGGTAGGTGGTTAAGTATAATAAAAACTGGTGAATTTATAATACTACACGACGTTCCTTTCTTTTCTCGTTCATACTTGGAGGAAATCGAATGTCCTAAAGCAGTAACTGAAAACATTACATAAAAGAGGTATTATTGACAAATTCTTTCATTTATAAAACTCCAGGTCACACGTTGGAACTTTAAATAAATCATTCTTGACGTAGAAGGAATATCAAAAGAAGAATCAAAGAAACCCAATACATGCAAGTAAATATATAAAATATGTAAAAATGCCGACATTCGATATTCTAAACATATATTTATGTGTTAGAGATACCGAGTGGAAATGATAACATTGATTCGTCGATATTCTTCAACATCATGCCGTTTGAAAACAGAAAAGAGAATTCCACACAACCACACACACAATCAGTTGCTCTGCATGCATGTATAGCTTACTCAGTAGAAGTTTTCGGTCTCGCACCTTTTAAAGTTCATGAAATTTCCTCAGCAATTGTTTGTTACCTTGATTTATCTCCTTCTAATCAATTTATAGAATTTCAACATCAGTAATCTACTACCGCTTTAATGTTTGTGCTTATGAGGTTTATTTTTAAATTTTGTCGAATAGAAAACATCTTCTTTTGCTGATACGTAAAATATGTATCATAAATTAGAATAGCGTTTATCAGAACGATTTTCAATGCAAAAGATGCACATTTGAGGTAAACGTATCGGTAACGGTGTTAAGAAAGATGATATACTTACCAAATACTGCGAAACTTAAGAGTAATAAAATATGTCTTTCCATTGCTATAGAATTGTCCGATAAATACGATTTAGACTTAGGGTATAAGTAATGTTTGGTATTGTAAACACCTTTTTATCTTGAAACAGTTGTCATACAGGCTGTTGGTTGTAAAGTACTTTACGACGTACAAAACTTCTACGTAGGTGTAAATAACATTTATCGTATGTAAATTTCTGTGCATTAATAATGCATTCTAGAAATCTATGATTTGTGTAATTTTTTGTTGTTGTTAAACCTTACCTTGATATTTTCAAAAAAGCTAGATTTATCTTCAGAAACCAATACATTAGATTTATCTTCAGAAACCAATACATTAGATTTATCTTCAGAAACCAATACATTAGATTTATCTTTTATTCTACCGTTTGTGTCCTTTACCCAATGTGACATTTTAGATGAGTGTGTTTTTGACCCAAATACAAAATTTAAATCCTGGTATCTATATTGAGTCTATTTGCATGGCAGGCCCTAGGCTTGCTGTCTTTCAAAGCTTGCGTTTTCCTTTGGATTTATTTGCGATATTGATTTGTTATTGCATTTTATATGTTATACTGACTTTGTCAACTCGAGTTTTAGCTTAAACTCACGGGCTTACCTCTTAATCTTGCTCATTAGGTCAGTAACAAAAACAAAGACGCCCTTGTTGTTACAGCCGATTGCATTGAGTGTGTAGGTAAAGGTAATATCTTTGGTTAACTTGCTTGCTAGCTGAACCATGAAGTCATTATTAGGTAAGGTAAACTACCTTCCTTTAAGAGAAGACTAGTCCTACAGATAACCAATCTATCTGTCTGTAGGACTAGGCTACATTCGAAAGGAGGGTAGTATACCTTACCTAATAATGACTTCACGGTTCAGCTAGCAAGCAAGCTAACCAAAGATACTACCTTTACCTACACACTCAATGCAATCGGCTGTAAAAAGATCAGGACATTTGTGATGGTAGTAGTTAATTTCAACATATTTCTTCTAATATGCAAAGTAAACTGCGAATGGATCTAAAATGGTTGTAAATCCAATATTGCAATGGAACTAATCGGTATAAATCTTTAATAGAATCGCTTTCATCTATTTATTTCTATTCAACTACATGCGGACCTGCATGTGTGCTTTTCAACTGTGTAAACTGTGACACCATTGGCAATTAGAAGAAGAATTAGATGAAAACCCATCTTTGTGTTTAACCGTACAGTCTTAAATAACATGACCAATCTTATTCACACGAAAATTAAAGGATTTTTTTTTCCAGAAATTTTGAAAGAGCTAGACAATAGTGTATGTCAGCCCATCTGAATTACATGGATTCAAACTGCGAAGAATTACTTTTTATATTGAATAGAAACAATAAAAACATTCAAATATTTGCAAGACATTGTAACCAAATTGCATTCAGATATTTACACGACAAACATGCAGCATGAGTGTGTTGTTCTAAATAAAAGTAATGGGAAATTACATTAGTTACTGCAATTTACCAATGGTTGAGTATGCAACTGGACACATATTTACATGTTTACGAACATGCAAACATTAAATCAATTTCCTTTAATTACAAGTATGTCACTAGTAAGTATTTATATACATAATCTACCAATCAAATAAAATGTTATTTGTAACTTCTTTGTTAAAAATAGTAAATTTGTAATTCAGTTGCACGTTAAAAACAAAACAAAAATCTACTGAACATGTTGAAAGAATGTGTTGCAGTGATTATAGTGCAAAGGAATTGCGTTTAAAATCAAGTTTGAACACATGAAAAATAATTTACATATTGTTTTGATATATTTTCGACAATTTGATGTCCTTCAGATACCCTTTTCTGTCGCATGAGGAGCAGGATTTACTTACCCTTTCGGAGTATCTGAGATAACCTCCGATTTTGGTCGGCTTCGTGTTGCTCAGTCTTTACCTGTTTTATATGTTGTGTTTTGCTTTTGCTGTTGTTGTTTGCTGGTCTTTTTCTTTTATGGTCACATTTTTAATTTCGACTTTTGAATGTCACTTTGGAATCTTTCGGGTTGTTTTGTATATTTTTGGCTCGAATATCAATTATATTGATAGGAGTTTTGAAAATAAGGGTACGTTGAAACAATGCAGAAATAAGCCTTGCAAGAAATTATTGCAAGTTTTCTGTTACATGCAGATAGTGTGACAGAACCAGTACACGATGCATAAGAATTAACCTCCCAAGTTTGACAACGCGTGAATGATATATGAATTGAAATATAGTATCAATATAAATGTAGTATATTAAAAAGAGTATTGTATATCCAAAATTACTAAAGCGATAAGTTGTACTTTGTAAATACAGGTGTACATTAACATGATTAAACACGCTTCCGTTGGGGAGATATTTGATAATTATGGATATTTTGTTTTGTTAACCAACTGGTTCCTAGATACGATTCCCATTTATGTACACTCAAAGAAAAACAAACTGGGGAATCTTTTAAGTATACATACTGTTATGTAGCGGAATATTTGAATTCTAAGGAAGACTTAAAGTACAGAATTGTACTATACCTTTAAAGAATTTCAATGCATATTAGCGTAGAAATAGTTCCGCACAACCCTATGATTTAACTTTTGCTAAAAATATTGTGCATATAAACTTTCCTTTTCAGAATATTAATTTTACGGAACATCATTGATAAAATGGAATAGTTTTAGATTGATAAAAAGTTCAAAGGGGAAATTATTACATTCTCTATATTAACGGAAGTGCAACCTTTGAGTATTCTAATGTCTATCAACTCATTTCGAAATGCTATTGCGTTTCAAATTAATTCATGACTCGTTTTTAAAATAAAATTGTAACATATGATAGTTACTAGAATACTTTTTGCTTGTATCAATATTGTATAGCATATGGATGTCTTAACTTGTTACTTTGCGAGTTGAAATAAAATTTCTCCGCAACTCTTTCAAATAAATTGACCAGTATAATAGAAAAATTATAAAACAATTTCCGTTTTGTTTGTTATTGTATGATAAAACAAAAAAGACATCATAATAATACACTAAAAACAACAACAAAAGATTTTCTGACTTTCGATTCTCTTTAAGTTTTTTCGTGTCACCGTACGGTCTTCAACAATGAGCAAATCCTATTCCGCGTTCACAGCTAAAAAAAGGCCCGAAACGAAAAATGTGAAGCAATTCAAACGAGAAAACTAATGGCCTTATTTATGTACAAAATAATGAACGAAAAACAAATATGTAACACAAGAACAAACAACAACCACTTGGTTACAGGCTTCTGTACAGAATGTGGCGGGGTTAAACTCGTTTGAAGGCGCCAACTCTCGTTTGTTTTCGATTGATGAGTTTAAATGTCCCTTTTGGATCTTTTGACTCTCTTTTGATTAGAACCTCGCTCATCACTGGATTTGTACGTACTTACATGAGTAACAAGACTGGGGACAAATGTAGATCAGGAACTGATTATTCTTTGTAAGGACCACGGATTTGGTTATATTCGTGCTGCTAAATCTGTAGTTTTCTATGATATATTGTGCTCACTTGTTTTTAAGCATAAAGTTGTTTGTTTCTTCTACGACTTATGAGTTTTAAATGTTTTTGGTATTGCTGTCCATTTTTTACCGGTGTTTAAACCTTATTGTGATATTTTATAACATTTGCACTTAATCTATCATTCATAGCAAGTAATATTCACTAAACCTTATATTACTCAAACAATTATGAAAAATATGCTTCAAACACCATTTTCTATGTCCTTCTGAAAATTAGATAATTACAACTTTACCGAATTCTCTTTACTATGATGTATTTCATCTTAGTTTAATGTTACCTTTTTAATGATATTGATATTTTTGTTATGGGTGCCATTTTCGAATTTCAATAAAACTTGCATTCACAGATATTTAATTTTGTGATTTTGCCAAAGTATGCATACAATTTTATTGCATATGTGTTATTCGTTATTCAGCTGAAACCCACGAAATGCACGATAATTGGTATCCCACGAATAGTAATTAATCAACATAAGCCTCATGTTTTAAATTTCTGGCTTGTTACAATAGTCTTTAGTATTGTCAGTTTCCTCAGATGATCCCTGTTACATTTCATTAATTACCGAGGGCAATCATTAGTTGTTAAATTGAATATAAAGCAAAGATGTATTCGAATATATCATTTATTGTTAAAATGATGTGTATTGGCCACTAGAATGTTTTCTTATTGTCACATTCGCTCGTTACGGAAACGTTCATGTGTATCTTTTGCCATATAACCAACTCTTCGCTGTTTTCCCTTTCTTTTTCAAACTTTTCCTGTATTTTCGCGCCCAAAATGTTTTCTTATTAAATCCTTTTCTTCTGAAGAAATATCGATAGCTTTTCTTCTTACACGCCTTTGGAATATTGCCATCAGTTTCACAGACAACACATGAAGTACATGACCCACAACATTCACAGTGAGATGGTAGATTGCATTCGACGGAGGGATCATTTGGTCCTAAAATAAATGAATAAAAACTTTATTTTGAAATACAACAAAAGAGGTACCGATTATCAGATTGTATGCATATTGATATCGTCAAATATCAGCTGCGAGTCACAATATGAAGCTTTTTGTTTAGGTGAGTGTAGCGAATGCTTCATATTGTGTCTAGCAGCTGTTATTTTACAATATAAATATACAGAAAACCAGATAATCAATGTATCGGGAATTTGCGTATTTTGCATGATAGAAAGTAGTGTTTCTTTGTTTCACCAGCAAACCTGGAAATGACTTGATAAGTTCTGGTCAAACCTATCAACGTCGGTTCATATATAATTACGTAGGTGAGATGTCCGCGTCAAATATTCTTATGCCGGGTCAACGTATTGGACGTCACAAAGCCGTGATATGCAATTAAATTCAGAGCTGAGCAGAGTGATAGACAGCGAGACGACCGATAAATAGAATATACCATATCAACCACCAAAAGTCATATGTTAAAGACAAAACATGCACTGACACGGCCAAATAGAATGCAACAAAATTCAAACAACAGTCTATAAGTACTACACATTGGACTAAAACTGAATAAACACGAACCCAAATGAACCCTGTGGTTATCTGAAATTGTTTTAAAGGTAACCAGCTACTGTTTAATTGGTGCTTGACGTTTTGTGCAAAGAGCATCTAACTTCGGTAATTAGTCGGTGATTTCTGTGATTTCATCTTACCTGTCATCTGGTATCATCTTCTTCGTTATGAATAAAAAGGAAGAATGGTAGTAGACGTTAATGAAATATTATTGTTCGTGTTTAGATTGAATATATAAGATAAGGCTACACATCTAGAGTGTATTAAAGATGAAATCAATACGATATAAATTTCAAGAGTCCGATACTTTTTTCTAGATTTACTTTCATCAAGAACGCTCAAAGCTGAATATTTGAATGACAAGGATGTATAAGAACCGAAACAGGCGTAATACGATAAAAAGGGGCTATCAAAATTGTCAAATTCGTCTAAGGTCAATTTTCTTCAAGGAAGTTGAAACCTTAGTTTCTTAATAATTCATAAATGTATAAACGGACAATTTTGTTATAAATCTTGTGCGTATACAAGTATTGCTACCATCAAGGACTGATAGCCCACCAAAACTGGTATCGACCAAGTGCTGCACAAAATAAACATAACACACATGACACACATAATAAATTGAACTAGTCCAAAACGTCTTTCTGGATTTACCTTCAGGGAATTATGTTGTAGTTTGTCAAAATAACATAAAATGTATCTCTTTTTTTTTTCATTTAAAGAAAGATTGCATATTTCATGCAAGGTTAAAGGGATTAAAATATAGTAAGTTGTAGATGCAGTAGTTAAGTTGGCTTGATTTAACTTCAGCTAACTTGTACTTTGTGAATAACACATCCTGAGAGAGTTATAGAGCAGAATGTGTTACCGAGGAAAAATTGTCAACTGAAGCAAAACCGAGGTTGATAGTATTTTTTCGAGAGGTACTAGTCTGCTCTATTACCAACTCAGCAATGTGTTATTACATATTTTATGCATAATATTCTTTCATTGTTGTTTTTGCTTTCCGCAAAACTTTTCCTAATTGTTTAGGTCCTCAATGCTCTTCATCATCGGGCTTCATTTGGCATTTTAAGCTTATTTTATTCGAGCGTCACTGACGAGTCTTTTTTCGACGAAACGCATCTCTGGCGTACAAATGCTAAAAGTGGTATTTATGATAAGTTTATTTACTTTTAATTTCAAATTGTAAGAACTTAACTATGAAGCGAGATACATAAAAGTGTTCCAGTTATTAGAAAACAACAGAAGTTTTGCTGGATATTATTAGGTTAAACTCGTTTGAAGGCGCCAACTCTGGTTTGTTTTCGATTGATGAGTTTAAATGTCCCTTTGGATCTTTTGACTCTCTTTGATTAGAACCTCGCTCATCACTGGATTTGTACGTACTTACATGAGTAACAAGACTGGGGACAAATGTAGATCAGGAACTGATTATTCTTTGTAAGGACCACGGATTTGGTTATATTCGTGCTGCTAAATCTGTAGTTTTCTATGATATATTGTGCTCACTTGTTTTTAAGCATAAAGTTGTTTGTTTCTTCTACGACTTATGCGTTTTAAATGTTTTTTTGGTATTGCTGTCCATTTTTTACCGGTGTTTAAACCTTATTGTGATATTTTATAACATTTGCATTTAATCTATCATTCATAGCAAGTAATATTCACTAAACCTTATATTACTCAAACAATTATGAAAATATGCTTTCAAACACAATTTTCTATGTCCTTCTGAAAATTAGATAATTACAACTTTACCGAATTCTCTTTACTATGATGTATTTCATCTTAGTTTAATGTTACCTTTTTTTAATGATATTGATATTTTTTGTTATGGGTGCCATTTTTCGAATTTCAATAAAACTTGCATTCACAGATATTTAATTTTGTGATTATGCCAAAGTATGAATACAATTTTATTGCATATGTGTTATTCGTTATTCAGCTGAAACCCACGAAATGCACAAATAGTAATTAATCAACATAAGCCTCATGTTTTTAATTTCTGGCTTGTTACAATAGTCTTTAGTATTGTTAGTTTCCTCAGATGATCCCTGTCACATTTCACTAATTACCGAGGGCAATCATTAGTTGCTAAATTGAATATAAAGCAAAGATGTATTCGAAAATATCATTTATTGTTAAAATGATGTGTATTGGCCACTAGAATGTTTTCCTAATTGTCACATTCGCTCGTTACGGAAAAGTTTATGTGTATCTTTTGCCATATAACCAACTCTTCGCTCTTATCCCTTTCTTTTTCAAACTTTTCCTGTATTTTCGCGCCCAATATGTTTTCTTATCAAACCCTTTTCTTTTGAAGAAATATCGATAGCTTTTCTTCTTACACGCCTTTGGAATATTGCCATCAGTTTCACAGACAACACATGAAGTACATGACCCACAACATTCACAGTGAGATGGTAGATTGCATTCGACGGAGGGATCATTTGGTCCTAAAATAAATGAATAAAAACTTTATTTTGAAATACAACAAAAGAGGTACCGATTATCAGATTGTATGCATATTGATATCGTCAAATATCAGCTGCGAGTCACAATATGAAACTTTTTGTTTAGGTGAGTGTAGAGAATGCTTCATATTGTGTCTAGCAGCTGTTGTTTTACAATATAAATATACAGAAAACCAGATAATCAATGTATCGGGAATTTGCGTATTTTGCATGATAGAAAGTAGTGTTTCCTTGTTTCACCAGCAAACCGGGAAAAGACTTGATAAGTTCTGGTCAAACCTATCAACCTCGTTTCATATATAATTACGTAGGTGAGATATCCGCGTCAAATATTCTTATGCCGGGTCAACGTATTGGACGTCACAAAGCCGTGATATGCAATTAAATTCAGAGCTGAGCAGAGTGATAGACAGCGAGACGACCGATAAATAGAATATACCATATCAACCACCAAAAGTCATATGTTAAAGACAAAACATGCACTGACACGGCCAAAATAGAATGCAACAAAAATTCAAACAACAGTCTATAAGTACTACACATTGGACTAAAAACTGAATAAACACGAACCCAAATGAACCCTGTGGTTATCTGAAATTGTTTTAAAGGTAACCAGCTACTGTTTAATTGGTGCTTGACGTTTTGTGCAAAGAGCATCTAACTTCGGTAATTAGTCGGTGATTTCTGTGATTTCATCTTACCTGTCATCTGGTATCATCTTCTTCGTTATGAATAAAAAGGAAGAATGGTAGTAGACGTTAATGAAATATTATTGTTCGTGTTTAGATTGAATATATAAGATAAGGCTACACATCTAGAGTGTATTAAAGATGAAATCAATACGATATAAATTTCAAGAGTCCGATACTTTTTTCTAGATTTACTTTCATCAAGAGCGCTCAAAGCTGAATATTTGAATGACAAGGATGTATAAGAACCGAAACAGGCGTAATACGATAAAAAGGGGCTATCAAAATTGTCAAATTCGTCTAAGGTCAATTTTCTTCAGGGAAGTTGAAACCTTAGTTTCTTAATAATTCATAAATGTATAAACGGACAATTTTGTTATAAATCTTGTGCGTATACAGGTATTGCTACCATCAAGGACTGATAGCCCACCAAAAATGGTATCGACCAAGTGCTGCACAAAATAAACATAACACACATGACACACATAATAAATTGAACTAGTCCAAAACGTCTTTCTGGATTTACCTTCAGGGAATTATGTTGTAGTTTGTCAAAAATAACATAAAATGTATCTCTTTTTTTTTTTCATTTAAAAGAAAGATTGCATATTTCATGCAAGGTTAAAGGGATTAAAATATAGTAAGTTGTAGATGCAGTAGTTAAGTTGGCTTGATTTAACTTCAGCTAACTTGTACTTTGTGAATAACACATCCTGAGAGAGTTATAGAGCAGAATGTGTTACCGAGGAAACATTGTCAACTGAAGCAAAACCGAGGTTGATAGTATTTTTTCGAGAGGTACTAGTCTGCTCTATTACCAACTCAGCAATGTGTTATTACATATTTTATGCATAATATTCTTTCATTGTTGTTTTTGCTTTCCGCAAAACTTTTCCTAATTGTTTAGGTCCTCAATGCTCTTCATCATCGGGCTTCATTTGGCATTTTAAGCTTATTTTATTCGAGCGTCACTGACGAGTCTTTTTTCGACGAAACGCATCTCTGGCGTACAAATGCTAAAAGTGGTATTTATGATAAGTTTATTTACTTTTAATTTCAAATTGTAAGAACTTAACTATGAAGCGAGATACATAAAAGTGTTCCAGTTATTAGAAAACAACAGAAGTTTTGCTGGATATTATTGTTTACTTGACTGTCTATGAAAAATTCTGAGGCAAAAACATGAGCATTGTCTTTTGTTAAATCATTGATGGAAATTCAATCTAGTGTCCTTTAAATTATCGACTTTTGATTGGACTGCACGATAGGGTGACATTCAGACATTCAAAATTGACTCCCGCTTAGACATGGTATAGAGTAAATTATCTCAATCGTACTAGCAAATTAAAATCTGGCATTTCAACGTTTAATCAAAGTTTAATAAATCTCTATTCCACAGAATTACAGGATAAACTACATAAATACTTTTTGAAAAACGTTATTAAAAGTTCTTGAACTGTGAATAAATAATATATACTTACGAGGTGCTCCAGATTCTAGAAAGAGTACAATGTGACAGTTAGATATCAAACATCCGAAACAATGCAGATGTTGCTTTGCTGAGCTATCACTGATAGGTCAACAACACAACGTAGTAATGACGACGTTACGTAAGCGATTGCTGCTGCCTGTTTACAGTCAAAAAGTAAAAGAACAAAATACTGAGCTCCGAGGAAAATTCAAAACGGACAGTGAGTCCATTTATCAGTGAAATACAAAACATCAAATATCAATAAAAATAAGATTGAGAATGGAAATGGGTAATGTGTCAAAGAGATAACAACCCGACCAAAGAGCAGAAAACAGCCAAAGGCCACCAATGCTTTTCAACACAGCAAGAAAATACCGCACCCGGAGGTGGGCTTTAGGTGACCCCTGAATACAAATTTGTATTAGTTCAGTCATAATGGACGTCATACTAAAGTCAAAAATATATAAATGAACTAAAATTAAAAATCATACAAGACTGACAAAGGCCAGAGGCCCCTGACTTGGGACAGGTGAAAAAATGCGGCGGAGTTAAACATGTTTTGTGAGATCTCAACCCTCCCCCTATACCTATAGCCAATGTAGAAAAAACAAACACACTGCAATACGCACAGTAAAACTCAGTTTAAAAGAAGTCCAAATCCGATGTCAGAATAGAAAATAAAAGAAACTAAACAGAATGACAATGATACATAAATTAACAAAGGACTACTAGCAGTTACTGACATGCCGGCTCAAGACCTGAATTAAACTGATTGAAGGATTATGTCTTCATCATATGGATATCAAGCACAATCCCTCCCGTTAGGGGTTAAGTATCATACCATTATAAAATATATGAGAAGATTATAACCCGTATCAAGCCAGCAACAACATTTTAATGAGACGTTGTCTATTGATCTGAACGATTAGCTTATGCCCAAGTTACATTACAATCCATAAAGGATTACAATTTTGCCATGTCAAAAGGATTGACTCTCAGACTCTCTATACATATTAACTTAATAAAACTAAGTCAATCTTCAAGTAATAACTGAAAAATGTAAGAATATGTTTTCAAAATTTTACTTCAGAAAATGCTGACATTATCTCTCAATAATTTAACAAGCTCCTGACAAAGTGTCATAAAATATCTTTGACGGTATGACGAATTAATCGATGTATAACAACCGGTAACACAGGAATTATCGTATGAACTTGTTAACTGTAAAAAATACTATGTATTTTAGCAGTAAATTACGGTAAATTTTATTATTTTGCTCTGGATACTGTCTCTTGATAAAAATAAAAAAATGATAAAAATGCTTTTTTCGTAGCTATGAAAATTTGACAAAGCTATTGATGACTTTTACCATAGACTGTTTTATATGTGAAATGTAAAAACACTACGACCATTTAACATAACAATATTGTTAAATGAACTTAAATATTTTCAAAAATATGCTCATGATACTGTCTTTTGGTCATATAAAAGCTTCTGTCCGAATTTCATAAAATTCCATAAAAGTTTGACAAAGTTCTCAATATCTCAAAAAATATTTAACCACAGACGCAATGTAAATGTTGGCGCCATCGACGCCTACACCACCGGTGACGGAATATAGATTGCCAAGACTCGTTTTTGCAACAGAAATAGTATAGTCTCGAAAATATTCAGATGTAGTATGCTTTGCTTCTAAATTGCATGTTTTGTATATTTATTGATTGATTGTTGGTGTTTACCGCCACTTGCAGCAGTCTTGGTTATATCTTGAAAGTCAGTTTTTATTGATAGAGGAACTTCGACCTTGAGAAGAAAACCTGGCTGCCCTAACAATAAAGATCGGAGTCGAACGGTGCACCAGTCACGTACAGGATTCCAACGTACAACCTCAGTGTTTACAGGCTAGTGATACTATAGATTACCTACCTAGAAAACTCTACCATTTAAGCCTATAATTTGTTTCCAAATGAGTAAAACAATTGAAATTCATGATTGTTATTGAATTATCTTAAAAAATATATAAACAAGACCCTTCAGTTTTAATATTTCTTGACTTTTTGTTCCTATACACCATTATGTAGTCAATCGTATGATACAATTCACATTTAGGCGAAGATAGTCCTGACAATTCATGACAATATCTATCAAATTTCTTTGCCAGTTTTATTTCCAATTTGTATGTTGAGTAATCAACAGACGTTGCGTAATCTACATGTATCAAAGAATTTCGCTGCAAAAGGTGTTTTAGAGGCCGGTCTTGAACCTGCAGTGAAGTGGTAGTTTTGTGCTCCAGGTTTAAGGTATCGTTGTGAGTTTCGGCCAGGAACAACATATCAATCGCTGTATATCCTAGGATCGAAAAGGATTACTTTCAAGTAGTTACCTTTTAGAACTTGATTCCGCCCCCAAACGGAAAACAAAACTGTATAAATTGCATGCTTCTGAGCGATTCTTAGATTTACCATCATCAGAACCGAAACAGTTGAAGAGCTAAAGGACCAAACGGAGCTAAAAATGATTTGCAAAATCCATTTTAGGTCAACTTTGTCTGAGGGAGTTGAACCTTAAGTTTATTCATTATTTTTATTGTTATAAACGGATAATTTTAAAAAAGTTTTTTAAAATCATATCAGTACCAAACACTTTTCTACTGAACTGAATATACTCTCGTGGACTAAAAGTCTACCAGCAGCGGTATTGACCAAGTGCTGTAAAATGAAGGCAACCTTTTCATTAATCTCGTGCGTCCGAAGCACTTTTCTTGAATAACATTCATCAGGAAGGATCAAAACCAAATATTTGAAAGCCAATGATGTATAACAACCGAGCCAGTTGAAGACCTGTATGACCAAAAAGGACCTTAAATCGTTAAAGTCACCATTGCCATAAGGAAATGAGACCTTAGTTTCCTTATACTTTTTTTTAATTTATAAACAAAAAAGCTATATTTTGAAAGAATACAATTCACGTTAATGTTACACTTACCTACAAATAGTAGCTTTGCAGATCCTGGAAATTTGCAAACTTCACATATATCTTTGAATTCGTCCGTTTTGTTTTCAAAGGTGAGAAGAGCAGCATCTGAATGAACAAATTAAATTTTCGATTATATTTGGTCGCATTGAACGTATACCTTTTTAATAATTTATTCTTTTCATAAGCGATATTTGTTTTTATATATTTTAATTTCCTTTTTTTTTCAAATTAAAAAGGCTGTCTTTTTTCGGTTTCTATTCAATTCTAATATGTTGATACATATATTTATCTATATTACGGGAGCACATGTATTTGTTTTGGTAAAACACAACTGTTTGTTAGTATCAACACGTGTTTAAGAATACTTGTTATATTTACAACGGTTTTCCTTTGAATGAAATTTGTCTCATTGCAGGTATAATTCTCCGAATTAAACAGGTATGCTATGTGTCGTATGATTTCGGCTCGTGAATCTCGTGCTTACTGTTTCATTTAACTGAAATGTAATTTATAATGTTATTATTCGAAGTTCTGCCTTATACTGCATACTCCGTACTAATGCCTTGTCCGTATTAAGCCCCCCAACCCAATCCCAAAACAACCCAACCCACCCACCATCACCAAGACAGTCTATTGTTCTTATGTGGAAAGTAATGGTTATTTATAATGCTTTATAATGCTTTATATCAACTTGTATTTCTTGTTTTGTAGATTGATGTATATTTGTATGTTTTAATGGATAGGTGTGATCGATCCTTATCTGTACATGCTGTATGACTGTTTGTTAACCATAGTAACGACTGAGAATGGCCCGTAATGTGTTTAAAAGAGATACAAACTGTTTTTGAGTTATATTATACCTACGATATAAATAAAAGTATGCTACTCTCACAAATAGAACTCATTTCTGATACATGTGTTGTGTTTTATTGTAAGTCATGAAATGATTTAAGTCTGGCGAACTGGAACATAAATAATAAACAGATAACTTGATACATTGACAAAAACAAATTACCTAATAAGTACCTGATAGATTGATTTATTGTTAGAGAATTAACGAAACAATGAGAAAAATGTAACTAACTTCCTTTTTTTTTTATGATATCAATTACAATTGATAAAATTTCCTTGCTTATTAACAGTGACCTTTTTTTTCTGCTTTCGAGTATCTCTAATAAATATACATAGTATATATTTTGATAACCGCTTGCGAAAACATACCTGGATCGACATCATTTAAAGCAAATGTCACCGGATCCGTACTTCCGTCATAGAAAACTGTTGAACAAAAGAATGTGTCGGTACCACGAATTCTAAAGCAATGCATAATCTATTATTTGTGTCATTGATGAAAAATAAAAAATAATTAATTGATAAAAAATAAAGGCGCCATTTGTACATGTGTCACGAATGAAGCAACCAGTGCAAGCAATTCTAGTTCAATACAAAATCTTCCTTATTTATACACATTCAAAGAACGGTCTCAACATTAAATGACAATAGACACTAATTTGTTTCATAAAATGTCCATTTGATAGATCGTCAGTGTTCGGAAAGAAACGTTAACATTTCATGTTTGACAGTTATCATCCCAAAATAAAGACTTAAACTATAGATGAGGGTCTGAATTCGGATATGAACATTTCTAAACTAAATTTTATGGCAATGTTTCCCTTTGTTTTCTTTTGTTTTGTTTTGTTTTTTTTTTTTTGGCTATTTTTTTTTTTTTTGTATTTAAGCATTCAATTATTCACAATTTTCATTTTGTTTGTTTTGTCTTTAATTCATGTCTTTTTGCCAATTTATTCTCAATTATGTTACATCAATCGAGACCTCTAAATACACAGCGTTGTCAATCTCAAATTTCTTTTTTCCAAATGCCAGGCTAGTACAAAGCACTGGTGATCGGGTGACACTAAGTTTGATTTGATGATCGTTTGGGTTTCCGCAACATATTATCGCTGTTCAAACCTCATATCTGTGTAAAATCTAGTGTCGAAATACAATTTTCCCTGTAAAGACTGAAAACTTGATCATTCCAATGTTTGTTCCGTTTTACTTTTAAATTGCACACAAAAACGTTCCGGTAAATAGAAACAATGAAAATGAATTGAAATAAAATAAAAACAAACTTCCATTTAAATTTACGATTTTCCTCATAAATTAGCAAACGACGAGCACGATAGGCTGTAAGAGCTTTGCTACACGAATTTCTCAGAGTACTAATTTCAATTTATTTTCTTCTGGCTGTATACCTTTCTGGAACATTTCAATAATCTGTATGCAGCTAGATCAGAGAGATTCAGAGGAGTATTCAAATGAAATCGATTGAAATTCAGAACATATTAGCACTTTTGAAATTACATTACTAAGCAAAATCAAATGAGTCTTATCCCGATGTTAACAATGAACGTGAATAAACTGAAAAGACCGGAAATACATGCACATAAATATAAACGACATTTTTCTAAAAACTGTACAAAAAAATAATAAAAATATATTAACGGATACCTTTCCTTCAAAACTATTTATCTTTTATTTTTTTAGACAGCACAGACATAACTTTTATGTTCACGAAAAGACAATATTTATATATTAAAATTCACGTGACAAGAGCAAACAGGTGTACTCGGAAACTAAACATGCTAAAGTGTGAAAAATTGGTATATCTTCGGAAATTTTAACATGGTAAGTGGTATGTGGAACACTCCAAAAATTGATGACATGAAAGATCTTTAGAGTTTGTATGTTCTAGAACATCGTTTTTCCATTTTTGTCAATATGCAGCAAAGACTAATATTTTAAAAATTTGTATTTCACAAGCTTCCACGTATACTACAATTATGTCGATACAGAAATAACATTTAACATTGTGTATTTGTATAATATATATTTCTGATTACACAGTTGAACAAATGATTTCTTTAAAATTATCAATTTTCGGTAAGAAATAACTTTAAATCAGAATTGTCACTGGCATCGTTGTATTAATGATTTTCTCGAAACTGTGAAATGTACATAAGTCTTAGTCACAAACAAAGCGACACCTGGTGCATCGACAGGGTAAGCGTCCCCTTCTGTCATTCTTAAACCGTCATTCGACCTCATATTCAGTGAAAAAATATCACAATCGACAATAGGACATAATTGAAATTAATCACAATAGTATTACTAAAGATTAGAGACAACAATATTGGTAAGTCAATATGATTGTCTCTGCGTCTAAACTATATTGTGGCATGTTATATAGATATCTAAAAAGTGGTCTGATCTGCACCAAGTGTTTCCTTTTTTCTATTATAATAAGTCGTCATAACATTTCTTTATATCATATTTATAGTGTTTTTGGTTTATTTTGTAAGGTTTGCTAAAAGCAACTATGCCTAATTTATTCATGCAATACTTCCAGCTGTCGCTTGTTTTCAATTATAAACATGTAACTAAAATATTTTTGTTGAAATTTTGATGTTTTGATCTACTTTTGATAAGAAATACAAATTTATTCACGCGATATTTTCAGCTGTCACCTTACATAATACATTTACGTTTTTCTTTTTTTTTTTTTTTTTTTTTTTTTTTTTTTTTTTTTTGTAGCCAAACAGATTTCTTCATTTTAACGTTTTTCCTGTTTTATTCTGCTTTGTGTAAGAAATAATTATTGTTTCAGCCTACCTGAAAATAATAAATCTATTAGTTATTTGATAACACTCGAATACAAGTCCTATGGGGATAGCTCCTGATTTTCCAGAAGCATCAATAGTCCAATTAGGAAATACTCCGACCCCGTAAAGGTTATAAACGTCGAAGGTTTTCCCTCTCCATGAACATGGCAAAGTACAAGGAAATTCAGTATTTCCTGAAAAAAAAGAGAATAATTTATTTGACACTTCAGAAAACCTGCAAATAATATATTACAGTTCCTTCAGACAATTGTAAAACACGAAGATCAAAGAAGCCAGATCATATAATTTCACATTCAAATATATTTATGATGTTCTATCCATAAAAAATCTTTTCTGATTGGGTTCCATTAATATATCCTCCAGAAATAGAAATTAAAGAAACAAAAGACACGCGGTTTCATCTAGCTCATTTTTAAGACTTATACCTCGAAATTGGCATAAGCGGTCATTTCAGAACCAAAATCTATGACACACAAGACTATTTCCTTTTTGAAATTATCAATTTCACCCACCTTAGTAGCAATATATAAACTTCACTTGCATATGGGATATATATTGCCTAACTCATTGTGTATTCACGTGATTGTAATTGCTACTCAGACTTTGTAAAACGTCACTAGTGTCTGAGCAGAACGTTGATGAACCAGGATTTTGTCAAAGAACGTCTCGTCCTTTTTCTGATAAATGTCTGTTTGTTTTGTTCACGCATTGTTGTAAATATAATGGAATCTCATGCAGTTGAGAGTTATAGCAACCATTAGGAGCAGGTTTAATCCACCATTTTCTACATAAGAATAATTCTGTACCAAGTCAGGAATATGACGGTTGTTATCCATTTGTTTGTTGTGTTTGAGCTTATGATTTTGCAAATTGATAAGGGGATTTTCGGTTTTGAAATTTTCTCGGAGTTCGGTAGTTTTTTTTTTTTTTTTTTACTTTTTACAGGTATTTACGGTTAAATCAATGTTAAGTTTTTTTACCCTAACATTAAAAATGTCAAACTTTCAATGGTTTTTAAAGCAATGTAATATTTTATTGATTAAGTTTTGAAATTCTAGATATTCCGAACAATATTATATGCAGTCATTATAAGAAATTGTAGATTACATTTTAAGAAAACAACAACGCATTGACTGAGAACTGTTTTATTTTTACTAAAATGACATGAGGGATACATGTACAAGGAACTTTATGTAATACTGATACATAATATTAATGTTAAACCATTGAATAAATTTCTGACAACTTTAAAAAGTTTCAGAAATTCAATGAAACAGCAACACATCGTTTAAACTAAGAGACATCAAAAGTGCAACATACAAGTGCTACTAACAATCAACAATCGGCTATTTATACCCATTTCTTAAAGTAATGAAAAAGACCAAAATGAAATAACGACAATAACTGACAAGACTACTAACTTCTTCAATAGAGGTAAAATTAAATTGAAACGTTCAAGAAGATTAGATGGGAGTTCAACGCTGCTTCCTGTCTGAGCTTTAACAGAATGAGGCATACGCAACTAATGCAAAAAAAAAAAAACAAAGATACCAAACATCAAAACATTACAGCATGCCCTATATCAAATGGCAAAATCTAAAGCTCAAACACATCACAAAAACAACTGTAATATTCCTGACTTGGTACCTGCATTTCCTTATGTAGAACATAGTGGATTCAATAATGTTTTATAGTTAGCTAAACTTCTCACGTATATGACAGTCGCATAGAGTTCCATTAAATTGAAAACATTGTGTGAGCAAAACAGTTTATCAATAAGCTTTCTATGATATCAACAACGAGATTCAGCATTGATACATATATTCTTTACGAAAAGAAACAAGCTGAAACATATTCAGGCTAATTATCCAAACTATAGACGAAAGGATATTAACCCCAATCAATTTCGGTCTGGGATGAGGTTAAGTAATAATAAAAATTGGTGAATTCAGAATACTACACGACGTACCTTTCTTTCGTGATGCATACTTGGAGTAAATCGAATGTCCTAAAGCAGTAACTGAAAAAATGAAAAAGAAAAAAAAAATATTATTGACAAATCATTTTTATCTATATAACTGCTGGTCATACATTAAAACATTGAATAAATCGAGATAATAATTCGTGATGTAGAAGGGATATTTATAATCAAATAAACACAATATAAGCAAAGGTATCTTAAATCTTAAATTTGAACTAAATTATATATGATGTAAAAGATACCAAGTGGAACCAATAACATTGATTCGTCGATATTTGTCAACATCATGCCGCTGGAAAAAACTGAAAAGAGAGTGTCATATGCACACACACAATCAATTGCTCTGCATGCATGCATATTAGGAAATGTTTATCCAGTCCAGATTTCCTGTCTCGCTCCTTTCGGAGTTCGTGCAATTCTTTTTTTTTTTTTTTTTTTTAAGCTTTTATTTTTGTTAACTTGATTTTCTTCTCGTAATCAATTTACAAATATTAAACATCGGTATAGTACTTTTGAATCCTATTTTAAATTGTGTCAAATTGATAAAATCACCTTTTGCTGATATTTTAAATATGTATCATAAATTCAGAATAGAGTATATTGGAACGATTTTTATTGCACCAGACGTGCATTTGAGGTGAACATATCGTTTAACAATGTTTAATGAGTAACGAAATATATTAAACTTACCAAATACTGTGTAAAAAAGGACGAAACATATTATTGAGATATGTCTTTCCATTGCTTTGCCATAGAATGGTCTGATAAATGCGAGTAAGACTTTTATAAGGTAAGAGTATTTTTTTTTTTTTTTTTTTAATTCTCACACCTTTTTATCTTGATCAAGTTGTCGTACAGGCTGTTGTTGATGTAGTACTTGACGACGAAAATAACTTCTATGTAGGTGAAATTAACATTGATCGGATGTATTTTTTTCTGTGCATTAATAATGCATTCTAGAAATCGATTATTGGTGTAAATTATTTTTAAAGATATCCTTGAGATAATGTTTTTTTTTTTTTTTTTAAAAACATTTGATTATCTTAGAGTTTCAGAAACCAATACATTAGATTAATCTACCGATAGTGTTTATTATACCCGATTGTGACACTTTTGCTGAGTGAGTTTTCGCATAACCAGCTTCCCTTCTTCGGAGATCTTGCGTTTTCCTTATGAATTGTTTGTAATATTGATTTGTAGTTACGTTAAACTGACTGCATCAGCTCGAATATTTGCTCGACCTTACGGGCTCGCCTCTTAATCTTGCTTAAAAGGTTAGATACAAAAACAAAGACGCCCTTCTTGTTTTAAAGATCAAGACATTTGTGATGGTAGTAGGTCATTTTCAACATAAGTCTTCTAATATGCAAAGTAAACTGCGAATGGATCTTAAATGGTTGGAAATCCAATATTACAATCGCACTTTTATCTATTTAGTTCTATTTCATTCCATGCAGGTAAAGTTTACATATCTGCATTTAGCTGTGCCAACTGTGTAAAATGTGTAAACTGTTTAAACTGTTTGAACATTGAAAATACAAAGAAGAATGAGATGAAAAAGCCATCTTTGAGTTCAACCTTCACATTCTTGAATATAACATGTAAAATCTTATTCACACGAAATATAATGGGTTTCATCGTTTTTTAGGAGACAGAGCACGACAATATGTATACGTCAATCCATCTGAATTTCATGAATTTAATTTGCGTAGAATGAATTTTTATATTGAAAAGTAACTATTAAAACATTCAAATATTTGCAAGACATTGTAACCAAGTTGCATTCAGATATGTACGTGAATTTAGATCAGTTTCTGTGCTTTACAATAATTGAGTATGCAACTGGAGGAAGTTTTACATGTTTACAAACTCGCAAACATTAAATCAATTTCCCTTACATACAAGTATTTCACTAGTAAGTATTGATATAATAATCAACCAACAGAAAATAAAATGCCATTTTAACTTCCTTGTTAAAAACAGTAAATTTGTAATTCAGTTGCACGAAAAATATAAAACAAAAATCAATTGAATGAATGTGTTGTAAGATTACATCAGAACCAAATTACGTTTAAAGTCAAGTTGAACAACATGGAAAATAATTTACATATTTTTTTTCATTTATTGTCGAAAATTCAATGACTTGCAGATCCCATTTTCTCTCGCATGTGGAGCAGGATCTGCTTACCCGTCCGGAGTAACTGAGAGCACCCTCGGTTTTTGCTCAGTCTTTTGTTTTTTATGTTGTATTTTGTGTGTACTGTTGTTGCCTTTCGATCTTTATTTCGTACATGCTAAGGCTGAGAAAAATCAACAAATAAATACAATTCTGCAAAGTAGGATGAAAGGCAGAGAATTTGGAGTGCCCCGTGAAATAAAGGTAACTTATTCTAAAAGGTTACCAATTCAACACTGTAATTAGATTTTGAATATTGTTTTTATTGGTATTAATGTTGATAATGCTATTAGTAAATCAAAATCAAACTAAATATTATTTTCATATACATATGCACATTCATGGCTCTACATCTGTAGAAACCTGTATCTTGGAATTGCACAAGGTCATGTTTTTCTCTGACTGTTTATGACGTCTTTACACTTAATCCATTGGACGTTGGATGTGTACTGATTGATATCTTGGTCTTAGATGCATGACTCTTTTATTAGTTGTTATTGGCTTTGAACTAGCTGTCAGTAACAGCATTTTACCAATAGTTGAGTATGCAACTGGAGGAAGTACTCTCAGATCTGTACTAAGTGTCTTTTTGTTAGTAGGATATATAAGTACCCATCTACGTCCACTCTGTGTTTTTGTTAGATGCATTTCTATTTGTATCCATCTGATGAGTAAGGATTTTTTCAACTGATTTGTATAGTTTGTTCTTATGTTGTACTGTTACACCACTGCCCCACCCAAGTTAGGGGCGGGTCGGCGCCTTTAAACCAGTTTAACCCCACCATATTCTTATGTGCCTATCCCAAATCAGGAGCCTGTAATTTAGTTGCTGTCTTTGTTGCTGTGTAACATATTTGTTTTTCGTTCATTGTTTTGTATATTGGCCGTTAGTTTTACATTTGTCATTTAGGGGCATTGTATAGTTAACTATGCGGCATGGGCTTTTTATTCATTGTTGAAGGCCGTACGGTGACCTATAAGTGTGTTAATGTCTGTGTCATTTGATCTCTTGTGGAGAGTTGTCACATTGGCAATCATACCACATCTTGTTTTTATTTATGTTGTACAGATGCAGAAAAAGCCTTGCAAAGAATTATTGCAAGGGTTCTTTAACATGCAGAGTGTGTGACATAATGATATAAATGTAGTTTTTGAAAAAGATACCAAATGAACCCAGGGCGAGCAGACTCTTATGGCAAACTGTTGTCGGGCAAACTTCATTCCATGGTTATAGGTTTATGGTCTATTAATTTACTAGATAATGGAGTGTGTGTCCGAACGAGAACTTCTCTATGTTAATTACTTTAGGAATATTTATCTAAAACTCATATTTACTATTCAGCCCCATTCTACTATTTAGTCAGACGTCAGGCGCTACCCTGATATATCCTGTCTTTTGTCTTTGTCCTCTGGTTTTGTAGTTTACGTATTTTGTCGGGTATTAGATGACAGATAGCGTTTGACGTCTTTAGCCGAACAGTTTTATCTTTTTACTTTAATCAATTCCTGTGTGCTGGTTCATATTTTGGACGCCAGTCTAAGCTACTTTCAATTGGAAATACGGATAACAAAATCAAACTGAGAAATGGAAAAATACTAAATACTAAACTCTTTCAAAGGGTATCTACACGTCTCAATCTTAAAAATCGCTTATCTAAATATACTACAATCGCTAACATTTTTAATAATAAAAATCGTGGTTACCCTTCTATCGATAAGAGTAATGCCAAACAAATGACTTGCATGTCCCCGTCTTTCCACCAAAAATACGGTAAGGTCATCATTTAATGGTCACACATTTTCCTTCATTTAGAAACTGATATCAATTGAAAAACTAACAGTATTATATATTAACTCACATGAAATAAACCTGCATGCAGTGTTCATTACGTAGTTGGGACCGGCCATTATTTATCTAAACGCATGTAAGAACACCTTAACCGTTTTAGAAGAACCAGACATTTTAAAGTATCACTTATCGACACCTTAAGAAGCACACTCATCTTATATATTTAACAATTCAACATTTAGAAGTAATAAATAAGGAGCCTGGGGAATCTCATTCAAAGTTTTTTCGATCACGGAAAACAATTGAATTAAATTGGATTAAAAACGTACAGACAATCTATCCTCTCGGTCTAAATGATAATATCATGGGAATTGGTAATATATCAAGAACCGATTCTGTTAACATTTCGGATATAGTTTCTAATTAGAAAAAAGACGATGTGGTATGAGTGCCAATAAGACAACTCTCCATCCAAGTCACAATGTGTAAAAAGTAAACAATTATAGGTAAAACTGTTTCGTAAAAAACCGTTCTCATGGGCGTAGAATTAATCGAAATCAGAGAAAATTTCGGACCTAATTACTATTTCAAAAAACAATGGCAGATATTAGCTCTGTTCTTTACTTGTTAATAAATTACATCGTGTTTTAGAGGATTGCAACACAAATCCATACTGCCGTCCCAAGTATGAAATCGTCCAAATTATAATTGTAATTGTTATTTTAAACTGTTTCCCAAAATTGATCGCCCTGAAAATCATTAAAAACATTTTATTAAAATCAAATATGTCAATAAAGGTTTTGATTTTGTTAATATTGCCGGTATTTTTAATGATCATTCTGTTAAAGAACAAATTCCTGGCTTTTTTGATAATACTGAGCTCCTTCTTATTTGATATATTTACAAAAAATCTATCCGGAAATACGTGTTGAATTATAGCGAAGCGTGTAAAGATTTTGATATCAGTGACAATACCCCGTCGTCATGAAATTGCAGCAATTCCGAATACTTGTATGGCCCCACTCCCCATGTTATAACAGGAGACCTTAACATTGTCCATGACCGAGAATTGAAATCATTCGTCAGTAAAGGACCTAGATATCGCCCCGTCATTTTATTGGAATGAGTGACGTTACATCATCCACGACTCACTACGCACGTTCTGTACAAAATTGGTAAAACGAGAAAAAGCTGACAAAGATCCTTATTTTCTTTTTGTAATTCATAAATGAACATAGTATATATTCGTATTAAACATTTTAAAGAACATTTTACTCCTAACAACAACCATAATAGCCCTATTTCTCGTATCAAACATAAGCTTAAAGAACTCGCTAAGAAATGTTTTTGCCCGGCTGATAAGGCTGCCAATAATATCATTAATGTTTGACTTATATTTTACATTGAGGTTCTGCAAAAGGAAATCACGAATTCACCTACATTCCAACTGACCCTATTTTTGGAAAATGACATCTGTTACAAACAGAAATTTTTAGCTACCTCCTTACAAGCAGAACCAAATACAATGAAAGTTCCAACTATGTACTGGCTTCCTCAGCTGCATACAAAACACCTTACAAATATAGATTTAGTTCGTCTTCAATCCATTGTTCCATTACTAAACTGTCTATTCTAGCTTACTAGTACACTTGGTACAATCAAAAACCTGGTAATAAAATGTTCAAATAAGGCCTTTGAAAATAGTGGAATTAATTACTTTGGAGTGTGAAACATTCGTTGGAAGTACTTGATAAATTGCATGCTTATATTGGTGATTTCAAATCTGTTCAAAGTTTTGATTTTTCTACTCTATATACCACTTTGCCTCATAATCTCATTAAGAAAAAAATCAAATACCTAATCAAATGGGCATTTTAAAAAGTCAGAATGCGAATATATATGTTCAAACTCTTTTATGAAATTTTTTAGAAACAACAAACAAAATAACTATGTCAAATGGACCTGCTTTGATATGATAACTGCACTTAAATTTTTACTAGGTAACATTTTTGTTCGCCATGGAGATTCCGTATATCGTCAAGTTATTGTAATTCCAATGGGTACTAATAGTGCACCACTTATTGTGGACCTGTTTCTGTATCGTAATGAGTTACATTTTATGACTAAAATCAGACCCATCGAAACAACATTTGATACAAAAATTTAATAATACTTTTAGCTATTTGGATGATATTTTAGCTCTTAATAATGACGACTTCAGTATGTACACTAAAGAGATTTATACCGCTTAACTGACTTGTCTATTATTTATACCGCTGAACTGACTTTCCTATTGTTTATCATCTATTTTTAGATGGTGACGTTCCCTTGTCACCATCTTATGGTGTTTATATACCTCAACTTGTTCGACTAGCTCGTGTATGTACCAACGTATTTGAGTTTAACGAAAGAAATCTATGTATTACTGAAAAATTGTTACACCAGGGTTTTCGATATTACAAACTAGTCAAAACATTTACTAAATTTTATCCTCGGTACATTATAAATTAACATGCACACATCTTATACGTTCAGTTATTTCATATCCAATCTTGTCTGGTAATATTCTATACAAAGCACAAAAATGTCGTCAGTCACCTCCATAGCTAATCAAACCTTTAAACAGTCTTATTCAGAAGGGATATAGTTTCGATACTGTTGTCAGGTCATTAAAGATGGCATATTTTGGAATTAATATTGATTCATACATAAGGTCTTTGCATCGGAAATAAACACATTTATTCTAAAACCAGTTGTTGGCATTATACGGGGTATGTTCTTCTCATATATTTATTCATGGTATGATACTAAACCCCTAACGGGAGGGATTGTACTTGATTTTAATATGATAAAGACATAACCTTTTCTTTCAATCAGTTTAATTAAAGTCTGTAGCTGGCATGTCAGTAACTGCTACTAGTCCTTTGCAAATTTATGTATCATTGTAATTTTGTTTAGTTTCTTCTGTTACCTATTCTGACATCGGACTAAGACATCTTTAAGCTGAGTTTTACTGTGCGTATTGCCGTGTGTGTATTTAATCTACATTGGCTAGGGGTATAGGGGAGGTTGAGACAAAAACATGTTTAACCCCGCCGCATTTTGCGCCTGTCCAAAGTCAGGAGCCTCTGGAGTTTGTTAGTCTTGTATGTTTTTTTTCTAAATTTTAGTTAATGTATATGTTTTGGAGTTTAATGTGACGTCCATTTTCAGTGAACTAGTACAAATTTTTGCTTAGGGGCCAAATGAAGCCCGCCACCTTGTGCGGGATTTTCTCGCTATGTTTAAGACCCATTGATGGCCTAGGGCTGTTTTCTGATCTTTGGTTGGGTTGTTGTCTCTTTGACATAAACTCCATTTCCATTCTCAATTTAGATATGCAGTATTTCTAATATTTGCATGAATATGGAATTATATCTGTAGGGAAATATGATTTATGTTTTAAGAATATAAATATTTAACAAAATTGTTTTTGTATGGAAGGATGGCTTTAAGATAAAGTTGTAGAAATCGATCAGATGGTGGCAAAACTGTGAATCTGTGCAGTTACATGTTTGTAAGGGGGAAGAGGAGTTGGCTATACTTGAAGGGTACACAATTGTAAGCCTGGTACCTTGGATGAGGTGATCATAACACTTTATTATATAATTGATATATATTAATATATATACCGTTTTTCTGGATTAAACTTCATCTGGACGCCAAACATTTGAAAGCCAGTGATATTTAAATCTAATCACATGAAGTACTATTTGACCAAAAGGGACTTGAAAAAGAATTCCCAAAGTATTCTGAGGGAGTACCAATCTTAAGCATCCTACTTATTTCGTAATTTATCAACGACAAATTTTTTAAAATGTCAATAGCGAAGCGCTGACCACAGACATGCTGATATCCTCGGGAACATACAGTCTACCAACAGTGGCATCGACCTAGTTCTAGTTACTAAAAATAATACTGTATTAATTTCGTGCGTCCTAAGTGTTAATCTGAATATTTTCTAACATAAATGATTCCACGTGACATGAAGTAATACAAAAATCGATATCAACACAATAACTGTCCTGAACTGTTTTATTCACAAAATTTACTTTTATTGACTATATAATAAAAACTAAAAAAAAAAAAAACACAAATTGAAATATATCACGTTTTGTCATTTTCAAAGTCTCTTATCAATGCCTTGGAATACTTTTTTTATAATGTATTCCGTACAAATGTTTTGTTATATTAATTTGTTGGCATGTAATTTGGGTGTGTCCCATCTCTTACAGGTTCACCTGTCGTCAATACACAGTTACGTGATGTATCAGATTTGTACATTGCTCTCCTGCAATGTTTGTCATATGTACATATCATCAGGCATTCAATCTTACTTCTGGTTTCCATAGTCAGAGCAACTCGACTTGGTGGGCAGCTAAGTGTAAGTTGGTATCTCTTAATAACTTTCGTATTAATCTGTTCCAGTCTAGTTGTGGTATTTGAGTTTACTTTGATATAAAAGTGGAAAATGATATGAATATTTGGTTGAAATAGAGATTGATAGCTTGATTGAGTGTTGAAATTTGATGAAAATATTTGCCCATTTATCATGTTAATTTTGTTATAGGTTATTAGTTTTATTTTTACATTATATTCATTTCATTACCATTGACTGTTACCTTCACCATCAAAATTTGGTTGACTGATAACATTTGGATGTGGTTCAACAAATGATCAATATTCATTCCCGGTTTTAGACTATGAAACACCAAAACTGTCGTCTGCTCACAAAATTTACCTTGTTTTACTTTGTCATTAGTTTATACGATTCCCTTGTGATTTTTTTTTCTTTTATGTGTCGTGGTATACTCTAAATGGATTAAATATTTGAACATTGACAGCTCTGGCACATTTTATCAAGTATACCCCTTGCATAAAAATGGTTGAGTTTGGATTGATCCGTCACTTAATCTGTACGTTTATTTAGAATTGAACAAAACAAAAACAAATCAGACAGACTGACATGACATGAAATAGAAGTTCCTTTATAATATAAATTAGAGCTGAACAAAATATATTCTGGAATAGTACAGATACTTTGGTATTGTTTATAACAGAGATTCCAGGGAACTTCTGTTATGCTGAACAAACTAACGCTATTTTGTCTATTTCCTATTTGTTTGGTTTTATAGTGATTATTACTATTACTCAATATTGACTGCTGTACCCCTATTTTGACATTTTTACCTATTATGTCTTTTTGTTTTGGTCACAAATAGTTGTCAATATATGAAATTTTATGCGACGTCATACAAGTGAGAGGTTTAGCTCGCTTTAAAACCAGGTTTGATCCACCATTTTCTACATAAGGAAATGCCTGTACCAAGTCAGAAATATGACAGTTGTTTTCCGAAGTTTTTGAGCTTTTAATTTTGCCATTTGATAAGGGACTTTCCGTTTTGAATTTTCCTTGGAGTTCGGTGTTCTTTACAAGGCTTCTAACAAGTCAGGTTATCTGGGCAAATTGTTTTTCTTTGCTTGTACGTGTGACTTTCTTTGGAGTCGGGTTTTAATGGTTAGTATTGTCTATTTAACTATGTACGGTACTGTTTGCGGTTCCTGTTTCTGAATAATCAAACAAAGAAATAAGAATTGATACAAATCAATGTTTCAACATCTAAAATCTACTTTACCTGTATCGAAAATCCAGTTTGTTTCATAGTTGTGACCACTTATACCGATCTGTTTTATGTCAAAAGGACATTCCAGTTGAACGGACATCAGAACGTCTTTATTTTTTATGCTTCCTCTTCCTATCATTAAACATCCATCATCCCAACTAAACCAGAACTGTTTGTAGTTGTTGCAGTCTACTTGCGGGCCACTGACCCTCTGAAATTCAAAACCCTTTCCATCTTCGGATCCCTCTAAAGTTGAAAGTGTATTGTACAAAGCTCCAATATAAGCCACATAATACATGTAATCGTTTCCAAAACTAGTGCTCTGTGGCAAAAACCAAATGAGTCCTTCATGGCATGACTTAAGTTTAAAAGATATGAACTTTTCTTGTGTTGGCAAGGCATTGACTTCAGACAAAAGAAGCTTGTCCTGTTTTCCTTTTAGAGTGATTGATATTTCTTCGCCTGAAAAAGAAGTAAATGTTTGTGAAAGGAATGTAAGGCTTTAGTAAAACGAGATAATATTGAACTAGACATTCTGTCAGGACAGGTGAAAGCAATTGAATCTTTGAAGCCACAAGTTGAAAATCTGTATAAATGGTCGAATTAAGTCAATATTCAGAGACAAAGAAGCCATGAAATGTCTATTATCTCTTCACGATAGATATGTTGTTGATTCTGCAACAAAACTTCAAAAAGTATTGTTTTTGTTTGTAAATACTATTACTATAAGTGTTTTATCAAAGTATTAGGAATAAATGAACGCTCGGGTAATCCAACTTACAAAAACGTTACTTTTTATATGAATTAGATCTTGGAAAAGTACTTCATGGCCTTATAGAATATTCCACTGAACGACACATCTGAGGACTTACTGTTCTTATATTTGATACCTAAACTTCACAAAACCATATACGAATAAAGATTCATTTCTGTCTCAACTTAATAATTTATCAAGAAATTTTCTGTTAGATTGACCAATTTTTTTTCCGCTGTCAAAGAGGGGTTATAGAAATACTGTGGGACATTAATTATATGTGGATTCTTCAGAACTCAAAAAAACTTCTTAAAAATTTCAAATCTCGGTTCTCGTATGAAATAAATTTTATCAAAACCTTCATTGTTTTACCCTTTACACCACCATATAACATGAAAAAATTGTAAACGAAAGAAATGATTCACAATGCTTTTCTCCATAAAAAGAGTACCATACACTACACATTTGGATACAAGTCGGTATATTTTGTTAAAAAATGGACCCAAGGATAAAACATGCTACACTGAAGAACAAGAGATCCGTATACTGGATTTTTTCATTGATAGCATAAGTGTCTCCCTTACCGACGTTTTCTTATTTTCATCTGAGTCGGAGTTCCTTTAGACACCATTTTTTTTAAATTATGAATTTTCCACACCTTAGCAGCAATATTCCAACATCACTCGCGTATTCATTTCTCACGGTCAACCCATTCAATAACTTGCAGCTGCCAATCAGATTTAGCACAACGTCTCCATGTTTTTAAGCAAAAAAATAATGAGCCAAAGATGTCAAAAACGTCTCGTCCTTTTTCTGATAGTTCATCGGAAAGTTTAATGACCTAATGGATAAATATTAAGTGTCTACATATCACTAAAATACAAGATTGTCTTGAGTTAGAGATTATATTTGTTGAAGTACATCATTTAATTTGCATCAGTTTTTCTCCTTTTATATCTTTGTGCTATCCCAGTTCTCTGGTTTTTAGTTTTTGGAATTCCTGACGCGGGTGGGTTCAGAGTTACAATTCGAACGATGAAATTTTTAAAGTGTTGTTTATCATTTTGTATCCCCTTTGATTTATATCTTACTTAACCTGTACATTATCGAAAAGCGTTTATGTCACTATGTTTTACTATTCTGTGTGATATTGTTTAATTTGTTTAAGTAAGCTGTATCATATGTCTGTGGTGTTTGGTTTGGGTGCTAGATCCCAAATATTGTCGCATCGTCCAATGTTCGGGCATCTAACCAAATGTTGTCAATATAACGGAACTATAAACAATTGTATAGCTATAAAACCAGGTTTCACCCACCATTTTCTTCAGAAAATGCCTACACCAAGTCAGGAATATGATACATCTTGTTTGTCATTCGTTACGTTGGTCGATAAAGTCCAGTTTGAATTTGTTTGGTTTTTCTTTTTTTTTTGGACATCCCCTTTTCGAGTTTACTTTGCAGTTAGGTATTATTGATAGTCTTTTTCTTAACTCTTCCTGGATCCAGAAAGTTGTAGAATTATTTATTACATTTACTCTGAAGTATTGATGACAGACTTCCTGTTAATATTTACTATTTTGTCACAAAAATAGTGCCTCAATTATTTCTGTGGACTCATTTTCTTTTTTGTTACGAATTTTCGTGGATTCAGGAAAACTTCCATTTTTGTGGATATTGAATTTCATGATTAGTCAAAGTCTGTATATATTCCTTAGAAAATTTGTAATTCGTTAAAATTTTAATTCGTGTTTCCCTGGACCCACGAAATCTACGAAAATTGGTATCCTACGTATATTAATGAATCCATAGTATTTCAGTTATTTGAATTTTGAAATAAACCCTTTTTAACCTTTCCATATAACTAATGTATAAAATAAGAAGATATTTTTCATTGCCTATAACACCAGAGACCAAATGACGTGTATGTAGTGTAACAGTACCCATATTGCAATGATTACCTAATTTGCACCTATTTACTATCAAACGCGACGGGTTTCTTAAAGGTTCTCTAAGGGACTAAACCGTTCGTAGTTTTATAATTTATCATTTTGCACATCTTTCAACATGGCAAACAAAATATTAAAGATAAACAAAATGGTCAAATTATTATTTTACAAATGAAGTATCTAGTGAAAAAAGTAAAATTTACGGATACATTGCGTGCGACGTCTCCAAAATGTAGACTTTTAAAATGGAATTAAAATGTGTCAAAACATCAATTACATACAAAATGCATAGCATGCATGGACAATTCTCAAATTGTTCCCAAAAAAAAAAGGAGAAATAAAACATGTAAAACAAAATATATATATTTTCTTTTTTTTTTACAAATGTGTATTGATGGGTTGGTGCAATTTATTCATTCCTAATTACAGAATCTTTGATTGTCTTGAGATCGGCTGTAATCCATTTTTCTGTGATTCGGAATGGATTTAAGGTTGAATATGTGAATCTATATGGTATCAAAGGTGTATCAAAATAAATACAGAATGGAAAATTGTTCATGTTTCTCACATGAAAGAAGGTGCAAAAACTGTATCAAAAGTTGAAATTTGGGTATTCTCGCATATAGCAGCTATAGGTCCCCGTAGATTCTTAAAAATAGAAAAAAACCCATACCGTTTAATACTGTACAATAATGAAAAGACTAAACAATTCAAAAGAGAAAATTAAAACTTATAGAGAAAAATAAATTATAGCGAAAAAACCAATGACAACCACTGAATTACATTATCATGACTTGTAATCTTATTTTTGTCATTGTGTTGAATAACTGCATAATTAGATGCATAATGTGTAAAGATACCAGATAATTAAACACAAGTCCCCTTGATGGTAACGCAATTTACAGAACTTTTGATGATAAGTGAATTTCAAAATAAATAAATTCATTCACACCTGCCTATATCATATTGCTCTTAATTTGTTTATCAAACGCACGAGTATATTTAATATTACCTTGTGTTGTCTTTGTGGATAAACTTAGTAACCACAGTGCTGACATCTACAAAAAAGTATAAAAAAATCAAACAGTTTTAGTATATAATCTTTCAGTAAGTGTCAAGTGCAAATGCACGTGAAGAAAACAATGAAATATTACAACGAAGTAGATAAAACTATCTTATCGACACACCTATTTTACTCCATTCTTAGATTTCATTTTATTTTTTCTTGAAAAGAAAATTTTTTTAACACATTGCTTTATCTAAAAATTGCGTGAAAACATTACATATTATTATTGAACTTTTTACAAAAGGCAAAATAAACACCGGAAAATCTCTAAATGAAAAAAAAAACACTTTAGTTCTAATTGCTAATTGAATAGAATAAGACGAAATTTTTCTCCTTAATCGACTTACATCTATTTTTACTTTTAAAAATACATAGTAACAAAACTGATAATAATAATAAGAATAATTTCAAGAAAGATAAACTCACCTGAATGAAAATATTGTTCAACTTCATGTTTCTCCTCATCAGTTATCATGCGTATTATTAGGTCATTCGCGGAAAGTCTGGTAAAAGTATTCCCAAGTTGTTGTATGATGTTAAATGTGTTGTTTTCCTAAAGATAATGTATTGTTTACTCAGGCTTCCAAAAACAAAAGTCAAAATAAATAGTTAAAGACAAAATAAATATCTTATATGTGTATACGTCTATATCTCTTGTTTCTAAAGAAAATACAGTTATCTTTTGATTGATAATCTGTCAATTTTCAGTACAGATCGATTATATATTTCAGGAACACACTCTAGCGAGTTATTCTGAAAATCTCCAGACTTCGAATTCAAAACGCAAGAGAAATTAGCGCATCAATTATGCGCATGACCTTTAATTTTCTGCATCTTGATTTCATGAACTTGTCTTATTATTCAATGATAGGTGTAAAATAGTTAATGATCTACATTTTGTAACTAAACCTGTAAAGATATTTTTATTTAATTCCAATCATATTAATTCCAGAAAGAATCAGCAATCGCTGTAATATTTGTCATTACACTCAAAACGGTGTCTTTTAAATTATAGACATATTTGACCATCGATTAATATTTTGTAAAACATCAAGTGCACAAATTCATTTTGCCTTAAATTCAAGCTCACAGTTATAAAATTTCTTTTACTTTATAGAACTAGGACGATATCGCTGCAGCTGGGTTGCTTGTCCCACAGCGTCCTTTCAGCTCAATAGTAGGTGATCCGATACTTACATGATTTATAACAAACCTGTCTTAAATTTTGGGTTAATTAAATAAGAAATTATTCAGTAACTTAGGTTTCAACTTTGGCTTTTTCATTTTTGTCACTTTCGGTCAAATGGAATAAGACAATTACCTATGTATTCTAAGCTTTCAAATGTTCTCATTTTAGCTTTCCCTGTGAAACTGAACTCAAGTAAACGTTACACGGGTTACAGATGCACCTTCTTATTCTCACTTAAAAAAATGTTTTAATTCTCAACCTTACGGTGATTTATTTGAACTTACCCTCTTGCTGCAAGTTGAGGTGAATCAAGAAAATATCTTGGGATAAATCAATATTTACACATTTTTGTTTTCATTTACTACCATATGTTTGAAGTTGTTAGTCGTCTTGGATGCCATCAGCTCAGTAGTCAGTGCTTTGGTAAAGACATGATTTATAACATATAATTTCTACATTTCCCGTTAAAAAATCAAAGGCCTGATTTATGAAGAAAACAATTATAGAAAACAAATATCATATACAGGAAAAAACGACAACAATCCTTAAATACAGTCTCCTGAATTCAAACAGGCAAATAAAGAATGTATAGATATATTTAGTTCTACGATGTAAATGAAGTTATCCTTTGTATAAATATACCAGCTGATTTTAAGCTTTGACTTGAATTAGAACATTTCGAAGTATTGCTAGAACAAAGCTGTTTCGCTTGTATATCTAAAAGTACTAAAGCAATAGGTTGTACTCTGTAAATACAGGTGTACATTAAACACGCTTCCTTTGGGGAGATATTTAAAAATTATTGATATTTTGTTTTGCTAACCTACTGGTTCCCAGATACGATCTCCATGTGTCAACTCATAGAGCCACAAATGGGGAATATTTTGAGTATACATACTGTTAGGTAGCGGAATAATTGAATTCTCAGGAAGACTTAAAGTAAAGGACGGGTTTGTACAGAATTGTACTAAACGTTTAAAGAATTTCAATGCATATAAATGTTGAAAATATTCAGCACAACCCTATGATTTAAATTTGCTAAAAATAGTGTGCGTATAAACTTTCCTCTCCAGTATATTAATTTTACGGAACATCATGGATAAAATGGAATAGTTTTATATTGATAAAAAGTTCTTAGGGGAAATTGTTGCATTGTCTATATTAACATTAGTGCAACCTTAGAGTTCTCCAATGTCTATCAACTCAATTTGAAATGATATTGCATTACAAATTAATTCATTACCCGTTTTCAAAATATAATTGTACCATATGATAGTTACTAGAATACCTTTTGCTTGTATCAATATTTTATAGCATATGGATGTCTTAACTTATTACTTTGTGAGTTGAAATAAAATTTCTCCGCAACTCTTTCAAATTAATTGACTAGTATAATGGAAAAATTATAAAAAAAAATCTCCGTTTTGTTATTGTTTGAAAAAACAAAAAGACATCACTTTAATACATAAAAAACCAACAAAACATTTTCTGACTTTCGATTCTCTTTAAGTTTTTTATGCGATTATAGACATTCAACACTTCAGAAAGTGCTAATGCATGTAATGATGGAATTGAAAACGTATAATGACACAAAATCTATAGTTCTTTGAATTTGAAAATTGAAAGTATTGTGAATCGTTTAATTTATTGCTTTCTGGTTTCACAAGAAGAGATTTATTAATAAAATATGTCAGGCTTTTGACATCACATAGATCATATAGAGCTTTTCGGAGTCTGTACTTACTATTACGCCACTTTTATTGGACTGCTAGTCCTAGAGGTCATCATCAGCTCTGGAGTCAGTTAAACGGTACTGACATGCTTTCTTTTTAAAGGGGAAAAACTCGAACATTTGGTCGTTAGACGATTTAAAAAATGAAATTAATTGATAGATCCTCCATTACTGATCATGTTTGCTCATTTCACCTTTTATCTATCTGTTGAAGTTTTTCAGATATCAGGCAAAAAAATTAAGAAAACTACAAATTATAGTGCTATACCTCTAGTACGAAGTCGTCTGCCGATTTTGACCATTAATTTTAACTTATTTGTAGATTTCTTTTATATCTGTTTTAACTTTTAAGATAATAGGCAGAAATGAAAAAAATTGTAAAATTTGCCATTTAAGGACAATATCTCATATAAGAAGTCAGTGGAAAGTTTTGATCGAAATGGACTATTGGTCTTTTTAAACATGTCTGTCCCTGTCATATTTTCTCTATGAATAGAAGTTTTCAAGATAAGAGACAAAACTTGCATTTTATCCCTACTTTTTATTCAACCTATGTAGGCCATGTTGATTGATGTGCGGGGTCATCAGACACATATTTTTATCTAGAAACCCTAGAGATGATTTTGTCCACGTTCGGTTAAATTTGGCCCAGTAGTGTTAGAGGAGAAGATTTTTGTAAATTTGAACGACGACGACGACGGACGACACACGCCAAGTGATGAGAGAAGTTCACTTGACCTTTTTGAGCAGGTCAGCTAAAAAAAAGTTTATAAACAAACATTTAAAAAAATGAAAACAAATATGGCAAAAAGTACGGTTCTTAATAAAAAAAAATATATGAATTCTGAATAGAGACTTATCAATATAAGATAGGAAGATGTGGTACGATTGCCAATGAGACAACTTTTCACCACAGATCAAACGATGTAAATGTTAGCACCTATAGATCACCACAAACCCTTCCACAATGAGCAAAACAACATCCCATATCAAGCCTTAATTGACCCCGTCTCATTTATTTATTTTTTTTACCTTTTGGCAAGTGAGAGAAAAAAATCAACGGCCATGTTGAAGTTAGATCAACGTCACAGGTTAATGTCATTTGAATAACAGAAAAAATTAATAATCAATTGTCCACCCGATATATTTTGATATGCAAAATATTAAAATTCGGTTGGAAATGTCATATTCAGTGCCAAATGATAGCTTATTGTACGCTGATTTTAAAAATATATGGTTTCTTTACACTTTTGTTTGAAATAAGGGAGATAATTTGTTACTTCCGGTTTGAAAAATATCACTTCGTTTGATAGATAACTTGACACTGATTCCAAAAATATATGGTTCTTTATACTTTTACATTATATAATTCTAAAAAATAGCTACCTCCGGTTTACACAAGGTCACTTCCGGGTGATGTTTTTAAGGTCATATGGCTTGCAACTTAATGCACAAAGTCTTATAGCTTAATCATGCATACATACTAAGTTGAAGCAAAGGTTAAAATCTAGAATGTTAAGTTTACCTGTGACCTTGACCCCAATTTAAAGGTCATAAACCAAGGATCTCAAATCAAAAGACCCTATGTCTTTATTTTATATGGTTAATGAGCTATATCTTCAAACCCGTAATATTAAATATAAGAGGGGAGAAAACTCCTATTAAATATCAACGTACCCTTTCAACCAAAATGTATGTGTTACGACATGTCACAACTAACAATTTGGTAAAAATATGTTGTCGATATCTTATACGGTTTTTGAAATGAAGTTAAAGATAAGCCAAAATCTAAATTTTGAATATGACCTTGGCCTTTAGCCTTGACCTTATCTTCTCTTTTTTTGGACAAAGGAACTCAAATCAAAAGACCATAGGTTTCTATCACTTATGGTTTACCAGTTACAAATGCATATCACTTATATCAAATGCATAATGGGAAATATCTCCCATATGGAATCTCTATACCGCTTCGGTCAAAATAAATCATAACATCCTGAGAATATAACGAGCAATTTGGTAAAATAAATTTGTTGGTTTCTTTTACGGTTGCGAAGTATTAGAAATAACAAGAAAAACAGTGTTCGGGCAGATAACTATTGCATAGAAAGTATCGGTTAAGCAGTGTCAGGTTAAAAACCGTATTAACTGTTCGATATCATATACTAAATAACTAAGCGACATCTTGCAAAATAACCAAACAGCAAAGGAAAAAAAATTAGGCGGAAGAAAACAAATTCGAACGAAAGCAATAGCTCTTCCACGGAAAAGTGGAAAGGCCTAATAAACCCTGCGTACGAAATCTGGGACAGAGAGAGAGATAAAACAGACCAAAGGGATATTCAAACTCATAAGTCGGAACCAAACTGACGATGCCATTATTCAGTAGCTAAAACATAAAAACGACTAATAATAACAGTTCACAAAACAAAAGACTGAGAAACACGAAAACCACCAAAAACAAGCTGCGATCTCCGGCGCTCAGGTCAACAAAAGTTCAGTGATATTAAAGTAAGATTATACAAATCAAGGTTAATATACTTAAGGAATTATATGACTCCAAATGGAGTGAATGGAAGAATAAATATAAATGTAAAAAACATGATAAGTCTCTTAGGTAAATCCTTATGGGGGAGTCCATAAAATATAACAAAACCAAATGCTCAAGTATATGAACCATCTGAACGACTGGGAAATAGACACTGTTCACAGACAAAAAGGTGGTTTGCCCTAGTTTTACAGCCAGACAAACCTCCGATTTGTAACACGGTTGTATGTAGTTCCCTTATATTGACAAAATTGTGTGAGCAACTCAAGCAGACATAATAAGTTAACATAAAAATAATTGGAATCCAGTACCCAAAATTGTGTAAACATACCTCATCGATATAGAACATATCAAAATTAAATAATTAAAACAAAACACATAAAATTGAATTTAACAATGTCAGTTTTTGTAGTTGATACTATAATTCAACTAGTACTGTGGATTTGTTTGTTTTCGTCGGTACCAATTTTCGTGGATTAAGGACAAATTATATTTTCGTGGATATTTGATTTCGTGGTTTTACAAAAGTCTGCAAACAAACCTAAAGAAAATGTGTACTTCGTTGAACATTTAATTTCGAGGTTCGCTCGTACTCACGAAATCAACAAAAGTTGATGTTCCACGAATAATAATAAATCTACAGTATGATGCAGTAGGTTAAAACATAAAAACATGTACACACCGATAAAGTACAAAATAAGAAAGATATGAACACGAGGGTACACAAAAAATACTTCATAAAAGCTATGAAAGGCCAAATGTTCGAGGCGTCTTCTGCTATGCATGCATCACCTGCCTTGTGAATCCATACGCTGTCATGTTGCTTTTGACTTGAGATATAGACACATGGTATCGGCAAACAAACAGCAGACTGTTTTGTCGTTTGGACCACTTTTCACGTTTCATATCGAGACTGATTTGTATCCGCTGAAAAAACGAATCCGGTAACCCCTTTCATTTTTATATCAGTGAATCGGAAAACAATAACATACCGATTCTAATTCAAATTCTGTGCACAGATTGTCGAGAAATAGTTGTTTAAAATGAAGAATATATATATTTCGTCGCCCTTATTTTGTGTAATTCTAAACATAACACTTTATAAGTTGTATGTTTCCGAAGCGCTTTTTTCCGGATTAACCTTCATCAAGAATGGTCAAAGCAAAATATTTGAACTCAAGTGTGAAAAAGTATTAAAACACCTGAAGAGCTACTCATAGCTCTGATTCTTTGCCCAGTTCTGCTTTACATTTGACCCTTTTTTGTTAAATTAGCTCTTTAGAGTTTGTTTAAGTTTTGGACTTTTAGTTATTTTGTCCTCAATCATAAAGAAAATATACAGTAATGGTCGAAATGTCATGTGGGGTAGTAAACTGCTATCATTTATGTCTTTTTCTTGTTGTATTACTTATTAAATGCTACGATCAGAAAGGACAAAAATAAAAACAATACATCTGCGTTGCTCTTAATTGCTATGATATAAAATAATCCGATAAATGAGACAAAACTTTGATATTTTAAAAATATGGGATTTTTAATTTACAAATGGTTTTAGCTGAAACATCTATAGGGTCAATAATGAAACCTTGGCAACCCTTGGAAGCCATTCTGCAGTTTTAATTTTTATTTATCGATGAGGTATCGATGTTAACCAGTCAACCAAAAATATAGCATGCATAATCGTGATCTCACAAAATTCAAAGGAATGAAAGTATTATTGTAGATAGAGAACAAACATGTCAATATGGCAATTTATTCCGGTGTTGCATAAAAGACTTGAACCCACAAAATAAATTCACTTAGATAACCCGATTTATTATCTGCCAAAAAATATCCTTTCTCTCGAAAACATTAAATTAAATATTACCACGAAAGACATTAAAAATTTTCACATCCATCCAAGGTCAACTTTCAATAGTAAACCAAATACAAAAAAATATTCACAAGTTGTAAAATCAGATATTTACATGAAAAACATACAGCGAGTGCGTTACTCTAACAAAATGTAATGTGGATTTTACGTCAGTTACTGCACTTTACCAACGGTTGATTCGAAACAGTATAAAGATGTTAATGTTCACCATCAACATAAAATCAGTTTCCCTTCAATATCAATATGTCACTAGTAAGTATTGATTAAATAATCCACCAATAGAAACATTAACATATGTATCCTCCTTTTAAAAAACAGTAAATTTGGTAACAAAAAAAAAACAAAATGAAAAATGGAAATTGTTGCATGATACAAATAAAACCAAATTACGAGTAAGATTAAGTTGAACAACATATAAAATACTTCACGTGTTGCTTTTAACCATTGTAGAGGATGAAAAAAATTATCCAGTGGATACACAAGAAGTACTCAATGAAATACCGGCTATCTATATACAATGTATTATTTTTCAAGACTTTTATTAAAGGAACCTGTAATAACGAATCACGTTGTTCTGTAGCATGAGAACATGTACTGTAGAGAGTAGAAAAAGTTTCAATATAACTACAAATTGGATTGTGATAGGATTTTGGAGTAGGCCTCACCACTTTTGAAAATCTTCATCTTACTGACACTGGTGGTTGATTATTCTTCATCACAATACATTTGTAGCACATATTTTACTGTGGAAAGAATGATCATGGTAGATTGAACTTTAGACATATGTTTAGTCGAACATCGTTACGACCTGGGTTTTGGTAAAATGAATGTATTCAGTTTAAAGACAGAAGGTTTTCATCGCTATTTTTATGTTAATATAAAAAAGGTAAAAAAAAAAAACAAAAATACTGAACTCATGGGAAAATTTAAAACGGAAGGTCCCTTATAAAATGACTAAATCAAAAGCTCAAACACATCAAATGAATGGAAAACAACTGTCATATTCCTAACTTGAGAGGTTGACGGATTTTTTATTTTTTTAAATCTCCCCTTTCATAAATGATGTGAGGTGTTTTTTTGATTCCCATGTTTGCTATGAATTCCAAGTGTTGTGGTTATACATATCTAATAATGATACTTGAATTGCAAATGATTAGTTGAGACTTTGTCTGCTGGACCAATAACATATTTGTCATGAAGAGATTATAAAATACCCGAGGGCTTTTTTGTCTCAAAAAGTTTTGTTCCCAATTCTTGAATCCCAAAATCCTCTCTTTGTTAACAATTCACTGAACTCAATGTGGGATTATGTGGTGAAAGATCGATTTTTATTATAGACTTAACTTCAAAAGAAACAATGGAATGGTCACACTGGTTGAAAAGTTTATAAAGAGAAAAGTATTGTTATTAGGATCATTATTAAACATCAAACCGCTTCATTCTTTTTTTAAGTTTTTTCCGCGTATCACAGACATACTGTTAACTCAGAAATGTTTGCAATGATTTTGTTAATTGCAAAGGTTGCGATGGAATGGGGAAAAATTAAAACTCGCTTTTGAAAATTAGGCAGCATTATATCTTTGATGAATTATCTGTAATTGCAATAACTACTCTCGCTCTTTTGTCCACTCATTAAAAATTTTAACGTCCACAATAATTTTCATAAGAAAGAGTGAAAAAAGTTAGAATTATCCTATTATATACGTTCCTCTATGGAGATAATGTCTTCTCTATGGACGATTCAATTATAAAAGACTACGTTGAACCAATCTATCCGATCGGACTTGAAATAAAGGATACAACAGATACATGTAAGACTGCCTAATATAACAGTTCATCTTACCTCCTATACATTTCTAGGAATATGATTGGTTAAAAGCAACCGTGTGGAGACCGTGTATATTTCATATGGCGTTAGTAGGCGTGGTTTATTTTAATAACGGTAAGTAGTGTTGTTACGTCGCTTTGTAAAAACAACACGGTGTTGAGGAAAAATCTGAAAGGTTTTAACAGACGAAGAAAAGGATGATGAACAATTGAAATAAACTCATAAAACACATTAAAGCTAACAAGTTGTTATTGTTGGGATTTGTATTTGTAAAGACCAACGGAAGTAGGTTCTTAATACTAAGTATTGAAGACTTGATCACTTTAATAGGCCGCTAGTCTAAATACCACATGCTAAGATAGTCGGTAAGATAAATTCGTTACACAGTGTGCTAATGATCTAATACGATGTATTTGGAGTTAGTAAATTCCATATTGGGATTCGAGCTTTGCTTTCACCCCATATGGAATTTATTGACCCCATATATATCGTATTAGGTCACTAGCACGATATGTAATTGATATTATCTCATTTATAAGATAAACCATGTTAATGAAACAGATTCAATATGTTCTTATTTTCAGTAGATATTACTGGCATCATTCGGGTCCGGATTTTTTTTCTCCCACTAATATCACGTGACACTTTATCCTTGCATTGATCTGGTAGCCCTTGCAGATAAGTTGAAAGTTTCAAAATTGTAAAAAAATTTCTTTATAATATGACCACCGAACATACATCGTAATCCTTCATGAAAGACATCTCATCAGCCTGGACCAGCAAAGAAATCCAGAAAACAGCAAAACGAGATTACCTGATCTTAAGTTACCATTAACACAAGACCACGTACACCATCATTGGCCTTTGATGTACAATGACCTCAAAGTCTAAACACCGCAACTCCAGTATCTACGCAAAGGAATTTACAAAATGCACTAGTTTCAATGAGAGAGACAGTCCCGAATGTATCAGTGGCGCATAGACCTGTGATAAAAAAAAATATTATGGAAGACTGTAATCATTAGAAGGTACCCTACAAGATATCAAAATCAAAGTCTAATCCAACACAATTTAGAACCACTTGTAGGACAGTCGCAAATAATTCCATTATGTTGACCACAATGTGTTGGTAAAAATGTAAAAAGATATGGTACAGCAGTCACCATAGTGATATAATCTAATCACTTAAAACAAATATCGATGTCAACAACATGAACAACAAAAAATGGCATACTACTATTTCAGATTAGGGTGAAGGTTGGCGCCTGTTAAAACGTTGAAACCTGCTGCATTTGTTTGAATCTGTCCTAAGTCAGGAACCTGTTGTTCAGTGGTTTTCGTTTGTAAATGTGGGTCATAAGTGTTTCTCGTTTCTCGTTTTTTATATAGATTAGACCGTTGCTTTTCCTGTTTGAATTGTTTTACACTAGTCATTATGGGCCCTTTATAGCTTGCTGTTCGGTGTCGAAGCCGTACTTTTTACACACTGTCACTTGGATGGAAAATTGTCTCTTTGGCACTCATACCACATCTTCTTATTTCTATATAGACATTCCATAAACGAAGTACATAAGCAAAAATGAAAGACAAGAATACAAAAATTACTAAGCACAATAAGATTATGGCGTGATGTATAAATACCGAGTCACGCCAAACTTATATTTCAAAAAATGGATGAAACATTCACAAAGACAAATAAAAAGAACACTTTAACACGTAATTAAGATGATAAACAACGTCAGTACTAATAATCTATACTTCAAGACCATCGTGTATAATTTGTGAAATTGATAAAGAATGTTTATCAACAAGGTCTCGGTATCATCCGACGAATTTTTTTTTTTTTTTGGAGAAAGGACGAGACGTTCTTTGACATAGGCCTTGTTTATCAATTTTCTGCTCAGACTGGTGACGTTTGATAAAGTCTGAATAGCAGCTGCAAGCTCTTAAATACAGAATGAGTTGGGAATTGCATATCCCATATGCAGGTGACCTATAGTTGCTTAAATCTACGTCATTTGGTATCTTGTTGGTAGTTGTCTCATTGGAAATCATACCACATTTTTGTATTTTATTTTAAAAGAAAACGAACAGCATGATGAAATGACTTTTCAAAAATTTACCAATAAGTTAGATTTGCAATAAATTGATGAAAGCTCAAATAACACTCACGAAATGCCAGTTTGAACAAGGGGGAAAACAGAGACTAGGAAACAGAAACTACCAGTAAAAACTGTCTCTTCATACCATTTGGTTGAAATTTTGTATAAGTTTTTGATCAACTGCTAATATTAAAAAGCCCAATTTTATATCATTTCCTAGAGAGTTACACTGAAGAATAGCATTGCAAGACGACAATATCACAAAAAAACTTTTGTTACTAAATAACTCATAGTGTAGTAAATACTCAACATTGATCAACAATCCATGATATGAGAACAGGGCCAATATTAGCCTACTGAATACCTAACATTGATCAACAAACCATGACATGAGAACAGGTCTAATATAAGCCTCATTTAGAATAAGACGTACCACCGGGTTTATACTTTGATGAGCAACATTTTTAGTTTAGTTTTAAAGGGGTTCTTGATGCTCTTTGTTATATTTGTAGCGTTGTTTGTGCTTTTTTATTTATTTTTTTAATGTCTGTGATGTCTATCCTTTATTTTGTAAAACTGTTAATTGCAACCTTTGTATGATTGCCAATGAGACAACTCTCTACAAGAGAACAAATGACACAGAAATTAACAACTATATGTCACCGTACGGTCTTCAACAATGAGCAAATCCTATTCCACATAGTCAGAATAAAAAGCCCCGAAATGACAAATGAAAAACAATTCAAACAAGAAAACTAACGGCCTTATTTATGTACAAAATAATGAACGAAAAACAAATATGTTACACTGGAAGAAACGATAACCACTACATTACAGACTCCTGACTTGGGACAAGCATATACAGAAATTGGCGGAGTTAAACACGTTTGAAGGCGCCAACTCTCGTTTGTTTGTTTACGATTAATGAGTTTGAATGTCCCTTTGGGATCTTTCCACTCTCTTTTTCTTAGAACCCCATTCATCACTGGACTTGTACGTACTTGCATGAGTAACAAGACTGGGGACAATTGTGGATCAGGAACTGCTTATCCTTTCTGAGGCACACGGATTTGGTTGTATTCGTGTTACTCAATCTTGAGTTTTCTATATATTGTGTTGACTTGTTTTTTGTTTTTGTTTTTGTTTGTTTTTTTTTTTGTTTTTTTTTTTTTTTTGCCATAACGTTTTTAGTTTTTTCTTCGACTTATGAGTTTGAATTGATCCTTAGTAGCTGCTGCCCCATTTTTTACCGATGTTTAAACTTTATTGTGACATTTTTTAACATTTGCACTAAATCTTTCATTCAAAATAGCAAGCAATATTCACTGAACTTTATACAAAAAATGTATTACTAAAAGAATTATGAAAAATATGCTTTCAAACACAAATTTCTATTTCATTCTGAAAATTTAATAATAACAACTTTACCAAAAAATGTTTTCTACAATGTATTTCATCTTTAATGGTACTGTGGATTTATATTTTCTTGTCATGGGTGCCATTTTTTTCGAATTTCAGGAAAACTTGTATTGTTTGTAGATATTGAATGGCAGTCATTAGTTGTTAAATTCAAAATAAAGCAAAGATGTATTCGAGAATATCCCATATTGTTCAAATGATGTCTATTGGCCACTTAAATGTTATTCTTAATTGTCTCATTCGCTCGTTACGGAAAAGTTCATGTGTATTTTTTGCCATATAACCCACTCTTCTCTCTTTTGCCTTTTATTTTCAAACTTTTTCTGTATCTTCGCGCCCAGAATGTTTTCTTATTGTATTCTATTCTTTTGAAGATATCTCTATATCCTTTCTTACACGCCTTTGGAATATTGCCATCAATTTCACAGACAGCGCATGCAGTGCATACCCCGCAACAATGACAGTAAGATGGTACATTGCATTCGACGGAGGCATCATATGGTCCTAAAGCTAATGAATAATAACTATATAACTATTTAGTACAACAAAAGAGGTACCAATCATCAGGTTGATATCGTAAAATATCAGCTGCGAGTCACAATATGAAGCTTTTTGTTGAATGAGCGTAGCGAACGAGCTCAGAAAGGCATAATATTGTGTCCAGCAGCTGATATTTTGCAATATAAATATACAGACAACCAGATAATCGATTTATCGGGTTGTATTTGCGTATTTTGCATGATAGAAACTAGTGTTTTCTTTGTTTCACCAGCAAACCGGAAAATGACTTGATAAGTTCTGATCAAACTTATCAACGTCGGTTCATATATTGTTACGTCGGTGATATGTCCGGGTCAAATTTATTAAGGCCGGGTCAACGTATTTGACGTCACAAAGCCGTGATATGCAATTTTATTAAGAGCTGAGCAGAGTGATATAGACAGCTGGACGACCGATAAATAGAAGATGCCATATCAACCATCAAAAATCATATGCTAAAGGCAAAACATACACTGACATGGCCAAAATAGAATACAACGAAAAATCAAACAACAGTCTATAAAACACTAAACATGGGACAAAAAACTGAAAAAGACACGAACCTAAATGAACTTTGTGGTTATCTAAAGTTGTTTTAAAAGTAACCAGATACTGTTTAATTAGTGCATGACACTCGTCTCCTGTGCAAAGAACATCTAACTTCAGTAATTAGTTGGTGATTTCATATTAACTGCCATCTGATATCTCTTCTTCGTTATGAATAAAAGGGAAGTATGGTAGTAGACGTTAATGACATATTATTGTTCGTGTTTAGATTGAATATTAAAGATGAGGCTACACATCTAGAGTGTATTAAAGATAAAAACAACACGATATAAATTTCAAGCGTCCGAAGCCTTTTTCTCGATTTATTTTCATCAGGAACGATCAAAACCGAATATTTGTAAGCCAAGGATGTATAAGACCCGAAACAGGCGAAGTAATATACGATAAAAAGGACCTATCAAATTGCCAAATTCATCTAAGGTCAACTTTCTCTAAGGACGTTGAAATCTTAGTTTCTTCCTAATTCATAAATGTATAAACGGACAGTTTTGTTATAAAGCATGTGAGTGAAGAGGTATTGATACTGAGCTGATGTTACCCTCAAGAACTGATAGTCCGCCAAAAGCGATATTTTTTGCTGCAAAAAATGAACACAGCACACATGACACACTTTATAAATTGTATTTGTCCAAAACGTCTTTCTGGATTTACCTTCAGGGAATTATGTTCTTGTCTGTCGAAAATGACATGAAATGTATGTCTTTTTTATTTAGTACAATGATTAGATATTTCATGCAAGGTTAACGGAATTAAAAGATAGTAAGTTGTAGACAAAGTAATAAAGTTTGCCTGATTTTACTTCAGCTAACATGTACTTTATGAATTACACATACTGAGAGAGTGATAGAGCCGAATGAGACACCGAGAAAACATTGTCAACTAAAGCAAAACCGAGGTTGATAGTATTTTTTTTTCGAGGGGTACCAATCTGCTCGATTACCAACTCAGCAATGTGTTATTACATATATAATACTCAATATTTTATCATTATTGTTTTATTACTTTTGGCAAATCTTTTCTTAATTTTTTGGTCCTCAATGCTTTTCAACTTCGTCCTTTATTTGGCTTTTTTGTAGCTTTTTTATTCGAGCGTCACCGATGAGTCTTTTTTTGACGAAACGCGTGTCTGGTGTACCAAATGTTAATCGTGGTATTTATGATAAGTTTATTAACTGTTTATTTTAAATTGAAATAAATTGACGTCAGGTACTTAAAATCGTTACAGTTATTTGAAAAACAACAGACGTGTAGCAAGATATTTTTTTTATCTTGACTGTCTCATCTGTCTATGTAAAAAAATTCTGAGGCAAAAACGTTGAACTTGAGCATTGTCTTTTGATTAATCATTGATGTAAATTCAATTCAGTGTCCTTTAAATTATCGATTTTGATTGGTCTGCACGATAGAGTAACATTCCAAAAATTGTCTCCCGCTAAGCCATGGTATAGAGTAAATTATCTCAATCGTACTAGCCAATCAAAATCTGGCATTTCAACGTGAAGCTTAATAAATGTATATGCTACAGAATTACATGGTAAACTACTAAAATACTTTTTGACAGGCTTACCTAAAAATTCTTGAAATGTAAATAAATACTCGATACTTACGAGGTGCTCCAGACTCTGGAAAGAAGGAGGCAAAGAAAGAGTACAATGTGACAGTTAGATATCATAAATCCGAAACAGAGCTGACGTTGCTTTGCTGAGCTATCACTGATAGGTCAACGTAGCGTAGCAACGACGACGTCATGATAGCGATTGTTGCTGACTGTTGACGGTGAAATACAAAAAAAAATGAAACGTTTTCTTTAGACGCTATTTCTTGATCTTGACGATTAGCTTATGTCCAAGTTTCATAACAATCAATTAAGGTTTACAACTTTACCATGTCAAAAGATTTGACTCTCAGACTCTCTTTATATATTAACTTAATAAAACTAAGTCAATCTTCAAGCAATAACTGAAAAATGTAAGAATATGTTTTCAAAATTTTACTTCAGAAAATGCCAACATTATCTTTTAATAATTTTACTAGCTTCTGACAAAGTGTCATTAAATTCTTTGAAGGTTTATTGATGTATAACAAACTTTAACCCCAGAATTATCGTATATACTTGTTAACTGTAAAAAGTCTTTTTACCAATGAATTATGGAAAATTCAAAATAGCTATTTTTATCAAATTGCTCTGGATACTGTCTCTTGATAAAAATAACAACAACAAAAAGACAAAAACGCTTTTATCGAAGCTATGAAAATTTGACAAAGCTTTTGACGACTTTTACTATAGACTGTTTTAAATGTGAACTTTAAAAAACACTTAGACCATCTTATATTAAAATATTGAGAACTGAACTTAAATATTTTCAAGTTTTTGCTCAGGATACTATCTTTTGGTCATAAAAACGCTTCTGTCCGAATTTCATAAAATTCCATAAAGGTTTGACAAAGTTCTTAATATCGCAAAAAACTATTTAACCACAGACGCGTTTTTGCAACAGAAATGTCGCAGTCTCGACAATATTCAGATGTTGTATGATTTGCATCTACATTGCATTTTTGTATATTTATTAATTGATTGTTGGTGTTTAACACCACTTGCAGCACTCTTGGCTATATCGCGGAGGTCAGTTTGTATTGATAGAGGAACTTCGACCTTGAGGAGAAATCCTGGCTGACCTAACAATAACGATCAGAGTCGAACGGTGCACCAGTCACGTACGGGATTCCAACTCAAAACCTCAGAGTTTACAGGCTAGTGATACTGTAGATTACCTACCTAGAAAACTAGACCATTTAAGCCCATAACTTTTTCAAAAGGGATAAACAATTGAAATGCATGACTGTAATTGAATAACCTATAGCTTAACAAAAATATAAAAGAGACACTTCTATTTTAAACCAAAACTTCTTGACTTTTCTTCCTAAACACCATTGTATAGTCAGTTTTATAATATAATTCACATTTAGGGGAATATAGGTCCTGACAATTCAGGACAACATTTATCAAATTTCTTTTCCAGTTCTATTTCCAATTTGTTGCTGACATTACTCCAAATGTATGTTGTGTAATTAACAGACGTAGAGTAATCTACATATATCAATGAATTTTGCCCAAAAAGGTGCTATAGAGGCCGTCTTGAACCTGCAGTGAAGTTGTAGTTTTGTGCTACATGTTGATGGTCTCGTTGTGAGTATGGGAACAAGAACAACATGTAAATCGCTGTATATCCTAGAATCGAAAATGTAGGTCGGGTACATTTTTCAACTTTTGCAAATGATCATTTACCTTTTAGAACTTGATTCCGACCCAAAAAGATAAATGAAAACAAAACTTTATGAATTGCATGCTTCCGAGCGTATTTTAGATTTACCATCATCAGAACCAAAACAGTTGAAGAGCTATATGACCAAAAGGACCTAAAAATAGTTGCAAAATCCATCTAAGGTCAACTTTGCTTGAGGAAGTTGAACCTTTAGTTTATTTATAGTTTTTAGATTTATAAACGGACAATTTTAAAAAGTTTTTTATAAATCATATCAGAGCCAAACACTTTACTACTGAACTGACTATACCCTCGTAGACTGGAAGTCGACCAACAGCGGTAGTGACTTAGTGCTGTAAAATGAAAGCAACCATTTATTTATCTCGTGCGTCCGAAGCACTTTTCTTGAATAACATTCATCAGGAAGGATCAAAACCAAATATTTGAAAGCCAAGGATGTATAACAACCGAGACAGCTGAAGACCTGTATGACCAAAAAGGACCTAAAAATTGATAAAGTCAACATTGCCATAGTGAAATGAGACTTCAATTTCCTTATAATCTTTTTAATTTATAAATATAAAAAACTATATTTTGAAAGAGTACAGTTCACGTAAATGTTACACTTACCTACAAATAGTAGCTTTAGAAATGATGGAAATTTGCAAACTTTACATATATCGTTGAATTTGTCCGTTTTGTTTTCAAAGGTGAAAAGAGCAGCTGAATAAAAAATTAAAATTTCAATTATATTTGGTCACTTTGAACTTATAGCTATCTAATAATTTTATTCTTTCCATAAGCTGTATTTGTTTTTATATAATTTACTTTCTTTTTCAAACCAGAAAGGCTGTCTCAATTTTCGGTTTCTATTTAAATTCTAATATGTTGATAAATAATAAACAGAAAACTTGATACATTAATAGAACAAAATACCCAATAAGTCCTTGATAGATTAATTAATTGGTAGAGAATTAAACGAACAGTGTGAAAAATATAACTATTTTTCTATATTTATTTGTAATCAATTAACAAGTTCGTTGTATGTTAATTACTGTTTTATTTATTTTATGATCTAAATTACAACTGATAAATTTGCATTGTGCAAACGCTATGCCGATTTCGCTGTGTTAAAAATTGCAATTGAAAAAAAACTACTGAACCTTTATTCTTATTATGATACATAACAAAACGAATTAATGCATTAGACCTCGGGAAAATGTACAAGATCAAAATATTTCACAAAATTCCATGAATGCTTTTGCCGCATTTAAGTCATGACGTAATACGATTGAAAACGCCAAAGCTGAAGGTTTTTTCGTTGCGTGAACCCTCAAAATTCGGATAATATTGCATTAAAATGGAGATTTTAGGTAGGTGATGTTTTGTTTTCTATTCTATTGCATTATTCGCACATTTACTGATTTCAGCAAGTCAACATGGCGGCTTCTTAGTTACGAAATTACAACTCTGGATTTGACGGGAGCTTACGAGAAAAAAATGGCAAATGTGGGAGGTCGATAATTAAAAGAAGTAAACACATTTTTCTAGCGGTTATTTAAGAAATAATTAATGCAAGCGATAAATTTATTAGAAATATTTAGCTTTATCAAACAGGGGTAAAATATAACAGCCACACACACGGCATATCCAACCTAGCTTCAGTTTTCTTAAATGACCGTATTTGTCTTATTTGAATCGAAATAATTCATTGAGACCATAGATTTGTTGTAAATTTACACATGGTCCAACAAATCTATGGTTTCCATAAATTATTTCTTAAATAAACACTTTTTTGTTTCATTGAATATACATTTGATAGATCGCCAGTGTTCGGAAAGAAACCTAATCGATTGGAAACATTCAATGTTTTCAAGTTTTCATCCCCAAAAGGACATTTTTCTATAATTTTTTTCTTTTTGCCAATTTATTCTCTATTCTGTTACCTCCATCAAGACCCCAATAAACAATGCGTTGTCTTCCTCCAATTTCCCAATGTCAGGCCAATGCACGGCACTGGTTATCGGGTGACAACAAGGTAGTAATACAAACTCTCGTGATACTAAGTTTGATCTGATGAACGTATAGGTTTCAGCAACAGATTATCGGTATTCAAACTTCATTACAGTGTACAATCTAGTGTCGAAATATCATTTCCCCTGTAAAGACTGAAAATTTGATTATTCCAATGTTTGTTCCGTTTTAGAAGAGACGCTATCTTTTTTTTTTTTTTTTTTTATTGCAAACAAAAACGTTCTGGTAAAAAGAAACAATGAAAATGAATTGAAATAAAAACCAATCTTCCATATCAATTTATGATTTTCCTCATAAATTAGAAAAGGACGAGCACGATAGGCTGTAAGAGCTTTGTGTAAAAGTGGTTTAAATTGTTGCTACGCGAATAAATTCTTAGAGTACCAATTTCAATTTATTTTCTTCTAGCTGTATACCTCTCTGGAACATCCCAATTATCTGTATATGTATGCAGCTAGTTCAGAGAGATTCAGGGAAACATTCCAAAGGAATCGATTGATATTTAGAACAGATTAGCACTTTTGAAATTGCATTACTAAGCAAAATCAAACGAGCCTTATCCCGATGTTAACAATGAACGTAAATAGACCGAAAAGACCGCGAATACATGCATAGAAATATAAATGACCTTTTCTTAAAACTGTAAAAAATAATAATAAAACATATTAACGGATACCTTACCTACAAAAATGTTTATCGTTAATTTTTTAGACTGTACAGACATAATTTTTGAAATGTTATATTCACGAAAAGACAATATTTCTATATTGAAATTCACTTGACAAGAGCAAACAGATAAACTCGAAAACTAAGGTGTATCTTAGGTATATCTTCGGAAATTGTAACGTGGTAAGGACTATGAGAAACACTCCTAAAATTGATGAGTTGAAAGATCTTAAGATTTTGTATGTATTAGAACATCGTTTTTCCAATTTTTTTTTTTTTATTTAATCAGTATCGTCACCGCCATGGTTGTATTAATGATTTTCTCGAAAATGTGAAATGTACACAAATCTTATGTCACAAAAAAAGCGACACCTGGTGCGTCGACAGGGTAAGCGTCTCCTTCTGCTTAAACCGCCATGCGACCTCACATTCAGTAAAAATATCACAATCGAGAATAGGACATAATTGAAATTAATCACAATAGTATTACTAAAGATTAGAGACAACAATATTGGTTAGTCAATATGATGTCTCTGCGTCTCAACTTTATTGCAACATGTTGCGACATGTTATGTAGACATCTGAAACGTCGTCTGATCTGCACCAAGTGTTTCCTATTCCCGGTTATGACATTTTTAGTGTGGAATTTCAATAAAAGGGATCCTTTGCATTACAAGAACATTTACGCACACGATATTCCAACCTTTGGAGTTCATAGGACTTCAACAATCTTGTTTTTTTTTTTTTTTTTATATGAAAGCTTTTAATGGAATTATCATAGTTGAACATTCATACAATAAGTCGTCATAACATTTCTTTATATCATATCTATAGTTTTTGGTTTATTTTGTAAGGTTTGCTCATAGCAACTATGCCTAATTTATTTACGCAATACTTTCAGCTGTAGCTTGTTTAAAATTATATACATGTAGCTGAAATATTTTTGTTGAACTTTTGATGTTTTGATTTACTTTTGATAAGAAATACAATTTATTCACATGAAATAATTAATTGTTCAGCCTACCTGAAGATAATAAATCTATCTGTTATTTGATAAAATTCGAATACAAATCCAGAGGGGAAAGCTCCTGATTTTCCAGAGGCATTAACGTCGAAGGTATTCCTTCTCCATGAACATGGCAAACAACAAGGAAATTCAGTTTTTCCTGAAAAAAGAGAATAATTTATTTGACACTTTAGAAACCTTGCAAATAAAACATTACAGTTCCTTGAGACACTTGTCGAAAACAAGAAGATCAAAGAAGCAAGCTCATTTAATTTCACATTCAGATATATTTATTATGTTCTTTCTATAAACATCCAAACTTTTCTGATTGGGTTCCATTAATATATCCTCCAGAACTATAAATTGAAGAAACAACAGACACGCGGCTTCCTCTGGCTCATTTTTAGACTGAAACCTCGAAATTGACATAAGCGGTCATCTCAGTACCAGAATCTATGACAAACGAGACGATTTTAATTTTGAAATTATCAATTTCCCCAACTTAGTAGCAATATACCAACTTCACCTGCATATGGGATATATATTTCCCAACTCATTCGGTATTCAAGATGTTGCAGCTGCTACTCAGATTTTGTAAAACGTCACCAGTGTCTGAGCAGAAAGTTGATGAACCAAGGCTATGTCCTTTTTCTAAAAAAAAGTTAATCGGAAGATACCAAGGCTTCGTTGATAAATATTCCGTATCAACTTCACAAATAATACAAGATGATCTTGGAGTATAGATTCCATGTAATGACGTTGTTAATCATCTTAATTACGTGTTATAGTGTTCTTTTATTTGTCTTTGTAAATTATTACTTTTACTGTTTAGTCTATATTTGGTAATATCCATTTGACGTGGTTCGGTACTTATTACATCCCGTCATTGTGTTATTCTGCTATGGTATTTTTTTGTATTCTTGTCTTTCGTTTTGCTAATGTCCTTTATCTATATGCCTTTTTGTTTTTCTCTCTTGACATATTTGTTTGTTTTTCTAATGATTGAGATAATAACACAATATTGACTGCGGTACCTCTATTTTTGACATTTTTACCTATTATGTCTGTTTGTTTTGTTCACACATTGTTGTAAATATAATGGAATTTTATGCGACTGTCATCCAGGTATGTCCTAAGTCAGTAACTGAAAACATGAAAAAGAAAAACGTATTATTGACAAATCATTTTATTTAAAAACTGCTGGTCACACGTTGGAGCTTTAAATAACTCTGGATAATCATTCTTGATGTAGATGGGGTATCAAAAGAATAATCAAAGAAGCACATTATATACAAGTATATAATCAAAATAAAAATTGTAAAAATGCCGACATTCTATATTCTGAATATATATTGATATGTGTAAAAGATACCGAGTTGAAATAATTCGTCAACATCATGCCGTTTAAAAAACAGAAAAGAGAGTTCCACACACACACACCCACACCCACACACACATATTTAGTTGCTTCGCATGCATGCATAGCTTACCCAGTCGATGTTTTCGGTCTCGCACCTTTTGGAGTTCATGAAATTCCCTCAGCTATTGTTTGTTACCTTGGTTTATCTCCTCCCAATCAATTTACAAAATTTCAACATCAGTAATGTACTGTCGCTTTAATGTTTGTGCTTTTGAGTTTGTTTTGTTTTTTTTTTTTATTTTAGTCAATTGAAAACATTTCCTTTTGCTGATATGTGAAATGTGTATCATAAATTAGAATAGCGTTTATCGGAACGATTTTCACTGCACAAAATGCGCATTTGAGGTGTTGTTTTATAAAGGGACGATGTTGAGGAAAAAACTTTAAAGGTTTCAACAGACAATGCAATCATGATGATGAACGATTGAAATAAATTAATAAAACACATTTAAAGCTAACAAGTTGTTATTGTTGGCATTTGTTTTTGTATAGACCAATGGAAGTAGGTTCTTAATACTAACGGTATTGAAGAGTTAATCACTTTTATAGGCCACTAGTCTAAATACCACATGTTAAGATAGTCGGTAAGATAAATTCGTTACATAGTGTGCTAGTGACCTAATACGATATATATGGGGTCAGTAAATTCCATATGGGGATTCGAGCTTCGCTCTCACCCCATATGGAATTTACTGACCCCATATATATCGTATTAGGTCACTAGCACACTATGTAACTAATAATGTCTTCCCATTGCTATGCTATAGAATGGTCCGATAAATGCGAGTAAGACTTAAGGTAAAAGTAATGTTTGTTATTGTCCACACCTTTTTATCTTGAAACAGTTGTCGTAAAGGCTATTAGTGATGAATTACTTTACGACGCAAAAAACTTCGATGTAGGTGTGAATAACATTTATCGTATGTAAATTCGTTCTGTGTAGTCATAATGCAGTCTAGCTAGAAATCGATGATTAGTGTAATTTATTTTAAAGATATCCTTACCTTGAGATAATGTTTTTCAAAAACGCTAGATTTATCTTAAAACTTCAGAAACCAAAACATTAGATTAATCTATTATTTTACCGATAGTGTTTTTTACCCGATTGTGACACTTTGTGTGAGCGTGTTTTCGCATGACAGGCTTTCCATCTTTGGAGATCGTGCGTTTTCCTTAGGATTTGTTTGTAATATTGATTTGTAGTTACGTTATACTGACTGCATCAGCTCGAACATTTTCTCGACCTTACGAGCTCGCCTCTTCATCTTGCTTATAAGGTTAGTAACAAAAATTAAGACGTCCTTGTTGTTATAAAGATCAGGAAATGTGTGATGGTGGTACAATGTAGTTCATTCTTAACATAAGTCTTCTAATATGCAAAGTAAACTGCAAATGGATCTTAAATGGTTGGAAATCCAATATTACAATCGCACTTTTATCTATTTAGTTCTATTTAATTCCATGCAGGTAAAGTCTACATATCTGCATTTGTGCTGTGCAAACTGTTTAAACTGTGTAAACTGTTTGAACATTGACAATACGAAGAAGAATGAGATGAAAAATTTAAAAGCCATCTTTGAGTTTAACCTTTACATTCTTGATTAAACATGTGAAATCTTTTTCACACGAAATTAATGGGATTCATGGTTTTTTAGGAGAAAAGAGCACGACAATATGTATACGTCAACCCATCTGAATCACATTTGCGAAGTATGAATTTTTATATTGAATAGTAACTATAAATACATTCAAATATTTGCAAGACATTGTAACCAAATTGCATTCAAATATGTATGCGAGAAACATGCAGCATGAGCGTGTTATTCTCACATAATGTAATGGGGAATTTACATCCTTTTCTATACTTTACCAATAGTTGAGTATGCAACTGGAGGAAGATTTACATGTTTACGAACTCGCAAACATTAAATCAATTTCCCTTAAATACAAGTATTTCACTTGTAAGTATTGACATAATAATCAACCAACAGAAAAACAAATGTCATTTTTAACCTACTTGTTAAAAACAGTAAAATTGTATTTCTGTTGCACGTAAAAAATAAAACCAAAATCAATTGAATGAATGTGTTGTAGTGATTACATCAGAAACAAATTACATTTAAAGTCAAGTTGAACAACTTGGAAAAAAAATACATATTGTTTTCATTTATTGTCGAAAATTTAATGACTTGCACATCCCCTTTTCTCTCGCATGCGGAGAAGGATCTGCTTCCCCGTCCGGAGTATCAGAGAGCACCCTTGGTTTTGGCTCAGTCTTTTGTTTTCTATGTTGTATTTTGGGTGTACTGTTGTTTGCCTTTCGATCTTTTTTTTCTTTTGGTGCCATGGCATTGTCAAATTGCTTTCGACTAGTTTAAATGTCCCCTTGGAATCGTTCTGCTCTCTTTTGCATATGTTATGCTCGAATGTTTCTTTGTTTCTTTATTTCATTTTATTTTACGTTACGTCAACTGGCAAATATTTCATGCATGCGGAGGCTGAGAAAAATCAACAAATAAATATAATTCTGCAAAGTATGGTGAAAGGCGGAGAATTTGGAGTGCCCCGTGAAAAAAAGGTAACTTATTCTAAAAGGTTACCAATTCAACACTGTGATAAGATATTGAATATTGTTTTTATTGGTATTCATGTTGATATTGTTATCAGTAAATTAAAATCAAATTAAATATTATTTTCATATACATATGCACATTCATTGCTCTACAATCTGTCTTAACCTGTCATGTTTTTTCTCTGACTGTTTATAAAGTCTCTACACTAAATCCATTGGATGTTGGATGTGTACTGATTGATATCTTAAAGAATATCCGTTTCACAGATGATATCGTATATGTTCTTTATGTCGTAACTACAATCCCCTTCCTTTTCACGAATGTGACCTACCGAATAAGACTATTTACCGGGCTTTTAATAACATGAGCAACACGACGGGTCTGCTTACCCTTCCGGAGCACATGAGATCACCCCCAATTTTTTGGTGGGAGTCATGTTGCTTAGTCTTTAGTTTTCTAATTTGTGTCTTGTGTACTATTATATGTCTGTTTGTCTTTTTCTTTTTTAGCCATGGCGTTGTCAGTTTATTTTCGGTCTAAGAGTTTGAATGTCCCTCTGGTATCTTTCGTCCCTCTTTCAGTCTTAGATGCATGAATTTTTTAATTAGTTGTTATTGGCTTTGAACTAGCTGTCAGTAACTGCATTTTATCAATAGTTGGGTATGCAACTGGAGGAAGTACTCAGATCTGTACTAAGTGTCTTTTTGTTAGTACGATATATACGTACCCATCCAAGTCCATTCTGTGTTCTTGTTAGATGTATTTCTATTTGTATCCATTTGATGAGTAAGACCATTTTAACTGATTTTTATAGTTTGTTCTAATGTTGTACTGTTACATCACTGACCCTGTCATTTGATCTCGTGGTGAGAGTTGTCTCATTGGCTATCATACCACATCTTTTCTCATGTTGTACAGATGCAGAAAAAGCCTTACAAAGAATTATTGCCACGCTTCTTCAACATGCAGAGAGTGTTACATAATTATATAAATGTAGTATTTGAAAAAGAAACCAAAATGAACACAGGGCGAGCAGACTCTTATGGCAAACTGTTGTTGGGCAAACTTCAGTCCGTGGCTATAGGTTCATGGTCTTTTAATATACTAGATTTTTTTTTTAACGCAACTAATATATTTTATTCCACACTATTGCTGTTAACAATTTACTTAGTGTACAGCATTGCACTAAGTATCCCTGATATATTAGTTATTAGGTATCCAGGGAGAATATATAATAAGAGTTAATTGATATTACATTACAATATTACAATATTTTAAATAATTTCATGTTTACCGGAGTATTCCATTTCTATCCGATAATGGTTTTTCATATTAATTAATAAACAGCGTGTTTTCTATCATCATCTTTGATTTTAATGTTCTGGATTATTTTAACTGAATTTGAATAACTACGGAATATAATGTTTAGACAAATTGTTCTTTGTTAACGGGTAAGTTGACCATTATCTTCTTGATACTAGATAATTTAGTGTGTGTCCAAGCGAGAACTTCTCTATGTTTACTGTTTAAGAATATTTATCTGAAACTCATATGTCACTATTCAGCCCCATTCTACTATTTAGCCAGACGTCATGCTATACCCTGCTTTTTGTCTTTGTCCTATGGTTTTGTAGTTTACGCATTTTGTCGGGTACTTGATGACGGAAAGCGTTTGACGTCTTCAGCCGAACAGTTTTATCTTTTTACAATTATTCAATTCCTGTGTGCTGGTTCATATTCTGGACGCCAGTCTTTGCTACTTTCAATTGGAAATACAAATAGCAAAATGAAACTGCGAAATGGAAAAATACTAAATACTTAAATCGTTGAAAGGGTATCTACATGTCTCAATCTTCTAAATCGCTTATCTAAATATATTACAATCGCTCACATATTTGATAATAAAAATCGTGGTTTCCCTTCTCTTGATAAGTGAAATTTTAAAAAAACAAGTATTTTAAATTGATATTATAAGTCGAAAAAGCACTACTCAAGGAACAAAAACAGCTAAATATTGATGGGTTATGGAGCTCTTTTTCGAGACATTTGAGTTTTAAAAAATGGCGGGAAAAGACTGACTCGGATTTCTACCTTATATTTACATTGGTGTTATTTAGGTATCAAATCGAAAGAAAAAATTGTAGAATCTACTAAAATGTTGGTAAATAACCTTTTATGAGCTATTGAAGTCTAATCTGAAAAGACAAATGGGTGTTATTCAATGTTATAGGGCACAATATTTTTCCCTGTATCATAGGATAAAACCAAGGAGTCCGAAAATCTGACACAAATTCCAAAACCTCAACTACGTACATCCTGAAGAAGCACACTTATCCTTATAAATATTTAACAATTCAACATTTAGAAATAGTAAATAGGTAGCCTAGGGAATCTCATTAAAAGTTTGTTCGATCACTGAAAATAATTGAATTGGATTAAAATTAAAACTTACAGACAGTCTATCCTCTCGGTCTTAATGATAATATCATGGAAATTGGTAATATATCACGAACCGATACAGCTAACATTTTGAAAATAGTTTCTAATTAAAAATAAGAAGATGTGTTATGAGTGCCAATAAAATAACTCTCCGTCAAAGTCACAATGTGTAAAAAGTAAACGGTTAAAACTTTTTCGTAAAAACCGTTCTCATGGGCGTAGAATTATTCGAAATCAGAGAAAATTTCGTACCAACAATATAAATATTCCGGACCTAATTACTATTTAAAAATAGTAGATAATAGCTCTGTTCTTTACCTGTAAATACATTACATCGTATTTTAGAGGATTGCAACAGAAATCCATATTGCAGTCATAGTATGAAATCGTCCAAGTTAAATTCATTAAAAGATACCGATTTAGACTTAGCTGTCCACCAAAGTCGAGTTGTTCTGGCTATGGTTAAATTGTGTTTATTTCTTTATGTATTACGTCATGTCAAGTGGAATCATTTATGTCAGATAATATTCAGATTAACACTTAGGACGCACTAAATTAATCAAGTATTATTTTCAGTTACTAGAACTAGGTCGATACCACTGTTGGTAGACTGTATGTTCCTGAGAATATCACCATGTGTGTAGTTAGCGCTTTCGCTAATCACATTTTTTTAAATTCTTCGTTGATAAATTACGAAATTAATACGATGCTTAAGGTTGGTACTCCCTCAGAATACTTTGGTATTTATCTAAAGTCCCTTTTGGTCGAATAATACTTCATGTGATTAGATCTAAATATAACTGGCTTTTAAATGTTTAACGTCCGGATGAAGTTTATTTCTGAAAAGCGGTATATATATTAATATATATCAATTATATAATAAACAAGCCTAAATTGAAAATAACGTTCAAACCTATGATTGCGTTTGATAAAAACCGAAATTTTTATACGTGTGCATGTAAAACAAATTTCTTGGTAGAGGGTCTAAACACAGCAAAAACATCATTTTCCAAAAGACCAAAAAAGTGAAAAGTATATTTTAACAAAACGCATTTGACTAACAGGTCGAACAACGGATGTTCTTAAACTGCTGACTGCCATTGGCGATTGCCAAATAAATTGATCACCAGATGTGACATGGATCTTAATTATAAATTTAATACCAAACAGAAAACAATAAACTTGCGGAGAAGATAGTATATATAATATTTATCAATTATATGATGAAGTATCTATGATAACCTCATCCAAGGTACCAGGCTTACAATTTTGTATCCTTTTGTAGCCAACTCCCCTCCCTCTTACAGATTCACAGCTTTGCCACAATCTGAACGACTTATTCAAGTTTATATAAAAGCTCTCCTCCCATACAAACACAGTTTGGTGAAATATTCATATTTCTAAAACAAAAATCATATTTCTATACAGATATAATTCCATATTTATGCAAACATTAGAAATACTGCATATCTTAATTGAGAATGGAAATGGTGAATGTGTCAAAGAGACAACAACCCGACAAAAGATCAGATTTCCCAAGGCAATCAATGGGTCTTCAACATAGCAAGAAAATTCCGCACAAGGAGGCGGGCTTCGGTCGGTCCCTAAGCAAAATGTGTACTAGATCATTGAAAATGGACATCACACTAGACTTCGAAACATATACATTACCTATAATTTAGAAAAACCATACAAAAGATATAAGAAGATGTGGTTTGTGTGCCCATGAGACAATTCTACAACCAAGTCACAATTTGTAAAAGAAAACTATTATAGGTCAAAGTACAGTCTTCAACACTTGACTCACAACGAACAGCAAGCTATGCAAGGCCCCAAAATGACTAGTGTAAAACCATTCGAACGGGAAAACCAACGGTCTAATCTATATAAAAACGAGAAACGAGAAACACTTATGAACCACATCAACAATCGACAACTACTGAACATCAGGTTACTGACTAAGGACAGGTGCACACAAATGCAGCGGTTTTAATAGGTACCAACCTTCACACTCAACCGGAAATCAAAGGCCAGATGCTCCTGCCTTTGGACAGGCACAAAAATGTGGCGGGGTTTAACATGTTTTGTGAGATCTCAATCCTCCCCTATAGCTCTGGCCGATGTAGATTAAACAAACACACGGCAATACGCACAGTAAAACTTGGCTTAGAAAATGTCTAAGTCCGATGTCAGAATAGGAACAAAAGAAATTAAACAAAATGAAAATAATACATAAATTTACAAAGGACTAGTAGCAGTTACTGACATGCTAGCTCCACACTTTAATTTAACTGATTGAAAGATAAGGTTATGTCTTTATCATATTAAAATCAAGAACAATCCCTCCTGGTCGGGGTATTATATCATACCATCATAAAATATATGAGAAGAATATAACCCGTATAATGTCATCAACTGGGTTTTTTTCCGATGCAAAGACCCTATGAGCAAATGATGAGTGAATCAATATAAATTCCAAAATATGCCATCTTTAATGACCCGACAACAGTATCGTAATTAGTTCCTTCTGAATAGTCTGTTAAAAGGTTTGATTAGTTTTGGAAGTATCTGACGACATGTTTGTGCTTTGTATAGAATGTTACCATACAAGATTGGATGTGAAATAACTGAACGTATAAGATATAAAAAGAAGATGTGGTATGATTGCCAATGAGATAACTCTCCACAAGAGACCAAATGACACAGAAATTAACAGCTATAGATCACCGTACAGCCTTCAACAATGAGTAAAGATGTCTGCATGTTAAAATTTATAATTGACTAGTTTTTGATATCAAAAACCCTGGTGTAACAACTTTTCAGTAATGCAGAGATTTCTTTCGTTAAAATTAAATACATTGTTACATATACGAGCAAGTTGAGATATATAAACACCATAAGATGGTAACCAGGGAACGTCACCATCCAAAAATACATAATCAACAATAGGAAATAAAATCATCTCTTTTATCGTAAATTGTGGTATTAAGCTTCCCGTTAAAGATATAGATATCAAGATCGAGGAATGGACGGGGATCATTGTTAGAACTAGCTTTATTTAAAGTCAGTTCAGCGGTATATATCTCTATAGTGTACATACTGAAGTCGTCATTATTAAGAGCTAAAATATCATCCAAATATCTAAAAGTGTTATTAATTTTTTGTATCAAATGTTGTTTCGATGTGTCTTTGCTGATTTAAGTCGTAAATTGTAACTCATAACAATACAAAAGTAGGTCCACAATTAGTACCCATTGGAATTCCGATAACTTGACGATATACGGAATCTCCATGGCGAACAAAAAAATTATATAGTAAAAATTTAAGTACAGTTATCCTATCAAAACAGGCACATTTGACATAGTCCTTTTGTTTGTTGTTACTAAAAAATTACATAAAAGAGTTTGAACATATATATTCGCATTCTGACTTTTTAAATGCCCATTTGATTAGGTATTTGATTTTTTTTCTTAATGAGATTATGAGGCAAAGTAGTATATAGAGTAGAAAAATAAAAACTTTGAACAGATTTGAAATCAGCAATATAAGCCTGCATTTTATCAAGTTCTTCCAAGGAATGTTTGATACTCCAAAGCAACTAATTCCACTATTTTCAAAGGCCTTATTCGAACATTTTATTACCAGGTTTTTTATTGTTCCAAGTGTACTCGTAAGAATAGACAGTTAAGTAGTGGAACAATGGCTTGAAGACGAACTAAATCTATATTTGTAAGGTGTTTTGTGTGCAGCTTAGGAAGCCAGTTCATAGTTGGAACTTTCATTGTATTTGGTTCTGCTTGTAAAGAGAAAGCTCAAAAATTATGTTTGTTACAGATGTCATTTTCCGAAAATGGAGTCAGCTGGAATGTAGGTGGATTCGTTTAGAAGATTTAAGTCAAACATTAATGATATTATTGGCAGCCATATCAGCCGGGAAAAAAATTACTTGGCGATATCTTTAAGCTTATGATTGATACGAGAAATAGGGTTATTATGGTTGTTGTTAGGAGTAAAATGTTCCTTAAAATGTTTAATACGAATATATATTATGTTCATTTATGAATTAAAAAAGGATATAAGGATCTTTGTCAGCTTTTTCTCGTTTTATCAATTTTGCACAGAACGTGCGTAGTGAGTTGTCACTCATTCCAATAAATAATAGACGGGGGCGATATTAAGGTCCTTTACTGAGGTTTAATATGGACGATGTTAAGGTCTCCTGTTATAACATGGAGACTGGGGCCATCAAGGTATTCGGAAACGCTGCAATTTCATGACGACGGTGTATTGTCAATGATATTAAAATCTTTACACACTTCGCTATAATTGAACACAAATTTCCCGATAGGTTTTTTGTAAACACATCAAATAAGAAGAAGCTCAGTATTATAAAAAAAAGCCAGAAATTTGTTCTTTAAAAATACCGGCAACATTTACAAATTCAAAACCTTTATTGACATATTTGATTTTAATAAATTGTTTTTAATGATTTTCAGGGCGATCAATTTTGGGAAACAGTTTAGAATAACAATTACAACTAGATTTGTAATTGCTAGCAATAACGGATGGCACCCTCGTTTCCCAATTGCCAGGGTAACGGCAGCCATTTTGAAAATTCCAAAGTCAAAGAGGGCATCTACACATGCAAATTAACATTATTGTAAAGTTTCATTGAGTTTGGAGCATTTTGAAATTATGACATTTTTCCTGTTTCCATGGTAACGGCGGCCATTTTGGAAATTCCAAAGTCAAATGGGACATCTGACTATGCCAGTCAATATTTGTGTTAAGTTTCATTTACTTTTGAGCATACTGATTTTTCGGACATTTTTGCTGTTTCCATGGTAACGGCCGCCATCTTGAAAATGCCATACCCCGATTGCAAATCTGCACATTCTGGTTAACATTATTGTCAAACAACGCATCTACACATGCCAATTAACAGTTTTGTAAAGTAACATTAAGTTTGGAGCATTTTGAAAATTTTGACATTTTTGCAGTTGCCATGGTAAAGCAGCCATTTTGAAAATTCCAATGCCAAATATCAACTGTTAATGTTAAACTTTAGCCCTGTTTCCATTACAACGGCAGTCATTTTGGCACTTCTAAATACTGTCTACACATCTAGGCATACCAAATAACATTTCCATAAAGTTTCATCAGATTGGGTCCTAGAATAAAGGATTTAGAGTTTTGAATTTTTTTTTACAATTTTTTTAGTTTCCATGGTAACCGTGACCATTTTGCACATTCCAAAGTCACGAGCACAACTTCACATGGTGGTCAACATTATAGCATAGTTCCATCAACATTGGTCCATTGAATTCCGAGAACTAGCGTGGACAAAATGTGTGCAAGAAGAATAAAACAAAGGAAAAAAAGAAACGTAGAATAACAATATGTCACCCAAACTACGTTGAGGGTGCCATAGCTAGAACTGCTATTGGGAACAATAGCGGATGTCACCCTGGTACGTCTATTGCCACTTAACGGCAGCCTTTTTATTTTTTTATCATTGAGTGCACATATATGCATCACCATACATCTTTCTATGTTTTTTTTTTATTATTTTCAGAAAGTTTAAAGCATTATGAATATTTACTCATTTGTACTGTTTCCATGGCAACGGCGGCCATTTTGAAAACTTCAAAGATTTATACCATTTCTTCACATGCCAAGGAACATTTCCACAAAGTTTCATTCAATTTGGACGAAATGTACTATTATATTATTTATTTATGTATTTCCCTGTCCTGAGTGCTCTTGTATTTATTTGTACTGTATTCCTGTCATGTAATGATGTCATTTTAGCCGTATTTTTAACATTGTCATTAAGCGCGATGTTTGGCAAGCCACAAAACCAGGTTCAACCCACCATTTTTTTCTTAAAATGTCGCGTACAAAGTCAGGAATATGGCAGTTGTTATCTAATAGTTCGTTTCTATGTATGTTCCATTGTCATTTATTTTTGTTGCACTTAAGTGTGTCTGTTCTTTCGTTGTTTTTCTCTTATAGTTGATGTGTTTCCCTCGGTTTTAGTTTGTAATCCGGATTTGTTTTCTCTCAATCGATTAAGGCTTTTGAACAGCGGTATACTACTGTTGCCTTTATTCATTACTTTAAGAAATTGGTATCAATAGCCGACTGTTGATTGTTTGTATATTTTCTTTCGCATATATCATAAACTATTTAAGATTAAGAAACAGGCATATTGTTTGATACTAGTATAATGCCCTCTAGATGTCTCTTGGTTTAGACGGTGTGTTGCTGTTTCATTGGCGTATATCAAAATACTTAATCAATTTGAATTTCTGGAATACGTTTAAAGTTGTCAGAATTTTATTCAATGGTATAACCTTTATCTTATATATCAGTTATAACGTTCCTTGTACCTCTAATGTCGAAACAATTATTATTGAATGTGTTGCTGTTTTCTTAAAATTTAATCTAAGATTTCTTAAAATGACTGCATATAATATTGTTCGGAATATCTAGAATTTCAAAAAAAAATAATCAACAAAATAATCCATTGCTTTAAAAAAACATTGAAAGAAAGAAAATGAATGACAACATGAATAAGCAAATAAAACGGACATTTTCAAAGTTAGGGTAAAAAACTGACAAATGATTTAACCTAAATACCTGTGAAAAGTAAAAAAAAACAAACTACTGAACTCCGAAAAAATTCAAAACGGAAAATCCCTAATCAAATAGCAAAATCAAAAGCTTAACCACAATAAAACAAATGCATAACAACTGTCATATTCCTGACTTGGTACAGGCATATTCTTATGTAGAAAATGGTGGATTAAACCCGGTTCCATAGGTAGTTAAACCTCTCACCTGTATGAAAGACGCATAAAGTTCCATTATATTTTACAACACTGTGTGAACAAAACAAACAGACATTTATCAACAAAGTCTTGGTAACTTCAGATGAACTTTTTTAGAAAAAGGACAAGACATTCTTTGACATAACCCTGGTTCATCAACTTTCTGCTAAGACACTGGTGACGTTTTACAATGTCTAAGTAGCAGCTGCAATCTCTTGATTACCAAATGAGTTGGGCAATATATAACCCATATGCAGGTGAAGTTGATATATATAAGGTGGGGGAATTCAAAATCAAAATCGTCTCGTTTGTCATAGATTCTGGTACTGAGATGACAGCTTATGACAGCTTTCGAGGTATAAGTCTAAAAATGAGCTTTGCTTCTTTAATTTCTATTTCTGGAGGATATATTAATGGAACCCAATCCGAAAAGAATTTTTATGGATAGAACATCATAAATATATCTGAATGTGAAATCAAATGATCTGGCTTCTTTGATCTTCTTGTTTTTGACAATTGTCTGAAGGAACTGTAATGTATCATTTGCAAGTTTTCTAAAGTGTCGAATAAATTATTCTCCTTTTTTCAGGAAATACCGAATTTTCTTGTAGTTTGCCATGTTCATGGAGAAGGAAAACCTTCGACGTTTATAACATAAACGGGGTCAGATCATTTTCTAATTGGACTGTTAATGTCTCTGGAAAATCAGGAGCTATCCCTTAGGACTTGTATTCGAGTGTTATCAATAACTGATAAATTTATTATTTTCAGGTAGGCTGAAAAATTAATTATTTCTTATACAAAGCAGAATAAAACAGGAAAAACGTTAAAATGAATAAATATGTTTGGCTACCAAAAAAAAACAAAACGAAAAACGAAAATGTATTATGTAAGGTGACAGCTGAAAATATAGCGTGAATAAATTTGTATTTCTTCTCAAAACATCAAAAGTTCAACAAAAATATTTTAGGTACATGTTTATAATTGGAAACTAGCGACAGCTGAAAGTATTTCGTGAATAAATTTGTATTTCTTCTCAAAACATCAAAATGTCAACACAAATATTTTAGCTACATGTTTAAATTTGAAAACAAGCGACAGCTCAAAGTATTCCGTGAATAAATTATGCATTGTTGCTTTGAGCAAACCTTACAAAATAAACCAAAAAACTATAGATATGATATAAAGAAATGTTATGATGACGTATTGCAATAGAAAAACAAAGGTTATGACGACTTATTGTATGAATGTTCACCTATGATAATTCATTAAAAGCTTTCAAATCAAAATAAAAACAAAACAGAATTGTTGAAGTCCTATGAACTTCAAAGATTGGAAGATCGTGTGCGTAATTGTTCTTGTAATGCAAAGGATCCCTTTGATTGAAGTTTCAAACTAAAATGTCAAAATCGGAATAGGAAACACTTGGCGCAGATCAGACAACTATTTAGATATCTACATAACATGTCACAATAAAGGTTAGACCAATATTGTTGTCTCTAATCTTTAGTAATACTATTGTGATTAATTTCAATTATATCCTATTCTTGATTGTGATATTTTTTTCAGTGAATGTGAGGTATCACGGCGGTTTAAGAATGACAAAATGAGACGCTTACCCTGTCAACGCACTAGATGTCGCTTTTTTGTGACATAAGATTGATGTACATTTCACAGTTTCGAGAAAATCATTAATACAACGATGCCAATGACAAAACTGATTTAAAGTTATTTCTTAACGACAATTGTAAATGTTAAAGAAATCATTTGTTTAACTGTGTAATCAGAAATATATATACAAATACACAATGTTAAATGTGATTTCTGTATCGACATAATTGTAGTAGAAGCTTGTGAAATACAAATTTTAATAAGCTTAGTCTTTGCTGCATATTGACAAAAAAAAATGGAAAAAAGATGTTCTAGAGCATACAAACTCTAAAGATATTTCAGGTCATCAATTTTAGGAGTGTTCCACATAGCCCTTACCACGCTAAAATTTCCGAAGATATACCTATTTTTCACACTTTAGTTTTCGAGTACACCTGTTTGCTCTTGTCACGTGAATTTCAATATAGAAATATTGTCTTTTCGTGGACATTAAATTTATGTCTGTGTAGTCTAAAAAAAATTAAAGATAAATATGAACGAGGTAAGGTATCTGTTAATATATTTTTATTTGTTGCATTAAACAAACAAAATATATATATAAAAATCAATATCACAAGAGCGAAAACCAATAATCTATATTTGAAAAAATTATTTACTTTACAGATCAAACGAATGGAAAACAAAACTGTCATATTTCTGACTTGGTATATTACAGAATTTTTAATGTGTTAAAATAAAATAAAATATTTAAATCATATATTCTCTCTGATATATAAACAACTCACCCAGAATTCTACTACATTTACAAAAGGGATATGACTACAAGTCCTCTTCAGCATCCGGTCAGTACATTTTAGTCAACTTGTGTGTACGTGGTGGTGGTGGCGGTGGTGGTGTGGGGGTGGGGGTGGGGAGGGGTGGTGGTGTTGCACTTCAAAACTTTATTGATAGGGGTGCTGCTGGGGTTCTGTTACCCCACCTTTTTCATATGATTTAGATTTCAAAAATGTATACCTTTTCATATATTGCGTAGGTAAAATTGTAACCTTTTCCCATATTGATCAATATTGGTTGGTTTTCGTGTGTGGTGTATTGGAAAGTGGAATACCAAAGTGTCAAAAGAGGGGAAATTTGTGGATAAAAAAACAGCCATAACACCAAGAAAGTTACAGGGCTTTTCATATACAAGTAAGGAAACTTTATTGACCTTATCATATATTTGTTATAGTTTCCCCCGCCTATTCATATATTTTCAAGCTGCAAAATGTGACCTATTCCAGCGGCACGTCCTATCACCTTGAAAATAGGAAGTGCCTGCCTCCTCCCCCTTTTTCTTTCCCCGAGGTGTGTAGTTTCAGGACGACCAACTAATTTAATGAGAGGGGGACTGAAAATAAATATCCTACTGGCCTAGTAAGAACTGTAAATAAATAATCTTACACAAGGCGGGATGAGAATATTTTGCTTTTGGGGTTTTCAAAAATATCCATTTAAAAGTAACCAATTTGTGGCTTTTTTATAATTATTTCAAAATTGAAATTCAACACCATATTTTGCCAAAGAAAACCAGGTTAACAATTACCCAAAGTGCGACATGCGAGAACAGGTTTCGTTTTCCCTAAAAAAAAATTGAAGTAAAGAATCTTTTAAGGGTACGTCACGTTAATATATTTTTAATGACAAGGTGCAACTGGATGCACCCCTAAACAAAAAATGAAAAACTATGAAATGGCGGGTATGCGTCAATCAGACAGCAATCCAACACAAACACAAGTAAATTATCTAAAATCTAAAATCAAGGCGAAGTGTACGTAATTAACTACTCCACAGAATTTTTTAAAATTTTACATGTGGATTCTGCTTGTAAAAATACATCAGAAAATCAAATAAGGGGCAACCGTTTTCGTTTTCAGATACCAGCTGTTGAAATTAACAGCATGATACGCCAAAAATACAAAGGATATATAGGAAAATCATAAAATTCGGCAGATATTTTTACTTTATCAAGATTTTCTAATTCGTTGGTCCACAGAATTTTTAAAAAATCGATATGACGTTACGTACAATGTTGGTGACGTTTTCTGATTTCACGTACCTGACACCAAAATTCGGCTTTAAATTAGAAAAATAAAGGAAAGATCGAGTGTTATTTTGCTTACAAAATCTTTAAAGATTACGGCACAACAGTTCAGAATGCATTTATAGCGAGAGGATTATGTTCTCAAATTGGTTATAGCGCATATCTTTATGTAAAATAAGTCTGGAAAACTCTTTTAAAGCAAAGAAATCCAATGTAAATGAGCGATTCCCATGAAAACCTCGACATCATTACCGAAAACCTAGCCCAAAGTACATTGTCACAACAACGTTTAAAAAAACTGTTCTATAAAGAAATTATCAATATCGAGTAAAACTGTGCAAAACATTTCATCTAGTCAGAAAATGTAACATGCGTCCTAATCTATAGCATGCGTCCTAATCTATAACATTTGAACGACATTCATTCGGACTTCAATCTAATTTATAGCATTAAACAAAAAATACGAAGTATATGAATCCCCAAAGGTCTCCGTCACAGAACTTTAAACCAACGTTTTACGTTAGTAATTCCGGAGTTGGTTATAGAAAACATTGAAAATAATGTGTTTTACATTTTGAACGGAGAAATTAAGCCAGTATGATAAATTCCAAATATAAAAGAAAATATTCTGTGCTTTCATTTATATTTTAATCGATTAGTATCGAATATCGAAGCGTTAAAAGGGTGTCTACCAAAATGTCACAATGTTAGCGTCCTCTTTTTTTATTTGAATTATCAAGGACAAGTTGTTACAAATCATCAAAATGACTGAAAACAACATCAGTTGTTCGAAAAAAATAACTGTTATATCAAATTCCTTTGCAAGACGAACATTTCGATATGTATATGATAAAGAGTAATGTACAAATCATCAAAATAAAGCGGTCACATGGTGGTCTACCAAAATGTCACACCATCGCTAATTTGACGTTTTGGCGTTCACTGTGTATAGGTAACGTATGTTTGCGTTTTGTGTTTTGAAACGTACCTGTTTTATTAAAGGAATACCTAAAATATTAATTTACAATAATTGTTTTATTTGACCTCGTTGAAATGCATTCCTCTTTTCAATATAACATTATTTGTAATAAATCCTGATTTGAGTACATTTCAATCAAACAGCAACTCAACAATAACAAAAATACATATTTACACCAATCGTCCGAAGACCAAAGTGGAAATTCAAATATTGCTTGCATCATACATGTATAATAACTGTATATTTCAATTAGAATGTTGATCATTATTGACTTATGATAAATCAACTCAAACTTGGCCACAACTGCAAGAAATCAAATTGGGAGAATTGCAATTAGTTACAGTTAAATTACAACAAAAAAATCGTTATAAAAATATATATTTCATACGTTGCCATATTCTTTATTGAACGTTAGACTTTCTTGATTGATATTAGTATACAAATAGACTTACAGTACATACTCAGAATTGCCATAGTCAGTTATCTACATGGTGATGGTCGTTGCTTTCTCTATGCATACCGGCTTCCTCCACCAATAAAACAAAATTGGACGCCATTTGGTTTTTTTGTTGGTGTCTCAAATAATGTCTTATATTGTTATATGCTCTTTGTGAGCCCATTTGATGGAGATAAAATATCTTCTTCTCCTTCTATAACAAGGAGTGCTGAAAGTGGCGTTAAACACCAACAATCAATCAATTCATTTTCAAAGAATTTCGTTTAAGCGTGAGTCACAGCAGAAGATAAATATACTTATATATTGTTTCTATTAATAATATCTATTTTTTCATCATTTAACACATCCATTTTCTATTTGAGGACCAATAAAGCAATGAAAGTTTTGTGTTGATCTTTTCACGTTTTGCAAAGCTAAATTTCAAGAAAAACTAAGTAGTATTTTTTTATACATTGCTTTCATTACATAACATAGTCTTATTTAAAAACATACTTCTTTACTTATTCCACACTCCATTATTTAAATTATACTCGACTGTTTACTTATTCCGTACAGTGAACTGTGTACAATGTGTTTGTTTTCGATATTTTTTGTTGAAATACATAAGTTGTTTAACTTGGTAAAGTGTTTCTTATTACATGCAAAATTATGCAATGATTAATTGGTAAAAAATCACATAACGCTTAATGTGTTCTTAGGAACCAATAAAATTGTATTGAAAAGAACATAACTGAAATCCTAAAAATATATGATTCGTTAAAGTTTGAGCTCAAAACTTCATACTAGTCTTCTATTCCGTCTTTAAAAAGTTCTAAAAAAAAGTATATAAAAAAATAAAAAAAGAATAAAGAAAGTAAATTAACTCTGAATGCGATACCGTGAATTTTGGTGTGACGTACAGTTTATCAATGTCTATTTGATAGTACCACAATTGTTGGTGTTCTGACTCAATGCAAGAAGAACGTTCCAATTGCCTTTATTCTATATCCATGCTCTCGAATGCTCTTATATTTTGATTAGTTCTGGCTTTCTCAAACACAAATCAATCGGTCAGTGAATATAAAAATCATAAGTATTTTATGTAAAACTACGTTTTGACGGCATTTACAGTTGGATTTTCACAACCCATGCGTTGAAAGACGCGGAATTGTCTGAAATATATATATTTGTTTATTTGATCATATTTTTTCTTCGGTTATTTTTGGTTTCTCCTGATGCGAATACGTTTTTTTTATAATTCAATTTGTTTGGAATATATAGCAATTTTTCGGACAAAACAAATTTGTGTTGCAAAAATTATATCATCAGAAATTGATAATTAACGCTTCACAACAAATCTATTACTAAATAAACAAATAAGCCTATGACAGCTCTTCTTCTATTGTACCAAGTTGATTAAAATCATACCAGAAATAGGCCCTTTATATTTTTTTATGAAAAAAACCAAGATTTATATGAAATTTATAGAAACAAATTGTAGGTGACGAATCCTTGTTCTGTATATTCCACATTTTCTTTCATTCATGGAAAACATATTAACATGGTGTATACCCTTATCTCTTTTTATTCACAGAAAACCATGTGTCTATAGACTATACTAGAAGGCAATATTACAACCCGTCAATAGTACATGACTTTGACGTTAACATAAGACGTTACCAAAAGTGACACCAATATCGTGCGTAACGTCATATGCGATTAAAAATGAACGACGAATCCATTGGTGCAAAGAAAGTCCTTAGCAACCGTGCTAGTTTTCAAGCTATATCCTGTGGAAGTTTGATTTTTAGCGGAAAGAATAAAAACATTCGGCGACGTTATTGATGTCTACTGTAAATATAATGTCATCACAACTTCTACTCTATAACGCTATTATACCGTACAGTGTCGTAACAAAATCGTGAGTGTGTATAACCCATTTTCCTAATTATTGCAAATGCTCAAGCGTAATCAATTGATAAGGAAATAAACTATAAAATTGAGAATGGAAATGGGGAATGTGTCAAAGAGACAACAACCCGACCACAGAACAGACAACAACAGAAGGTCACCAATAGGTCTTCAATGCAGCGAGAAATTCCCGCACCCGGAGGCGTCCTTAAGCTGGCCCCTAAACAAATATATATACTAGTTCAGTGATAATGGACGTCATACTAAACTCAAATTATACACAAGAAACTAAAAGTAAAAATAATACAAGACTAACAAAGGCCAGAGGCTCCTGACTTGGGACAGGCGCAAAAATGCGGCGGGGTTAAACATGTTTATGAGATCTCAACCCTCCCCCTATACCTCTAGCCAATGTAGAAAAGTAAACGCATAACAATACGCACATTAAAAGTCAGTTAAAGAGAAGTCCGAGTCCGATGTCAGAAGATGTAACAAAAGAAAATAAACAAAATGACAATAATACATAAATAACAACAGACTACTAGCAGTTAACTGACATGCCAACTCCAGACCTCAATTAAACTGATTGAATGATTATGTCTTCATCATATGAATATCAGGCACAATCCCTCCCGTTAGGGTTTAGTATCATACCATCATAAAATATATGAGAAGAGCATAACCCGTGTCATGCCAACAACTGGTTTTAAATAAATGTGTTTAGTTCCGATGCAAAGACCCTATAAGTGAATCAATATTAAAGCCAAAATATGCAATCTTTAATGACCTGACAACAGTATCGTAACTATATCCCTTCTTAATAAGTCTATTTAAAGGTTTTGTCAGCTTCTGAGGTGAATACTGACATTTAAGTGATATTTCTGCTGCCAAAAAAAAAAGCAAATTGGCAAATAAATATACTGCAAGTGAAAGAAAGTTACTGTATAGACTTTAACTCCATCTTTTCTTAATTAGACAGGGTTCCACATCTTTTTTGAAATGCTTGTATTTATAGCTGACTATGGGCTTTGATCATTGTTGAAGGCCGTACGGTGACCTATAGTTGTTAATTTTTCTGTGTCATTTGGACTCTTGTGGAGAGTTGTCTCATTGGCAATCATACCACATCTTCTTATTTTTATATTGTATTGTTCTAATAATTATGAATCAAATATCAAGTTTGAAATTGTCCCGGTTAACACAGCGTTAACAGAATGATTCTATACGTATTTAAATAATCAGTTATAATATTGGGATCGCGTATACACGTCTTTTTTAAAATCTTATTTCTGCATGTTTGTATTTTTAAAAAGTGAATATAATTTGCTGCATCTTTTCATCCTCACCATTTCCGGCGCTATTCGAGGTATTGCGCACAAAACCCATTTCATTTGTCAGGTTCACACACGTGCACGTGACACAATTTCCTGTCTCGATCGCTTTCCCTTTTCTTTAACTACACGACAAAGCATGATATGATGTTTGCTGGAGTTTCAGTAACAAAGGAAATAATTTCTTGTACCATTATTTGTTAAGTATCCACATGCACGACTCCCAAAAAATAAGAAAACTGCATCTGCATATTATCTTGAGAATTTTTATGGCTGTAATAAGGTCAAAAGAAGAACCCGCATATGAATTTTAGCAAAGTAAAAATTTAAAAAGATCGGAGTTTTTGATATAACTTCCCGTAGCACAGATCATTCCAAGTGTTTTGCCTTAGCATTGTGTATATTGTAATGCTATAGCATTGTGTATAGTGTAACACTAAAGCTTTGTGCATAGTGATATGCTATAAATGTACTGGTGTAATGCTATAAGAATGTACCAAGGGCGATGCTATACGAGTTTACCTAGTGTAGTGCCATACAAATTGTTCCTGTATATAATGCAAATGAATTGCAGTTTTGTTAATATAATATGAAAAAAAGGAGACGTGGTATGATTGCAAATGAGACAACTATCTGCCACAGTTTAAGGTAGATCGGGTGTCTTTTTTCTGAGCGTCCGTTCTGATCATGTTGCAAAAATACTTTTTTGTTTTAAAAATATTTTACCAAGTATCATTCAATATACAACAAAATACCTTAAACTTGAAATTTAAAGATTGAACTATCAAAAAATTAAGTGTCGTAAAGTATATTTAAAATGTTTGGGGATTTTTTCAAGAAAATAAGGCCCGTGACCCCTATTTTTATTTGATATTTCGGAGTTATTAATGAAAAGCAATTCTCTCATCGAATTTTAGCCAATTCTATCGTTTAATGTTTCCTCAATAAGGAAAACTTAAGTTTCCCCTATATTAACAATATAAAATAACCCAAATTTCGTTAATTTCAATGTGTTATTACGAAAAAACAGGGTCCGTGATCCCCAGTTTTATATTGAAATTTGAAATTACATTGACCCAGAAGTCTTTTACAGAAGTTTAAGAAAATTCTATCGTCCAACATTTTGACACCCCAGTTACCTTAAATGATGTAGATGTAAGCAATTATTATAGGCAACCATACGGCCTTCAACAATGAGAAAAATCCATACCGTTTAGGCGGGTATAAAAGGCCCCGACATTGTAGAAATTATTTTCTTCACCCCCTCCCCTTTCTTCCCCTACCTTATACTACTGCTGAATGATACACAAAAGCACAACAAAAGAAAACAAATGTCGCTATCCCTTCGAAATTGGAATTTGATGAAGAAAAAATAACACGTTCTATTTTTTATCATACATGTGTAGTTTCAGTTTCAACCATGGTTCTAAATTTAGATTTTACTTTCCCAAAAATTGCGGACGGAATAGAAGACACCTGTTTATTTTCTGCACCTTGAAAACTGAGATTTGGATGACATAGATTTTACTTATTCTGAGATAAATGTAATAGTGCTCAATTCTTAGTTTCTGTGTAATGTTTTGTGGACGGAATCTGATGGGGTTTTTTTTTTTGCGGTTTGCTTTGTTCTTCGACTTATAAATGTTGTACTTGTGGTCGATTACCCTTAGTACGGGTGCCACATGTGGAGCAGGATCTGCTTACCCTTCCGGAGCAGCTGAGATCACCCCAGTTTTTGGTGGGGTTCGTGTTGCTAGTCTTTAGTTTTCTATGTTGTGTCATCTGTACTATTATTTGTCTGTTTGTCTTTTATTTTTGGCCATGGCGTTGTCAGTTTGTTTTCGATCTATGAGTTTGACTGTCTCTCTGGTATCTTTCGTCCCTCTTTTAGTATCTTTTATACCTTTTACATAAATAATAAAATATAAAACATCATAAAATTTTCAATTGCATAAAACCGGACATGCCAACGTCTTTCTAGTTCAACACACAAATTCACATGCAATATAATTATTCGTTACCTACAATTTTTCGCTACACTGTGAATTTCATTCAAAACTATGGTTTTTCAAAAAATATTGTGGGTTCAATTCTGGTTTGATTTTAATGAATTTAATACGAATAGAAGCAGAATTGTCACTGGTTTATTTGTTTATTTGGTTATAATTTTGTTGTTTAGGCGTTTATTAACCTTCTGTTGAAATAAACGAGAGTCGTATTGTGATCCTGCTCTTGCGTGTCTAAAACAAAAACAGTGGTAATAGAGTCAGACTAACTCACAATAGGATACTCAGATTTCTGATTGGAGTCATTCTGATAATTTCTTTGAAATTTTGAGATAGCACAGGAATACTTGTTTGGATTCATGATAGACCGCACGAAGTCATTTCTCTTTCATGTGCCAATTTTTCCTTTCTTGGAGTAGAGGAGATAACCCGCGTAACTAACGACGCACGTTTTTTTATCCTAAATTCCGCTAGAGGCGTGCAATTACGTACACTTCGCCTTAAGGTGGTTCACCCCAATAAGGACCTCCGGTAGAATTTTTTATTTTCACATATTTTGTAGATTTTTATGCTGAATCCAAAATGCAAAGAAAAAATGGGGTCACCAGGCTCGTTTTCCCCTCAAATGGAAGCGAAATGTGCGATTTTGACCCTATTTCCAAACCTTTCCACCCGTTCAACAATAACGACTACATCAAATTCAAAGACTTTTAGAACCATGTCAGTATGATTATTATGTGAAAAAACAATTAAATTTGAAATGTAAACGTTCCCCTTGCTTGTTTTAGACTTAAAAATCCTTTTATTTTCAGATTTATGTCTAAATTTGGCATTTTTTAATTTCAGTTTAAGGCGTAAAATATTGGTTAAATCGATTTTTCGTAAAATTTCCCCGGTAGATTTTTTTTAAAAACGGATATGTCAAAGCTATGAACTTTTCGAGCAATTTAAGGTAAAATAAAATGGGGGTCACCAGGCTTTTAAAAAAGTTACGAGCTTTTGTTTAACCCCTCTACCCCATGAGGTCTGATTTCAATGCACTCCATTAATTACTTATTGTGAATTTTTTATTGATGTCTTTAAATAAAATAATGTTTGTAATTATATCAATGGACGATAGCTGAATATAAATGTGATTAACATTTTACTGTTTGTTATAAAAAGCGAAATTTTGATTAATTTAGTGAAATACGGTAATTTTGTCTGGCGCGAGTTGCTTCCCTCTAATTTGGCGCCAAAATCCGACAACAGAAATTTCAGGGTCGCCATTGCTGAGCAGCATACTACACTGATAAATACGACCATGTGCATGAATAACAGACATAGTGGCGAATAGACAACGATGAAGGTATAGTTATTACACAAGAAAACATAGATTTTAATATATTAGACAGCCAAATGTTATCAGTATCACGAAAAATACAAAGTGGGGGTTATCTCAAAATACTGTTGTGTAATATGGTATAATGGACGTGACATTACTATGTAGACAGTACGGTAGTTAGATATACCGCGTAGTCCGGTTCCCGGAATGATCCATTGAAAACTACCTAACTCAGGATAAGATCTCGGATAGTTACCAGGTAACGAGAGTTGGCGTATTGGCGGGAGTATAGCGAGCGAGAATAACTTTACCAGAGATATATCAGAGGATATTTGGTAAGTCAGTACAATTAGAGGCGTTGAATTGTATTAGTAATAGTAGTATTGAGTGATAATACTCGGAAATCACATCACTGGCGCTTGGCGAGCAGGGTTTCCTGTGATAAAGTACGATTTGAATCGAGACACAGAAGTGAGTACGTCACGTGTAATTGCGGAGTTCGTATTGCTACATTTGGTATATTATGAAGTGTTTGAACACGGATATACAATAAGCATAAAACTTGCGTTAATTACAGTGTTTACAAATTTTGTTGCATAATTGTTACACGTTTGGATAAAATTATCCATTTTGCTTGAAAGTGGCGAAATTAACCGGCATCAGTTAAAATTAGACAAATTAGCCATTTCCGGAGAAAATTAGCCATGGTTGGATAAATTTATCAATTTTCCGTAAAATAGCCGTTTTTGTGTGTGGTAAGCCACATAGCACATACACATTAATTTTTTTTTCTGGTTCAGCAACCAGTGATTTAATTGAACTGCATTTGTGTTAATATAACATTATGGCAACATTAGCTTTTCAGCAGCAATGCATTAAAATCAACAGCTGTTCTTATGAAGAATTAAGGTTGTTGCCTGGTGTGGAAATGTCATAGCTGACAAGATTATGTCTATGAGAGAGACATTTGGTAATATTAAGCCTGAGCATCTTTCTGAAATACCAAGACTAAGAATTACTGAAGCCTTGATGGATTTGATAGATTTTCACCAGTTACCCAGCAACAAGAATACAAATCGCAGACTCAGTCAAGTTATGATTTACAAGACTATGTTGATTATGGTGAACTTAAAACATCTGCATTTCATTCGGAATATTCAAAGCAAGAAGCAGAAATCAATGACTTTTCAGATTCTGACGCACCTTCTGATGAATATTTGCTTCAACCTGAGCCTGCGGAAGTCAAACGTGAGTTATCACGTCCCAGTTCAGCAATGAGCAAAACTTTAGATCATACATTGCAGTATGGAGATCATCGGTACTCATCAAAATGTCCAGACCTGATGAAAAGATGTCGTTACTTCAAACTGAGTGTGGCGATCAAGATAAAGTTCAAGATTTTGCTAGTGATCGACAATCTAAGCCAGACAACATTCATAGAACAGATGAATTACGGTACATTACACCACGTACCAGATTAAATGTTGAGGCAGACATTGAAAAACGTGATTATTCACGTAACCAAAATACACAGCAGCAGACCTCACAATTGGGATGGCAGCAAGGTCCCAATGAAAATCTTGAAAACGTGATTATTCACGAAACCATAATCCACATCAGCAGACATCACAAGTGGGATGGCAGCAAGGACCCAATGAACATAAACCTAGAACAGAAAGGCCTGTTCCAGTCCCAAGACGCCGTCAACAGTTAGAATCACATACACCATCAACTATAATTCGTCGTAGAATACCTTCACCTGAAATTCAACGCAGAATACGTATACCTTCACCTGAAATCAGACGCAGAATACCTTCACCAGAAATATTTAGGGAGCCTGTATATTCCTTGAGAACACCAAACCCAGCATACTATTCTACATTAAACAGAAATATGTATCCACCTAGACCATTTTAAGTTATGAGGAGTCACCGCAATTAATGCCTCCAGCAAAGCCAAAATCAAAGAACCTAGAAATACCAAAAGGACTGAAGTATGATGGATCATCAAGCTGGAAAACTTTTACACCAAGTTTCAAAGGTATGCTGATCGTTTATCGTGGACTACAACGGAACGAAAAGACCAACTGTGTTGGTGTTTACATGGTAAAGCAGGTGATTACTATGCAAATTTAATTGACAGGGACCAAGGTGTGGATTATTTTGATGTAATTCACAAACTTGAGAAAAGGTTTAATTTTCAAGACTTGCCTGAGACGTTGCAAGTGCAGTTCATGAGTGCACGTCAAAATGCAAATGAGAAATTGGAAGATTGGGCAGATCGAGTTCTCTCGTTAGCCTGTAAAGCATTTAGAGATCTTCCCGACAATTATATGTACACACAAGCTATCTGGAAAATATGCCAGGGATGCTCAGATAAAGAAGCTGGTCAACATGGAGCCACAGCCAGACCAACATCTGTTGAAGCAGCAATCGATCAGATAAAATGGTTCCAACATAACCACACAGCTATATTTGGTAAACCAACTGGTAGACGTGACCCAACACCAAGTCAGGATGAACCAAGTTATGATTATGATAGCGACCTAGCTGTTCACGCTATTGGTAAGACGGACACAAAGTCTGAATTGTCTAAACAAATGGAATCATTGCTAGAAAAGATGACTGCCATGGAAGCATTTCATAAACAGGAAATAGGAGACCTTAAACAGCAGCTTCAAAACAACAGCAGGAAAAACAGTTTCCTACACAAAATGAAGTCCAGCCAGCAGCCCAACCATTTAGCCAGCAAACCAACAAGCAAGGTAATCGCCAACAATGGCGTAACAGGCATAATAGGCAAGATAATCAGCGTCAATCACCATTTAAAAGGCGCTGGGGACCTATACCACCTGAGAAATTAGCAAATATGGCTTGCTATTTCTGTCATCAGTTTGGACACATACAACGGGACTGTCCTGAATTACAGTTACCGACAGGAAATAATTATACAGATCCTTTAAACCAGAAAGAGTCGGGCTAAAGGGCGGACCCCTGACTCAGTCCAAACCTAACCGCCTAACATTGAACACTATTTCAAACGATATTAACAAGACACCTGTTTCGGGATTACCCGTTAAAACATGTGACATTTCAACATCTACAGATACTTTGTCTAATTCACCATTGCACACAACGCAGCATGATAATGATTTACAGCAAGTGATTGACCTTCAGATGCAAGATCCTGTACACTTAGGAGGAACTATTTGCCAGTTAGGCTCAGCAGCTATGCTTCGATTCACTTTAAAAGTACAGGGACAGTCAGTAATTTCGGTAGTAGATACCGCAGCGGAAGTAACAATAATTTCTGACAAAGTTTTCGAATCTTTCATTAAGAAACCACCCATCAAAAGAAAACAACAATGCAGGCAGCAGGGCGTGGTATGCAAATGGATGCATTTGTAGTAGGACCAGTCGAATTGAAAATTGGTGAAAGAACATATAGGACAGATATTTATGTTGCGCCAATTGATAATGACATGTTATTAGGACTTGATTTTCTAGTAAGAGCAAAAGTGATTCTAGATTGCAGAAAATTGGTTTTTTTCATCAATGGAGAAGCATTACCTATGATTCATGGAGATGTTGGACTGGTACCGCCTGTGAACGCCATAGCAAGAGTTGCTAAAATTACCGTTCCACATAGAACAGTCATACCTCCTAATTCAGTTGTACAATTAGAGTCAGATTTGTCGGCAGAGTTAACAGATTTCATAATTGAACCTAATAAAGAGATAGATTTGTTAATCCCACGTGGTTATTACAACGCTAGTGTTTTGCCATGTGTCAGTTTACTGAATGTAACAAATAACAAGATAATTTTGCAAAGGGAACTCTTTTAGGCGAAGCAATTGAAGCTGATGTTGTTGAAACGGGGCCAGCCCGTCAGTAGCAACAACTGGAATAGCCAGAGATAACAATACACTACCGGAACAGTTACAGAACATATTGGATAAATCCAGTACACTCACTGAAGACCAAAAGTCCAAAGTTGCAAACTTACTTCATGAATTTGCTGATGTTTTGCACTAGATGATTTTGACTTGGGAACATTTAACCACATTGAACATGAGATTGATACAGGTGATGCGCGCCCTATCAAACAACGAATAAGACGAACACCCATGTGCTTTGCACACGAAGAAGAAAGCCATTTAAAGAAAATGTTAGATGCAGGTATAATAGAACCATCAATATCAGAATGGGCATCTGCGCCAGTACTTGTGCGCAAGCGCGATGGTAACGTGCGCTGGTGTATTGATTACCGGAAGTTGAATTCCGTGACGAAAAAAGATGTCTACCCGCTTCCTCTGATAGACGAATGTTTGGACACTTTGGCGGAAAATGAATGGTTTTCAAAATTGGACGCAAATAGTGCGTATTATCAGATAAAAGTGAAGGACTCAGACAAAGAAAAGACCGCCTTCATAACTAAATATGGATTATTCCACTTTGTCCGAATGAGTTTTGGTCTTTGCAATGCCCCAGGGACATATTCAAGAGTAATGAATCTCGTTCTCCGAGGTTTAACATGGAATGTTGTACTTGCCTTCCTAGACGATATTCTAGTAATGGGAAAGACATTTGAAGACCATTTACAGAATTTAAGATCAGTTTTTGAACGTTTCAGAGAGTATGGGCTGAAATTAAAACCCAGGAAATGTGATTTCTTTAAAAAAGAAATAGACTTTTTAGGCAGAACAATCAATAGAGATGGTATGGCCATTGGCAGTGAATATGTGGAAGTTGTTAAGAAATGGAAAGTACCTACGACAACAAGAGAAGTTGAACAATTTCTAGGCTTTGCCAATTACCATAGAACTTTCATAAAGAATTTTGCAGATCTGTCCTACCCTTTGTATCAATTGACCGGTAAGAAACCGTACAAATGGGAGACTCAGAGCAAGAGGCTTTTGACAGACTTGTAGAGGCATTGACAACAACTCCTTTATTGGCATTACCCAACAATAAAGACCCGTTTATTTTGGACACAGATGCTTCCAATTTCGCAATTGGAGCAGAGTTGATACAAGTCCAAGATGGTGTAGAGCGTCCCGTTGCCTACGGAAGTTTTTCATTAACCCATGAGCAAAAACGATATTGCACGACAAGAAAAGAATTGCTTGCAGTAGTGAAATTCACCAGACATTATAGACATTACCTTTAGGAAGAGAGTTTATAGTCCGTACAGACCATAGTAGTTTAACATGGTTATTGCACTTTAAAGAGCCACAAGGACAACTAGCTCGATGGTTAGAGGAGCTAAGCCAGTACCACATGACAGTCAAGCACAGGCCAGGTAAAAGACACCAAAATGCGGACGCATTATCACGTCTGCCAGATTTAGCCTGTTCACAGAATAGATTAGCAGCTGAAACGTGCTAAAACACAACCTACCCTGTGGAGCATGCGATTACTGTACTCGTGCTCACCAAAGTTGGCTTGGTTTTCAAGAAGATGTAGATAATGTTATTCCTTTAGCTTCACATCAGGACTGTAAAAGTTATGAAACTATAGGACCACATACAGTACTACCGAGACCTTTGATTTCTGATAACAATTTACTGAAACAGGACAATACACAACATACATATGTGATTACAGAGGACAATGCTAGACCAGATAGTTCATTATCACAAGAAGGGGACCATAACATGACTAGTCACGTGAATGAGAATTTAGGTACATTTCAGGTCCAGCAACAAGTATTTGACAGTACAAATCAAGATACAGTAAGCCAGAACCAAAATGTTTGTCACAGTTCAGTTGAAATAGTCACTACACCACTTGGTATGTCAGTTTACGCGACATATTTGGATCTCCCAAATGTAAATGCCATTACTGAGACGGGTATAGAAGCCAGTACTTATTCATCGGAACAATTACGAGATTATCAGTCTAAAGACCCAGACTTGGAATTAATACTGGTATGGTTTAGGGACAAAACAGAGCCATCAGAGGCTACAATATTCAGATGCAGTCCAATAGCTAAGAAATATTGGATCAACAAGGATATGTTCTACTTAGATGATAATGGAATATTGAGAAATTTGGACAAGAAGGATAAAACACCAAGACTTGTGGTACCAAGAGATCTTGTTGAACAAGTGATATCATTGTGTCATGATATTCCTGCAGCAGGTCATCAAGGTATGAATAGGACCACATTGAGAATTAAGGCAAAATATCAATGGTATGGTATGACACAAAAAATAAGAGACTTTGTCAAAACATGCAGTACATGCAATTTACACAAGAAGCCAAACAGAAAGGGTAAATGTCCGCTTACCCAGTTTCATGCAGGTGCACCAATGGAGCGAGTCCACTTAGATTTTCTAGGACCACTGCCAGAGACGAAATTTGGGAATGCCCATGTACTAGTTATGGTTGATCAGTTTTCCAAATGGATGGAATGTATTCCGTTACCAGCACAAACCGCAGAGCATACGGCAAGAGCTGCAGTGAACGAGTTTTTTTCTCGTTTTGGATTCCCATTTCAGATTTTTACAGACCAAGGACGCAATTTTGAAAGTAAGCTTTTCAAATCCATCTGTGAAATCTTGCAAATGCACAAAGCGAGAACTACTCCGTACAGACCATCATCAAACGGACAAACAGAACGTTGCAACAGAACCTTAATGGACGCCGTCCGTTGCTTCGTTTCTAAACAACAAGACAATTGGGATGAACATTGGCACAGTTGGCAGGAGCTATTCGATCGTCAGTTAACAGAAGTACTGGTTTTACGCCAAACATGCTGATGCTTGGGAGAGAGGTTAACCAGCCTGTTGATTTATTGTACAGCGTACCTGGTGCTAAAACAGACGAGTCACAAGATGAGTATGTGATAAGACTCGAGATGCCATAACATCTGCACACGAAATAGCGCGCAATACGCTAAAACTACTCAGAATACCATGAAACGTGATTATGATGTACGTATTCTGGAAAGAGAATACAAAATAGGAGATTTAGTTTATGTTTTAGACACAGCTAAAATTAAAGGCAGAGCGAAGAAATTGGACCCACCTTGGAAAGGTCCCGGACTTGTATGTGCTAAATTGTCTTCGTATGTGTACAAGATAAAATTACAAAAAACTGTACTGACAATAAATCATGACCGTTTAAAGCCATGTAAAGACAGAGAAGTACCACCCTGGTTAAAACAGTGCCAGCACCGGTTACAGGACGGTGAAGATGTGACCAAGGCGACTAACCCAGACTTGTACTGTTTGTGCAGAAAACCAGACGATGGACTGTTTATGATACAGTGTGATTTCTGCGATGAGTGGTACCATGGAGCTTGTGTAGATTTGACACCAGAGCTGGCGGACACTATGGTAAAGTTTAGATGTCCACGGTGCCAGAACTCTGGCACCGCAAGGTAAATTTACATTTTAAGGCAATATACCAGTAGTATGATGTATATATTTAGCATATGTTATAATTAGTTGTTATTGTGTTTTTCAGATTGTGTATTTTAGATTGCTTAATTAATCATGAGTAAAAGGCCAAGTAAGGATGATGAGAACAGTTGGCCTACACCTTCAGAGGCATATGAAGGTACACCATTGCCTTTTCCCCCGGGGAAACAGCGGGGAGATGTACGTGAAAGTCACGAACAAGAGGTCAAGAAAGAACCTACAGACAGTCAAGATGATGTTGTGGATCTACATGACATCAATTATATAGATTGGACTGACATTCAATTTCCACATACTCAGGAGCCTACTGTCCAGGAGAGTGGTCCAATTAGAAGTAGAAAGTAATATGCCTACTGTCAGAGTGGAGGAAAACGTGATTCGTCACGTGTGATTCTTATAAAAGATAAAACAGACATAGTTATATGCTCTGACAGGTCTCATAATAGATCTGTCAAGGTGCCAGAAGCAAAGGGGACTCCGGTCCCAGAAGTTAAAGCAGACATGCAACAACAGGATGCCCAGCAGCCAGAGGTTAAACATTATGATGGCAACAAGCACTCCACATGTCCTATACTAACATGTGGAGAATCCACCAAGAAACTGAAACACCACTGTTGGGCATACCATTTACCATACATCTTTAAGGACTTGCCATTGGATAAATTTGAAAAGGAGCCCAGTTTTCAGAAATTGAGGGGAGACGCTATCCAAAAATTGGCTTGGTGGATTGTTGGCCCACGGGCAACAGTCTACGATTTGGTACGATATGTAAATTCCAACAACATTCTGCCCAGAAACTGCACGATGATGCAGAGATGTCAAGATCAGATGCGAAACGTAACGGCAGTGATGAACTGGTATCCACCAGCTGAAGATATTTACACAATGTATCCAGTCAATTCGCCAGCAGTATTGATGCAGTGGCGCATCTTGATAACACTGCTGTCACAGTTGTCACCAGCGAGGAGGGCAGAGTTCCGCAGAATTGGGTCCGATTTCGTCTTACCCCCAATTGCACGACAACAGACTCCAGTGAAGAGGAAGGCTGAGACAGCTGTAAGCGTACCAGTGGCGAAATCATACAAAACAGTCGTCCAACTGAGGGACGTAATATAGTCAGTCAATCGGGCAGGGCCCGTGAGAGCAAACCGCCAACGGTTTCAACTGTGGTAGACACTCAGTAATTTATAGAATCAGCTTGCGGGTAAACCTCTCGATGCAAGAGACATACTCAACCGAAAGAGATAATCCCGGGATTTTTCCCGTTCCGAAGATACCAAGAGTCGTAAAACAGACATACACCCTGTTATACAGGTATCAAATCCTGTCATGGACAACAATAACAATGTTAACCGTATACAGAAGGTTACCCTTGTCTCAGAGGCATTTGACAGCCACTTTCATTTGGACAGGGCAAGCATTTTACTAACCGGTTCCCTGGAGATGTCTGTCGAACAATACCTCCAGGAAAAATTGATTCCACAGCCAGACATTGCAGTTGAGGTGATTGGAGGGGTAATAGTATACTGTGATCCTGATACGTATCCGCAAGTTTTACCAGACACCTCAAAATGGAAGATAGCCATAGGGCTGCATCCAAAAGCTGCACCCTATTTTAACAATGATCAGTTCATAGCAATGCAAGAGGCATTGTCTGACATGCGCGTATCTGCGCTGGGAGAAATTGGGTTGGACAGGACCGTCAACCCAATACACTGGATGTCCCAGGAGAAGATTTTAGATAAATTGTTGAGTTTGGCCAGACCAAACAAACCAGTTATTTTACATTTGCGTGGCCAGGCCACGGAGACAATGTCAGACGCTGTATACACCAGAGCTTTGGAGATTGTTCAGAATAACTGTGAACCGGAACAAAAGATCCATCTCCATTGTTTTCATGGAAGTACGAGACAAATGGATACTTGGCGTCGTGCCTTTCCAAACACCTATTTCAGTTTTTCACTTAAAGTAAAAAATTTCCACGAAGATCAAATACAGGCCACCAGGAATGTCCCAAACCACCGCATTTTAATTGAGACGGATTCTCCATATTGCACTATCCCATCTAACATACGGATTAATAATCCGCGTAGGATTGGACAAGTTGCAATGATTTTAGCAGGCATCAGGAGCCAACCTGTTGCTGAGATACTTGCTATTACCAGGGAGAACGGCAAAAGCCTATATGGTTAAATAGTGGACTGTGTTAGGTATAAGTTTAACAGCCTGCAGGAGACAGGTTAAGTCAGATGTGTATATAGGATGTATAGATCAGATTCATGTGGACATAGAAAATCAGCTGTAAATTTTAATTGGAAATTAGATCATCAGTGAAATGTTTACAATATATATATATCAAGGAATGATATGCTAGTTTCAACATGTTTAAAGTGAATCCGCAAAGCGACAACGGAGAAATTGTGAATTTTGAAAAAATATATATATATATATATATACAGGTGTGTTGTTAATATGTCGATCAACATTGGAAAACATCTATAAATATATATTTGGAGATTTATTTTTTATCCCCGTGGTGCGACCAGACGGGGTGGACTAAAGGAAGATAGTGAATATTCAAATAGGAAGTAAACTCACTCCTTTCAAAGTGGGGGGGAGTGTTGTGTAATATGGTATAATGGACGTGACATTACTATGTAGACAGTACGGTAGTTAGATATACCGCGTAGTCCGGTTCCCGGAATGATCCATTGATAACTACCTAACTCAGGATAAGATCTCGGATAGTTACCAGGTAACAAGAGTTGGCGTATTGGCGGGAGTATAGCGAGCGAGAATAACTTTACCAGAGATATATCAGAGGATATTTGGTAAGTCAGTACAATTAGAGGCGTTGAATTGTATTAGTAATAATAGTATTGAGTGATAATACTCGGAAATCACATCAATACTCGCTACTGTAGAAAATCACTGCGGCTGAAACCTTGCATGGGCTAAAATTCTGTTTTATGTATAATCGTTATGGCTGGTATCTTATTAATGTGTTTACTTGACCCTTAACCTGTTAACTGGCAAGTTGTGAACATGTATAGCCTGTTCTGAAAAATATCCGTGTCAAACAGTCACAGAGGAGGAATGATTTTCAGCATCTGCGCTACCGTTAGCGTCAAATGAGTCTTGATTTTATATCGTCATTCGTAAAATCTAATTTCGTAGTCACGTTAGGGTCAAATGGAGTAAAATATTTATCGTTAACGTCTATAATCAAGTCTATAACTACATGTCACCGTACGGCTTAAATCAATGGCTGAAATAAAACGCACTTTTAGTCTTATATCTCTGAAACTAAACGACAGTACAACAGTTGCATTTATCATGCATCAATTGTAAATAAAAGATCAGGTGAGCGACACAGGGTCCTTGGAGCCTCTAGTTAAATACAAAATTTGTGTATCCCATATTCCAAACAAGGTACAAGACACCTCAGCATAATTTGGTTGACGAGGAGTACAAAGTTCATGTAGCTCAGCTGCATTTCAGAATTTTTAGGCAGAGAAATAACTTGTCCCTGGCAGGGAAACAGCATGCCCCGAAAAGTCTGTATTCAACATATAAAAACAAAATCACTATTTACACTTGCTGTGCATGCATGTAATTTTATTTTGTTTGCTCATTATTGTTGCCACAAATTCTTCATTTTCTTATGCCGTAGCGGAGGGGGCATTAAGTTTTACCCTTGTCTGTCTGTACGTACGTCCCAAAATTGGTTTCCGTTCTTTAACTTCAGTTTGCCTCAACCAAATGTTATGAAACTTATACAAAATGCTTATTACCAACAAACACAGATCAAATTTGAATTTTTTTTTGGTGGTGTCACTTTTACTGTTCTTAGAACTATGCCCCTTTACAAATGGAAAAATTGCTTAATTTTTTGTTTCCGTGCTCTAACTTTAGTTTGCCTCATCCAAATTTTATGAAACTTATACACATTACTTATTACAACAAAACTCAGATCAAGTAAAAAGTTTGGTAGTGTCACTCTTACCGTTCTTTTAATAGTTATGTTCCTTTATAACTTTATATTCAAGCGGGGGCATCATCTGTGTCCCATGGACACATTCCCCATTTATTTAAAATATGAATTAGATTATGCTTTTAAATGTCAATCATGGTTGATTTTCTGACAGAATTACTCTGACATTTTATTTCAGGCTTCAAGTACATGTAAGAGGAAGCAGTGATTTGTTGTGAAAGATCCTGGAATGTTCAACTTTACTTGGAAACTACTGACAGAATTTACAGGAGAAGCCAGTATCATCTTGTCTTGCAATTGGGAACTATATGTAAAGTGCAGAAACTTAAGATCAACCAACAGTAGAAGCCAAGATCAACTATATGTATAATCAAAGTACTGTCAGAATCCATATGAGAGAACCCAAGATCATCTACACTTGGTGTCTATATGCAATGTGTTGTCAGAATCCACTTAAGAAGCCAAGATCAACTATAATTTGGAACTATATGCTTTAGTGCTGTCAAAATCCATAAAAAAAATCCAAGATCAAAAGGACCTACTTTACCTTCCTGTCCCAATGATGAATACAGATTATTGAGTCTTATAAAAAACACTGAAGAAGAATATTGATATAAAATAATGAAAATATAGAGCTGATCAGCTAATGATTGTACATGTACATGATGTATACATGTCAACAATTACTAGTATATTGAAATTAACAATGCTAATAAATGTTTATAAATTTGATCTCATAGACATTTCAGGAATAAAAATAAAAAATGTTTCAAATATTGAATTTTTATAGAGCTGAATTAATTTTTTTTTTTGCTGTCTGTAGTGAATTTTGCTGCAGACACAATTCATGATATGCAAACTGCAATATATGCAGTTGTCTTTAATACAGAAGGTAGCTATGAGATTTGGAAATTTTGGAAATCATAATACCAAGTGGCAGTTGTGGTAAATGCACATGCCTTTGCCTCATCTTTTACCTCACCAACCCCTGACCTAAATGGCCACTTGAATTATTTTACATCATTTGGCATTTGTTTTCCATCCATATGCTATTCAGTTTCTATTTCAAAAGTTATATTTTCTGGATAAAAGGAGAAATAAAATACACTTTTGTTCAATGAGACAGCAACCAAACAAAACAACCAAAAGAATTATATATTGTCTGGGAAAAATTGTGTCTCACTATTAACTGACAACATTTTTACCTACTGTAAATTCAGAAATTATTGCATGCATTTATTACTGCGATTTTTGACGAATGGACTAAATTGCGAGTTTAATTATTGCGATTACAAAAAAATCTGCATGGAGATCTATAATTCAGTTATCAGAATTCAAGTTCTTATTATTGGTATATTCACCCTGTCGCATTATTTGCATTAATAAAAATCTCACAATAATTTCTAAATTTACAGTATCACAATGATTCAGATTAATATTGTTTTGTAAATTTAGATATGCACCCAAATTGATACAGATTGCTACAAAGATCTCAACCTCATTTCATGGATCAGTGATCAAGGTTAAAGTTACCTGATTAGGGCTGTTTATCAGATACTGTTAGCAATAGGTCATTTGTCAATGTCATGTTTTTGTGTTTTTGTCTGTTTTTTCTAATACTAAAAGTACATGTAGTAGATAAACTATATGTATGCAATGATTCACAAATGTAAGGAGTACATGTCTGTCTGGCAGTTGTCATTGACCACATTTGCATGGTTAATTGGTCAATGGTAAGTCCTCTTTTAACATGCTACATTGTGTAATCAATAGGTTATTATATTTGGTGTATGGTATGATTATTAAATGTATATATTGAAATATTAAGTAAAAAGATGTGATATGATTGTAAATGAGACACTCCACAAGAGACCAAATAACACAGAAATAAACAACTAAATGTCACCATACGACCTTCGACAATGAGTAAAACCTATACTGCATAGTTGGGTATAAAAGGCCTCCAAATGACAAATGTACAATTTAAAACAATTCAAATGAGAAAACTAACTGCATGATTTATGTTCAAAATAATGAATGAAAAACAAATATGCCTGTCTTGCATGGTCTGTCTGAACTTAACCTTATGTTCATGGGTTTGTCTGTTACTGGCATACTATATATATGTTACAAAATATTTGGTTGGTGGGATGATTGTAACAAAGGCGGATTTAGGGGAGGGCCCATTGGTTGATTATATAGGGAATCACTGAAGCATGACTGGAGCAGGCCTCGCTTAGGCAGTCAGCCCCCCCCCCTTTTTCATGAAAAATTCTGGTTCCGCCACTGTGTAAGGCTGGCTTGGATTGGTTTATCTGATCATTTTCATTTCATGATCATTGATAATATTAATTTTTTCTGATACTTGTAGTAAAACTTTATCTTTAGGAATATCAACATAAAACCAATCATGAATGATTAGTAAAGCAGGTGAGACATTTCAGCTTGTGCACTCTTGTTAACACCAAAAATTATATGGACTGCCACTAGAAAATGAATGGACAATGCATGCTTGGTATGGACAAAATTCCTCCTGCGTATTTATCTCAAGGTGGGGGGGGCACTTCCTATATTCAAGGTGATAGGACGTGCCGCTGGAATAGGTCACCTTTTCAAGCTTGAAAATATGTAAATAGGTCGAGAAAACTATCAAAAATACATGATAAGGTCAATAAAGTTTCCATAACTTCTTCGTCTGTCATCTTTCTTGATGTTCCCGGTGTGATTTTATCAACCAAATTTTCACTTTTAACACTTTGGTATTCTAGTCTTACATTACACTACATGAAACCCATGCATTATAGGAAAAGGTTACATTTTACCTACGCAATATATGAAAAGGTTACATTTTACCTACGCAATATATGAAAACGTATACATTTTTGAAATATAAATTATTAAAAGGTGGGCCCCAGCGGCACCTCCTATCAATTAAGTACTGAAGTGCCCCTCCTGATTGCCAATGAGACAACTATCCACCAAAGTTCAAATTTAAAAGTCAATATTAAAAAAAAATTTCATCTCCATATTATCATCATAGGCCGATAATTACGTTTCTTTGCAGCTAACAGGTGGGTCAAACCAGTGTTCAAACATCCTTAAAAAAGTTGTCATACATATTTCTTACCGCAATGACACACTCCACTTTAATTTTTTTAAATCAAGAACTTTCCTTATTAGCTTCCCTTTTGAAAAAAATGCATGTCAAAAAGTAAGACAGAAGTTAAAGTTTGCCAATATCACCGACTAATATAGCGTCCCTGTGTACTGGGCGGAGTATTAAAATTACAATCCCAACTTTTCCTGAACCTAGTAAGTAGTATCGATTTTGTTTATATATAATGTCTTTAACTGGTAGTGTTTGGAACTGCCCGGTAGACTGCGGATGTGTGTCCTAGGCAAAATCCCGACTTGGTCAAACCAAATATTTTGCGCTTCTCCGCAAAGCATGCGGTATTGAGGGATAATAGCATATACCGATATATAAGGTCGGAATACTAGTAAGGTCCCGGTTGCTATTGACCAATTTTCATCTACATGATCAAAGGTGGAAAACTGCAAATTATTGAAGTGTCCGGTTTTTTTTCTGCGTAAAACAAAAAATGTGTTGCTCGAGTTCCGTTAGTCTATCATAATAACTCATTCTTAATCAATTATTTTAGTTTTTACGCTGATATTTCCTCTTTTTTTTTTTAACTGCGAACTCTGTTGGCATATTGATAGATACAACAGAAAGTAGAAAATTAACAAATAGCAAAATAAGTAAAAGGAAAATATCATAAATAGAAAACATTGGCCCCGAGGTCTCATGTTATAGGACTAGAGTTCCAAAAATCGAGTTCCAAAAATCATAGAATCATGATACGAGAAAATTTGTTAGATATTTTTGTGCCCATTATTTGATAAAGTATATACATCTTTAAATAAAAATGTTATGTGAGACTGTCAAGTATTTAGTCTTTGTTTGAAAATTGTAATGTCCAAAATTTTTTTGGGATAATAAAAAATACTAAACTATTATCAAAATTTTGCAGTGTTAAAATATTTCACATACTCCGGAATTGTTATGTTCAAAAAATTTTGGCAAATAAAAAATACGTAACCATTATCAAAATTTTGCAGTGGGAAAATATTTCACATACTCCGGAATAAGATCCTACCAATACTTGGAAATGAAGATATTTCAAGTAAAAAAGAGATTTATGACAGTAACAAAATGTTATAATACGCCAAACGGATAAAACGGTTAAAAGCTTATTAGAGCTTATGTTGACTCTGTTTGTATACTTTGCCGACTCTAGATAAAGCTTATTTATTATTATTTATTTATTTATTATTTGTAGCGTGCAGATGAACCCCAATGCATTTATACTATAGCATACTATATGGGTTTTACTTGTTTTTGAAAGCCGTAAGATGACATGCAGTTGTTTACATCGCTATCCTTTGTTTACGGTTAAACATTGCGTCATTGGCAAAATATTTTCATATATATACCAATACATTTAAAAGACATCTTTTGATATATTCAACCAGCATTTAAATGAAAATAGGGTGCGAACGGATCCAAGGGGCGATCGAACGTGTAGGATGAGAATGTTTTTTGAGCGAACGCACCAGATACCGTCGTACATGTCAATATTTATATTTTCTTTTTTTAATGTTATGCTTTAATATATCATGTATAATTCTGTCCTTTTATATGAAAATGAACAAACCACTCTGTAGTTCTGACCGTACGTATTTCCTGTTTTGTAGAACGTTTTGCATGGTTTGTTGACGTCGGGAAAGGTGCTTTCATACACGCCCGCGTTCCAATGTCGTCAAAACTATTTTTGAGAAAACCCCAAAGCGACCGTTTCAAGGCGCTCGTCGTTAGAAACATGCGTTAAAATATGCGCACTGTTAAAGGGCCGAGCCACCTTAATAGGTTTATGCATGATCCGCGCTGATTTCAACTTTCTGCGTTCTGAGTAAAATTCTATATATGTACGTAGGACTCGGAAATGTGAAATAAACGAATGGGTTTTTTTACGTGCGATGGACCGTGTTATTCCCTTAATACATGTACATACGGGTCCACCTACTATTCTTATTATAATATAACGGTTAACGAGGATCTCATGAGAGGAACAAATTAAAGAAAAATGTTAACGCAGAATAATTTCCACGTGCAGAAAATCAAAGCGGACGATCTCTCATTTAGTATGCAACTGTAACTAATAGATACATAGACAATAACACTAGTGAATGCAAATTTATGTACTGAATTTGAAACAAATATACTGCACATCTGTGGTTTTTAATCCAGCTATCACGCGTCATATCTGAGACTACTGTATGTGTTATATGTTACAGTAGTCTTAGGTCACAGAGACCATCGCACAACATCGAACGGCCCACCGCACTTCGGTGCAGACCAACTAACTTTGAACAGTGTGACCATCAAACTTCGGTGTTCCCATTGTACCTGGGACTTATACATATATATAATCTTCTTTTTACTTGATTTCAATAATTGCAAACACTTTTTATACCGATTTTTCTGATAATAATAATAATAATTTTACTTGCAAAATATACCCATATGGGTCAAGCAAACACAAATACAAACATATATAATACAGAAATTGAAGAACTACAAATATAAACTTAAAAAAAAACAACATAGTTATAAATGGTAATGTAACCTTTGATGGACATGGATGTCATTTTCGCAATTCTAAAGATTGCTTTATAAAGTCACCAACTTCTATCAAAAGCTCAGATTCAGGATTTAAAAGTAGTTTTAGCTTTAAAAGTGGTTGATAATTTGTATAATCAGGGTTAATATTATTAATCTTTAAAAATAAGCAATCTCTTAAATTTGAGTTCAGTTTGCAATATAGAAAAAAATGGTATTCATCATCAAGTTTATTACAAAGTTTACATAACCTTTGATCTCTGGGTACATTTTAATATCTTCCTATTTCAACTTCTAGGTTATGGGCACTAACCATTAATTTAGAAATTAATTGTCTGGTTTTAAAATTTGATTCTTTTAATAAATAATTCTCAATTTTTATCTCAGATTTTATTTGACTATATTGAAATAATTTTGAACTCTCTGCTACTGAAGAAAGTTTATTCAAGACTTTTTTTGTATAAACTTCATGTGATATCTGTTTAAACGTCATCTTTAAGGAATACTTAATTTTATTGTATGGTTTATCATTATTTTCAAAATCTTCAACATTTAATCCGGTCTCTTTAAATATATTTAGAGCAAATGTATACCAACTATGAAAACCATCATTATGCAGTGACTTATTTAATTCATAGGCTTCTTTTAACAGGGGATTAATATCATGGGTATGAAGTCTACAAAAATATAGCATAACTTGTGGTTTAATAAATGAAGCCATAGAAAATCTGCCCAGTTCTGTTTTCGCTGAAGTATTACATGCAGTTTTATTAAGTCCTAGGACAGATTTACAGTTTTTATTATGAATCATTTCATAGCAAGATTTATCTTCTAAAGACAAAGTATCACAAACAGAACCATGTTGTTCTGATCGTTTCAAAGATTTAAAATGGATAAATAATCTTCCATAAACCAGACTTCACTATTATATAATAGAACAGGTATTATTAAGACATCAAATAGTTTACATGATAAATTAACAGGGATGGATTGAAAGTTAGAAAATCTACTTTTTAAAGCAAATAGGACCTTCAATCCCTTTTTTGATAGTTCCTGGATAGCTTTTTTAAAATTGTCTTTGTAGTTAATTATGTTTCCTAAAAAATTGTATTCTTTAGTTTCATTTAATTGGATGTTTTTATAGTGTACCACAGGGGTGGGAGAAAATTTATTCTGAAAATTCATAACTTTAGTTTTTTTAGTATTAACTGTTAATTGCCAGTCATAGCAGTACTTCTCTAGTTTATTTATAGCATTTTGCAGTCCTATATGTGAACTTGACATTATTACCAAATCGTCTGCAAAGCTTAAGCTGGACAATTCAGATTTTTGAAGGACTAAAGGTTTACAAGTATTGTCAAAAATCTGTTGTATATCATTAATAAAACAATTAAATATAGTACGGCTTAAACTATCCCCTTGCTTAACACCTCTTTCCAATGTGAAGGATTTAGAAATTTTATTATCAATTTTTATAGAAGATTCTGTTAAGTTATACATATCACTAATTACCTCATAAAATGTTTTCCCTAACCAATTTTTTTATGAGTTTGTATCGTAACCCATTATGCCACAAAGTGTCAAATGCTCTGCGTAAATCAACAAAGCAGGCAAATATATCTTTTCCTTCTTTTTATTTACATATTTTGAAATTAAAGATTTTAGTATAAACAAACTATCTGTGGTTCTATGATTGACTCTTAAGCCAAACTGCTGATTTGCAAAAATGTTTTCACAATGTAATGTTAATCTTTTATTTAATGCAGAGCTAAAGAGTTTCGCAACACAATTTTGGAGAGATATATCCCTATAATTATTAGGATCAGTACAGTCTCCAGATTTAAAATTAATATTGTGTACGAATTTCTCCATTGAATTGGATATTTACCCGTTTCTAAAATTAAATTAAAAAGTTTAGTTATGGACTTACATGTAACATAACTGCTATATTTAATGACTTCATTTGCAATTCTATCTGGTCCTGCACTTTTCCCCATTTTTGATTTGTTAATACACCTTTTAAATTCTGTTATAGTGAAAGGTGCATCTGTCAATTCATTCTCCTTTAATATATTTTTATAATCTTTAACATATGCATCTAATTTATCCATAAAAGGTACATTTAAATGTTCAGGCTTTCCCTGGGACTGAAAATGTTGACTTATATTTTCCATATTAACAAGTTTACTTAAGTTTGAATTATTGCTATCTTCATTTTTAAGTGTATTTAAATGCTGCCAGTATTGTTTTGGATCTGTTTCTTTCCAATTTAAAAGTTTATCATAAATATCTTTCTTAAATAGATATTTCTTCCTTTTAATCATCTTTTTAAGATTCTTAGATTCTTACATTGATAAAAAAAAAATGACGCAGCTGCATATCAAATGGTTTAGACCGCATTTTGTTGCCTAAATCAACCACTGTTTTTTTTTTTCAAATCTTTAACTTCATTGTCTGACCATGATTTCTTCTTTTTTATTTTTATTTTTTTGTGTCTTACTATTTTACAGGACTTTTTTGCCAAATTATCAAAAATATTTGTTAGTTGTTTTGTAGCTTTATTAATTCCATTGCTGTTTTCATCAAAAATATTATTTTCAAAAGAGACTATCTCATGTAATACATCACCATCACTTATAGTGTCGATTAATTTGTTTTTAGAAATAGCTTACCATTTGTATGTACACTGTAAAGGTATAAAATTAGAAAGTCTTCCTCAAAATCAGGAGTAATATTACAATATATATGAACAGAAATCTGTGAGTGGTCTGATAAATATGTAGCACTATCAACTTGGAAAAAAATTATAAAAGTCAAGAGGTCCATGTCCGCCATAGCATAATCAACAACACTTGATCCATATGACTTATGGCAAATAAAATTCCCCAAAGTATCACCTACAAAGCGACCATTTAACACACGGAGCTGAGAAGTAATGCAGGGGTCTATGAGACCTTTACCTTGAGTGTTAAAAATGTTATCTCATGTATTTCTGATAATAGTACAATCTTCACTATAATCGTCAGGCAACACATTTTGCAGAGAGTCACGAGACAGGCTTTCATTATCAATAAAATCTATCTTTTCTCCAATTCGAGCATTTAAATCACCAAGTATAAGTATATTAGATGTCTTTGGAATATTAGATATTTCATTTTCTAGATTCAAGAAAACATCATCATAATAATTGGAGCTAACAGGAGGAACATAGCATGCACAAATGTAAACATCTTTATTTAAACCAAAAAAGACTACACAAAAAAACCATTAAAATATCGTTTCATCTCGGCCTCTAGTAATTGTTCTACAACTAATCTTTCAGTGCTTTTAACAAGTTCATTAACTACTATTAATGAGCTTATCATAAACTATTGTAATAAAATATATGAACATAGTGGTATAAACTATTTTTGGAGTGTAAAAAATTCTTTGGATGTTTTAGATAAATTACATGCTTTTGATGGTCCTTTTGATTTTGTTGACAGTTTTGATTTTTCTACTCTTTACACTACACTCCCACACTATCTTATCAAACAAAAGTTTTCCTATTTAATTAAATGGTCGTTTGGTAAAGCTGAATGCAAATATATTTGCTGCAACTCATTTAAAGCCTTCTTCTATAATGAGAAAGGTAAATATGCTAGATATACTTACTGGAGGTGTGATGAGATGATTGAAGCTGTTAATTTTCTCCTTGATAATTTTTATGTACGTTTCGTCAACAAAGTTTATCGACAGGTTGTAGGTATCCCTATGGGCACTAATTGTGCCCTTTAATAGCAGACTTGTTTTTGTACTGTTACGAATCACAGTTTATGACTAAACTCAGTAAAGACCCGTCGAAATTGCATTTAATTGATCAATTCAACAACACTTACCGTTATCTTGATGATATTTTTCGTTAAATAATCAAGAATTTTCTCAATATACTGCTGAAATTTACCCCAAGGAACTTACTTTAAATAAATCAAATTTAAACGGTAATAACTGTCCTTTCCTAGATTTAGATATTTCGGTTTTAAACGGAAACTGCACACTAAAAGTTTCGACAAAACGGACGATTTTTCGTTCCCTATTGTTAATTTTCCATTTTAGATGGTGATGTTCCTTTGGCACCATCTTACGGTGTTTATATTTCACAGCTCGTTCGCTATGCCCGTGTCTGTTGTGACGTTTTGATTTTAACGAACGTAATCTATGTGTTACTGGTAAATTATTAAACTAGGGATATCGTTACCATAAATTACTTAAAACCTTTACTAAATTTTTCCATAGATATAAAGATTTGGTTTTGAAGTTTGGTTGTAGCTGTAGAAAACTTATTTCAAACGGGATAGCACATTCTCATTTTACGGAAATGTTGTTAACCGTGCCCGGAAATTTAGAACTGATCCTTGTAAACTTATCGCTCCTTTAAATAAACTTATTCTAAAGGTTACCAATTCAACACTGTAATAAGATCATTGAATATTGTTTTTATTGGTATAAATATTGATTTTGTTATCAGTAAATTAAAAGCAAACTAAATATTACTAGTATGTTATATACATATACACATTCATGGATCTACAATCTGTCGATACCTGTATCTTGGCATTGCACAAGGTCATGTTTTCTCTGACTGTTTATGACGTCTTTACACTAAATCCATTGGATGTTGGATGTGTACGGATTGATAATTTAGTCTTAGATGCATGATTTTTTTATTAGTTGTTAGTGGCTTTGAACTAGCTGTCAGATAACTGCGAGTACTCTCAGATCTGTTCCTAATGTCTTTTTGTTGTTGGGATGTACAAGTACCCTGCCACGTCCACTTGTATTTTTGTCCATCTGATGAGTTAAGCCTTTTCAACTGATTTTATAGTTCGTTCTTATGTTGTACTGTTATATCACTGTCCCAGGTTAGGGGAGGTTGGGATCCCGCTAACATGTTTAACCCCGCCACATTATGTATGTATGTGCCTGTCCCAAGTCAGGAGCCTGTAATTCAGTGGTTGTCGTTTGTTTATGTGTTACATATTTGTTTTTCGTTTATTTTTTGTACATAAATAAGGCCGTTAGTTTTCTCGTTTGAATTGTTTTACATTGTCATTTCGGGCCTTTTATAGCTGACTATGCGGTATGGGCTTTGTTTATTGTTGAAGGCCGTACGGTGACCTGTAGTTGTTAATTTCTGTGTCATTTTGGACTCTTGTGGACAGTTGTCTCATTGGCAATCATACCACATCTTCTTTTTTATATTTGTTTAATTTGAACCATAATCTGTTTTCTGATGAAAAAATATGTGGCATTTCAGTTTTGCCTTTCTTATATTTTGATCTATATAAAACAATAATGCCTCCACCAAATCTCTTTGATCGCCTTTTTTTCTTTCGGCATCTCTGTAAAGTGCTAAATTCAGGAATATTTAAATTAGAGTCTGATCCCTTCCATGTCTCAAGAAGTATATTTATATCATGTTTTAAGTATGAGTTAAATATTTCATCACTGCATTTGCTCCCCAGCCCTTGAACATTCCAAGATGAGATAGTAAGATTACTTATCATAATTAATAACAAATTCAAAACCTGGCACAGACATGACTATATATTTCAATAGTAATTATAACATATGTATAAAACAATTTATTTGTTTTTCTTTCTTTTCTTTTGTTATATATATAACGTTTGAATGCAACAACAATATTCAGAAGGAAAAAATGAAAATATTAAATGTTCATTGATCTTTTCAAATATTTAAGAAGGAAACTATTATTAAATAAACTAGTTGCCAATGCAAAGAGGAATAACTCCAATTCTCTTTTTTTTTTCACTGAGTTTGAATGTCAGAAATGATTGTTCATTAAAAGACTTAAAATTAAATATTAAAGTCCTTTTAAAGTATTTTGAAGTTGAAATATGTTTATATCTATACCTTTATGTATATATCAAAAACTTTTCATGAGCATGATGCAAACAGTACCACTAACACATGACTAATACAGTAGATTGTACAACAATGTACAATTGATGTTAACAAAATTAAATGCACTTTCCTGTTGAAATGCACAATGTATAGTTTTCTGCTTTCCCATAATACACATACCTCCCCTCACAATGATATATATTTTACAATATGGTTTTGTCACTAAGTTCACCAAATTGCATTTTTCTAAATATTTCAAATTAAATAGTTCTATCTGTTTAAAATAACAGTAAACTTGGAAAAAATTATTAACAATAACACATTTGTATCTCTTCCTGAGATTGTTTTTATTGTACTAAATTATTAATTGTAACTCTCGCGGATATTGCCCGAAGGAAATATGAGTTTATTTAAGGGTTTAAAAATCTTCTTAGCTGATATATTTTGATGCTTATGTCACGAACAGATATATATAACAAACATTTCTCAAATTGTCAGTATATAAATTTAGAAAAAAAATCATTAAGAAACGAAGGTTTCAGCTCCCTCAGACTAAGTTGGCCTTTGATGGATTTAGCTCTTATGTAAAAATAAGATGTGGTATAATTAATCATACCAATGCGACAACTATTCAAGAAAGTTCAAATCAAGAGGATGTATAAGCAGTTACATGTATATAAAGGCAATCGTACGACCTTCAATAATGAAATACACGGAAACCGTAAAGTCGTTTATAAAAGGCCACGCCCCGACATGAAAAATATGAAACAATTCAATTGAGAAAAGTAACGGCCCTTATTTATAACAAAGCATTTACAAAAAAAAGAACAAAAATAACAGACTTGAAGTAACGAAAAGCACTGAAGTACATGCTCCTGACTTTGTACAGACATGTATTTGATGAATGAATCATGTATTCTGTATTATTCTCCAACAATGGAAGCTCGGATAAAAAGGAATTGGAATGATTGAAAAACCAAAGTTATAAATGTACATAAACAGGCAAAAAATGTACTCCATCTCATTCATTGGTTATTAGGTTGCATAACATATAGTTTGACTATTATCGTTATGAATTTGCAAATAATACACACAACTTTGCAGCAAACAAACAATATTCAATCTTATTCATAATATGACTTGCATTTTCAGACAGAGAGCATGTTTTGCGATACACACTGACAGTGTGTATATTTTGCGAGACAAAATTGCTGGACTGGAATTACTTTAATCTTGATATTTGCAAACGAAACTTGATTGAATTATTTGTTTTTATCAAAATAATTATAATTATTACTGATAAAATGAAAAAAAATCTATCAGAATTAAACTACCGTTTGTTCATATGAGACAAGATATATCCTATTGGAGTCAAATTTCTCCTATGGATTCGTAAAGGGCAAAAATATCCTCAGTAACGGAAAAAAAAGCCCCGATGGTAAAAAAAATCAGTCATTTTTTAATAATGCTATCCTAGAGGGTTAACAAAGTTCTACTGGTATTTTTCGGAATTAATCTTTTAGACATACGTTAAAACGGTGTGCCGGATTTGCAATCATGAACACGATGAAAAGTGCGAGAAAGTGATAAATGATTATTTTAAATAAAATAAAGAATTGTAATGATAATATCATACATTTTACTATTTATCAGAAAATAAATAAACCCGTAAACACAATTTCAAGTAAAAAAAATCATATATATAAACACGTTCTTAAGGAATACTTGATATATTTGCCTGATCTTATACTTGTTTATTTACTAAATGCCTTCAAATACATCTGACGTTTATTTCTATTTTATATGCTACAAAACGTACTTAGCTTAGTCTAAATGAAAATAAAGAACGGAGAACAAAAATATTGTTGAAGAGAAAATACATATCCGTGTTAAATTCGCCTCAGTTTGTTTATTCAAGTTTGACATCCAACTTCTTAATCCGCAATCCACATTCACCCGACAACCTTGTATATTGTATATTCTTGATGGAATACCCTCATGTACATGTGGCCATCAGGAACTGAGACAAATATGATATATGTTATGGTATTTATCAAAACCTAAATGATTGAAAATATCTAAGTATAATAAGCGTTCAGAATTATAATTTGGCATAGTTCAACATTGGAGAAATGACTCAAGTTGAATGTTATTAATAAGATGTCCAAAATATATATACATGTCTATTGCGATTGGTGCTGTAGTGTACCAAAGGTGTGAGTTCAAATCCCGCTGAGGGATAAAAATTTGTCAGCTTAAAAATCTAATTCTAACACTTCTGGGTTTAATTTTCAGACTCAATTATAGACTTAAGTAAACTAAGTTTTTAATCCAAAATCGAGAACAAGAGATTTTATATTTGCTGTTTCAAATATAATGCAATTAAATAAAGATAAACATGGTTACATAATAGTAAACCAATTTCTATAACATCATGATATACATGTACATGTAAATGAGGAAATGAGTATCTCGCAATTAAAAAAAAGTTTTCTAATCAGTACGTAGTGTTTATACAAGACTGTAAAGTCATCTTACAAAATGAATTAAGGACTGAATGAATATCATCTGATTTAGAATTAACACACGTTCAGTGCACATAACACGATTAAGAATAAATGAACGTAGAGCGCACTTTACACGATTAAGAATGAATGAACGTTGAGCGCATTTTACACGATTGAGAATGAATGAACGTTGAACGCACTTTACACGATTAAGAATGAATGAACGTTGAGCGCACGTTGAATGGAAAACACACGGAATGATGAACGATGAGCGCACGCACGTTGAATGCACGATGAATGAACGGAACACGTACGCAGAACAGACGATGCACGATGAATGAACGGAACAAGTCCGCAGAACGGACGATGCACGATGAATGCACGGAAATTGGTCAGTTTGAATTTTAGAAGGTCTGTAGTATTTTTGTGTTGTTTATTTGATTCGTTTGTACTTTGGGAATTGTAAGATTCAACTTAGAGTGACACTGTGTTTTTAAAGAGGATTATGACATCCAATATCCCAGCCGTATCATATTTTTTCTAACATTGAGAATGTATTCTGCATTTTTATGTTTTTGACAAAAGGCAGATATAATACGGGCGGATCCAGGATCTTAGGTTAGGGTGCCCAAACTTAAATTTTCGCCGAGCGGATCGATACGAACATTTTTTTTAGGTAAAATTATCGAAATATTCTTTATTAAGCTGAGGACAACCCATGCTTTGCAAATTTTAGGGGGAGGCGCACGACCGCCACAACCCCGCCTGAATCCACTCCTGGTAATGCCATATCAATATATAATACTAGAATATAATTGGATTGGCTGAGTTGATAATGAAATTTTTACAAATATCTGATCAATTAACGATTTTTGACATGCATTTTTATACATGTCAAAACATGGTTACTAGTTATTAATACTTTTATGTTAACATCAACCTTCAGAGGCGGATTTTGGGAGAGAAGGGGCAGGGTGCCTCAGCCAATTCTTTTGAGCTTCATTTATTATTAATGCAGACTGTTTCCTGTTTACCTCCGAATGTTGCCTCGTCGGGGTTCTGATTCTCCCTCCCACTTTTTCAAAATCCTGGATCCGCATTTGACCTTGTGGTATATTGTCCCTGAACTGTGCACCATATCATGTATGATATAGCATCGGAAGGAGTCTGATTCCAGCGGATCACCCCTAGAACTCAACTCATTTCATTCGTCCTTCCACAGGGGTTACTTTAAATTAATTGTATTTACAATTTAGAAAAGAAATCTGTTTACAAACCTGAATTCTTCGTTTTTATTAGAATGTGTTGGTTCGTATCAGCTGCATATTTTTTTCTGATTTCCTTTTTTTTTTTTTTTTTACTTTTCTTTCGATTTGATACATTTGTTCGCATGGTTTTTGCTAGAAATAATTTCCCTTAAACAAGTTTTTAAATAAAAATATTAGTTGTTAACAAGAACAAAAATGGACCAATTAAAGTACACATTCAAATGACTCAGCATAACTTTTGTCTGTCACGATCTCCAAATCTCAAAACGCCCATTGAATACGCGCGTTCGCGATCCGACTTCTCATCCGGGACACTTTCCCGGCTACATGACACTTCTGTTGATATTTAACATTTGCGCATCCGCAAACGGATGGCCGGAAAAATAGAGTTTAACTATTCTTCCAACAATAGACACTCCATTTTTGTAATTAGAGTTAAAGGATGGATAAATACCCTGACTACGGGTACCTACAATTGCTTTTTTTTTTTTTTGTTAAAAAAATACCCACAATTGCTTTCATCCACTTGATTTGAACTTTGGTGGATAGTTGTCACATTGTCAATCATGTTTTTGTCCATTATGAGTTTTTTTTCAACGAACTTGCTGAATTTATTCAAACATATCTAAGACTGTGGTGGCGATTCAGACTGTAGACCTTGTCTTGCTGATAACTTTTGCTGTTTGAAGTTTCCCTCTTTCTATTATGATTTTCATGAAAGTGAACAGTTTTGATGGAAATAGACTAGTGAGCCAAGGCTCCGTGTTGAAGGCCGTACATTGACCTATAATGGTTTACTTTTATAAATTGTTATTTGGATGGAGAGTTGTCTCATTGGCACTCACACCACATCTTCCTATATCTATTGGTGGATTTCATCATTCTTAACATTTCTGCCCCTGTAAAATTTTATCCATGTAGAGCGGTTTTCAACATAATAGATAACACTTGCATGTTACCCTTACGTTCTGTGTATAGCCATATCAGAGAAGTTTAACGACGACGACGACGAAGAACGACGCCAAGTGATGAAAAAGCTCACTTAGCCATGTGGGCCAAAATTCAAGAAAGGATATGAACAAAAATTTAAAAACAGTTGAAAACAAATATAGCAAAAAGAACGTTTTTTAATAGAAAAAAATATATAATATATGATTTCTGAATAAAGACTTATCAATATAAGATGTTGTATGCATATGATTCCCATTGAGACAACTATTCACCAGATATCAAACGATGTTAGCAACTATAGGTCACCGAAAAGGCTTCCATGATGAGCAAAAACAACACCCCATATCAAGCCATAAAAGGTTCCGTGTCTTTTTTCTAACATTTTGCAAGTGAGCGAAAAATCGAGTGCTATGTTAGATCAATATAACAAGTTATTGTTATCTGAATATACAAAACAGATACAATAAACTCACCATACAAAATATTGGACAAGAGAGAAACGAAAGATACCAAAGGGATATTCAAACTCATAAGTCGGAAGCAAACTGGCAATGCAATTATTTAATGTCTAAAAACGAAAAAAGACCAATAATAACAGTACACAAAAAAGACTGACCAACACGAACACCACCAAAAACCTGGGGCCATCTGTAGTGCTCTGGGCAACAAAAGTTAACTGATTTTCAAATCAGAATATACAAATCAAGGTACACAAAAAAATCCTTAGGGAATTATATGATTCCAAAAGGAGTGAGTCGGAAGAATAAATAAAAATGTAATAGCAACATTATAAGTCTCCAAGGTAGGTTTATCCATATGGGGGAATGTCCATAAAACCAAATGATCGCCTATATAAACCAACAGAATGACTGGAAAATAACTTCCATACTGAAGTTCCGGACTTGGTACAGGCACTTTTCACAGAAAAAAGATTGTTTAACACTAGTTTTACAGCCAGTAAAACCTCCGACTTGTAGTTTCGTTATATTGACAAAACTGTGTGTGCGGTACTCAAGCAGACATAATTGGTTAACATTACAATAATTGGAATTCAGTAGCCAAAACATACATCATCGATATAGAACATCACTACATTAAATTATTTAAATAAAACACATATAAAAATAAATTTAACAAAGACGCCATCAAAAACATTTTATGCAGTTGATCGTATAACTAATCTAGTATACCACAGTATATTAAACCATAATATACACACCGATAAAGTAAAAATAAGTAAAATATGAACACGAGGGTACACAAAATAAAAAAAAAAAAGCTATGAAAGGCCATATGCCCGAAGCGTCTTCTGCTATGCTTGCATCATTCGCCTTCTGAATCCATACGCTGTCATGTTGCTAGTGAATTGAAATATAGACACATAGCATCGTTCAACCAACAACGATTGTTTTGTCGTTTTAGACCACTTTTTACGCTTAAACTTATTTCAAGATCTTAATCGACTCAAGGTTGAACAAGCTCTAAATGGATTGACAAAATAAATATTTGATATGAAGTCACACAACTCTACAAATCCGGACATAAAGTGAAATGAACAATACGAAACATGTTATATATATGGCATCATAATATTGCAGAGCTAAGTGAAAAGAAATAGTATTATTGGTATATTTTCCCGTAAATTTGCAATCGCAGAACTGACGTGATACCAAAACAACTGGGAAATGACATCACAGAGCAATACAATTACGTCAAGTTTGTATGCCCATCCACATCATTTGTCAGTGAAATTAACTGTCTATCATCATCCATACAACGTTTATGCTCTTAAAAGTGTATTCCTAAGGGTTTCAGATAATTTCATATTCTACTCCAAGAAACAATCGTTAAGACGAAATGCCGATAATAAGACATTTATTTGATAGTATTTTTTTTTTATCTAATTTTGATACTGACTTCATCAGTTCGAAAATTAGCTGCGAGCTTACTTCTATGTCTAGCCTGGAATGACAAACATCGACGCCATTGTCCATTAGCATTTTCGATGGCAGTATTTCATTACCAACAAAGATCGATTATTATTTCATGATAAACAATCATCGAAACCTTCAATGGCGGGAACTGCATGTTACGATCTGACGTGTAAGTGTAAATCGCTTATAAAGCAGTTTATATTTGATTTTTATTTATTCAGTTTCATGCAGGTATAGTTTCAGTTCGTCAACTGTGTAAAACTTGGCTTTAGGAAGACTAATCAGACGAAGCCATACATCAGTTTTAATTTTTGACTGATCAATGAGGTATCGATGTAAAGCTTTTAACCAGAAATGTAACAGGTAGAAGCTTATTCTCACAAATTTCAAAGGAATTCAAATATTTTATGAGATAGAGAACGAACCTATAAATCCGGTGTAGGATAAAAGACTTGGACGCACAAAATAAATGCACTTAGAGCATATTACTTTTCATATAGATTACCCGATTTTTATCTGCAAAAAAAATAAATTCTCTTTTGTCTTGAATAGTAAATACAAATACATTCAAATATTTGCGCAAGGCCTTGTAACTTACTTAAATGAGAAACATGCAGCTGAGGGTGTAATTCTTACAAGTTTTAATGATGATTGTATAACAGTTACTGCACTTTACCAACGGTTGAATATGAAACAGGACGAAATATGTTCATAATAGCACAAACATATGGCATATCGACAAAGCAATTTAGCAAAAATGAAAGACAAGATTACAAAAATGACCATAGCACAATAACACAATGGCGGGATGTATAACTTCCTAGCCACGTTAAAAGGATATAACCAAAAATGGACTAAACAGTAAAGGTTAATAATTTACAAAAACAAATAAGAAAACAATATAACACGTAATTAATATGATAAACAACGTCAATACCTAGAATCTATACTTCAAGACCATCATGTATTATTTGTGAACTTGATACGGAATATTTATCGACAAGGTCATCTTCCGATGAACTTTTTTAGAAAAAAGGACGAGACGTTCTTTGACATATCCCTGGTTCATCAACTTTCTGACACTGGTGATGTTTTATAAAGTCTTAGTAGCAGCTACAACCTCTTGAATACCGAATGAGTTGGGAAATGTATATCCCATATGGGGATGAATTTGTTATATTGCTACTAAGGTGGGGAACATTGATAATTTCAAAATTAGAACCGTCTCGTTTGTCATCGATTCTGGTACTGAGATGACCGCTGATGTCAAATTCGAGATATAAGTCTAAAATTGAGGCATAGGAAGCTGTGTATGTTGTTTCTTTATTTTTTAATTTAGGAGGATACATTAATTGAATCCAATCAGAAAAGTTTGGACTGCTAATGGAAAGAACATCATCAATATATCTGAATGTGAAATTAAATGATCTGGCTTCTTTGATCTTCTTGTTTTTGACATATGTCTGAAGGAATCCCGACTCATATGAAAATAAGAGGTCGGCAATAGGAGGCGCCCAGTTTGTTCCCATAGGAATGCCGACAATTTGTTGAAAAAGTCTACCTCCAAATTCATCAAATATGTTGTAAATAAGAAACTCCAGCATACTGATCACTAGTTCCTCTGTGTAGTATGTTTTAACTTTGTGTTTGCTATTAACAGAATATGCCGTATGGTATCCCAAAGTAATAAATTTATAGCGTATGCTACCATTTTTATATTGAAAAGCATTGTGGATTATTTCTTTAGACGATTTTTCAATTTCATATGAGGAATTGTGGTATACAGGATTGAAAAATCTAAAGATTTGATAGAATTGATTTAAGAGAAAGATCGAATTATTAAAAATTGTCCAGAAGTTTTTTTAGAATCAATATATGGTTAATACCACTACGCGAGTAAACAGTTTCACAGTATTTCTGAAGACCCTCTTTCACTGCGGACATATTTTTTGTCAATCTGATGGACAATTCCTTTGTTGAACATGCAGATGAGCCGGCTATGTACCGTTGTTTTTACAGAATTTGGGAAGCTTAGGTATCCAATACGAACAAGTTAAGTCCTCAGATTTGCTGTTCAATGTAATGTTCATTGAAACCATGAAGAACTTAAGAATCGCCAAAATCTAATCCTTGTCTAATGATATGTGTTTGTATGTGGGATTACCCGAGTGCTCATTTATTCCTTACTTTTTTACAAGACACTTGTAGTAGTACGATTTACATACAAATACAATATTATTTGAAGCTTTGTCCGCAGGAACAACATCATATTTATCGTGAAGACATGATAGACATTTCACAGCTTCTTTGTCTCTGAAAACGGACTTTGGTCGATCATTCACACAGTTTTTCAACTTATGAATTCGACGTTGTATTAGAGACCTTATTGTTTTGGCCCAGTCTGACAAAGTGTCCAGTTCAACTTCTTCTCGTTCAGCCAATGCTCTTGCGTAGTTCTCAATGGAATCAATATTTATATTGAAGTTATGGATCTAATAGATTATTGGATTTATCTGAACTTAGGACTATGAGATATCCCCTTTCGGAGATGTTCATGTTGAATTGTGTTTAGATCCCCAGTAATAACATGGCCAGAGGGGCTGTAAATATAAGGCGAGTGGGAACAGTCACATGTCAGAGGTTTTTTTTAATTTATTATTCTAAATCAGATGTCATACAATGCTTACTTATAGTTAAATACTTGAGGTGCAATGGTTTTGATATAACTGTAGGATACAATATGAACAGACTGATTTTAAAAAATAAAGTGGAATTTTAGATATTTAATCTTTGTGGTGAAGAATGTTGCTGATGTTGATAGCATCAATTCCTCTATAAGTAAACTAAACTGGAAGGAATTTCCTCTTTCCGCCATGAAAAGGTTCCGATCTTACTGACCTGGTTTAAAAGACAGAAAATAGCTACATCACAATTTATACTGACCGTATAAAAAAGAAGATGTAGTATGATTGCCAATGAGACAACTCTTCACAAGAGTTCACAGTCTAAATATTGAAGAAAATGTATTTATGCATCCCTTGTCAAGTGCATAATCTCTCAAACATTTTAGAAAATTAACAGGCAGTGAAAAAAGAATAGTTATATTGTAATGTAATCCTAGCGAATGATGAAGATGTGAAAGAAGGTCATCAAAGCTACCGGAGGGCGATCTAGATTTGGAAGACTTTTTTTACATTGGACCGATGGTAATATGTTTGCCCATGACTACGTTGGTGTCGTAAGGTAGTATTAAATAAGCTCATTACATTTACATCACAGCAGAATGGACTTGACAAATTTCCTACTCCTTTGATGTTATCATTGCAACCATATGGTATCACTGTAATAAGATATTTAAATATTTTATTTCTAGTAAACAACTGTCCCTTCTTAACTTTTTGTGGAATTCTGTATGAGTTCACCCAAGTTTTGGTGGGGTTCGTGTTGCTCAGTCTTTAGTTTTCTATGTTGTGTTTTGTGAATTATTGTTTATATAAATAAGAAGACGTTACATGAGTTCCAATGAGACAACTCTCCAACCAAGTCACAATGTGAATAAAGTAAAAACTATAAATCAAAGTACGGCCTTCAACACAGAGGCTTGGCTCACACCGAACAGCAAGCTGCTTTGTCTGCTTGTCTTTTCTTTTTAGCCATTTCGTTGTCAGTTTACTAACGACTTATGAGCTTGGTTGTCCTTTGATATCTTACGCCTCTCTTTGATATATAACTTGTCGGTTATAAGGCACACTTTAAAAATTTACTGACCTTGAACTAATTTTCATGATTTGTTGAAACTTGTTGAGGTTAAGTTTAAAATTTAATACTTATTTGTTTTAATTATTTATACGACACATTATATCTGAACAGTTACTCACAGGTCATGTTTTTGTCTGACTGTTAATAATGTTACACTTAATCCATTGGCTGTTTTATATGTACTGATTGATATGTAAGTCTTAGATGCATGATTTTTTATTAGTTGTTATTGGCTTTGAACTGAGGGTTTTTATCGTAGAGTTGCAAGTTGCGAGTTGAATTGGCCGAGTTGCGAGTTAAGAAAGTCGAGTTGCGAGTTACAAAGGTCGAGATGCGAGTTATGAAGGTCGCGTTGCGAGTTAAGAAGGCGAGTTGCGAGTTACGAAAGTCGAGTTGCGAGTTACGAAGGTCGAGTTGCGAGTTACAAGAATATTATGTTTCTCTAATTTCTTAAGAATTATATATATAAACGGTCGTAAATATAAACGGTCGTGTCGTCTGATTTTGAAACAGAATTCAGGTTTACTTCGCATTTAATAAACAAAGCATACATGTACCCGAACTTAGTTATACACTGCATGAGGAAGGGTCCAGGTATTTTGATTGCAGTATTTGAAAGAGTTATGTGATACTTATTTATAAGAGTCTATATGTTGCAAAGTCACGCACGCTTAAATTTCTTTCATGAGAGCGACATTGTTCATTTTCTAAAATAAAACAGGATATACTGATATAAGACAAAATGTATACCGTACTGAACAGATCAAGCATAAGAAAATAAATCATGTAGACAAATGAAATATACTTGCAAATTATCGACATCTCACAGAATTTGGCACTGTGTTAGGCCTAAAGTAAATACTTATCAAAGGTACCAGGCTTATAATATTTTCTACGCCAGACGCGCGTTTCGTCTATACAAGACTCATCAGTGACGCTTGAATAAAGGATATTCATTAGCATACCAAGTGCTAACTCTTCATCTTTCGCAAAGGTTTAGTGTGACAAAGGGACAATTGTACATTTAGCTTAGGAACATATCTCATGAATTAGTCAGAAATGTGATATGCTATGTGCTTTATGTGATAAATTAAATAATTTTGAACATTGTTAACTTTGTGATTCAACCCCAAGCGGAGAGTGCATATATACCAAATAGTTAATCATCGAGTTATTCAATGTATGTATATCTGAATACTACAATGCAAACATAAGCATGCTATAGATGTCTTTCTATGGTTCATTGGTCAATGTTGAATTTCTCGGAATTGTTCTGTTTTCAAATACTTTTCAAATAACTAACTCTTTAAAACTGCACTTTTTCATATCGATGTAAAATGTTTCGACGTTTTATACAGACAATTCAAACTTTATTTAATCAATTTCCCATCTACTGCACAATGAGTTTCGTGTCAAAACAAAGTTAAAGAGTTATATTTGTCAGCATGCCATTCCTAAATTAACTTGATTGATTTGAGTATGATTAATCCGTTTTTAGAAAGAAGTTACATATTCCAAAACCGCGTCTTTTGTCTCTTTTACAAAAGTATCTTTGACAGCTACAAGTATAGAATAAAGAATGAAAACGGGAATGTGTTAAAGAGACAACAACCCAACCAAAACATACAAGACAACCCAAGGCCACCAATGGGTCTTCAACACAGCGAGAAATCCCACCCGAGCAAGCCTCGAAACACAATGTACACTAGATCAAGAAAATGGACGCAGTTATATGCTCCGAAACATATAGATAATTTTAAATTTTAAATTAAAAATATACAAAACCAACAAAGGCTAAAGATTCCTAACTTAGGACAGACGCATAAATGCGGCGGGTTAAAACAGGTTTTATGAGCGCTCAACCTTCCTCCTTCACCTCTAGCCAATGTAGACATATATAACTTAAACGTCCACAATTTTGAGTGTCACTGCCAAAGAATAAATTTTGGGGTCCCTAATAAATATTACCTCGGCAGCTGCCCCAAAGAGCCCACTCTTAACGAAATCTACAGAAGGTTTTTTACATATATGTACTATAGTTTAGTTGCTATCTCCCTTTACGTTTAATATGACGGTGCTGGCTATGAAATTTAATACTAATTTAACTACAAGCCATCCGTATTTCAAAAGGCTATCTGTTTCTTCAGAAAATAACCACACTTTGCTTAGTGCTTATATAAGCAATCCATTCATTTTTTACACGAGACTCAGATGAAGTCCAAACAACAAAAAGAATCAACAATACTGTATACAATTCTATAAGCAATCATTATTCAAAAATGTTAAAGAGGTACACCAAAAATTTAAATAGTTTTCCCATTTTCACGCAACTCGACTTTCGTAACTCGCAACTCGCAACTCGACTTTTGTAACTCGCAACTCGACTTTCGTAACTCGCAACTCGACTTTTGTAACTCGCAACTCGACTTTCGTAACTCGTAACTCGACTTTCGTAACTTTTGTAACTCGCAACTCGATACTCGACAAAAATGAATCTCATTCGACCTGAACTAGCTGTCAGTAATTGCGAGTACTCTCAGATCTGTACTAAATGCATTTGTTATTATAATAAATACCTTTCTACGTCCGGTCCGTGTTTTTGTTAGTTGTTATCCTTCTTTGTATCGATCTGATGAGTTAAGCCCTTTTCAACTTATTATTGTAGTTTGTACTTATGTTGTACTGTTACACCACTGTCCCAGGTTGGGGTTGGGGTGGCCTAGTTTAACATCGCTACATTCTGTATGTGCCTGTACCAAGTCAGGAGCCTGTAGTTTAGTACATTGTAGTTGTCATTTGTTACGGTATACCATATTTGGTTTTCGTTCATTTTTCTACATAAATCAGGCCGTACGGTTGCCTATTATTCTTTACATCGACTTCATCTGAACTTTGATGGATAGATGTCTCATTGGCAATCATACGACATCTCCTTATTTTGATATTCAGCAATACATTTGAGCAAAAAAGTGCTGACGAGTGTAAAACTGAGTATTCTGAGTATCCTTTACAATATTTACTACAGTTAATGTAGCTAGCGAACTCTTTTATTTACAACTCTCACTAATTCAATCATGATTATTCATTTCAGTTAAAAACGGTTGTTAATTTTATTTTCAGGGTTAATGTTCTGTGCGACGTCACTATACATACACTAGTATGGTGCCGTTTTAAAATCTATTCAGGACCTTGTAAACGATCTAAACTTAGGGTGAACTGGCCAAACTTATATATAATGGACCTCCTCCTTAAGTTAGTCCCTTTTTAATAAAGGACTTTCAAATGAAAATAACCAACAATTACGTCCGTCAACGCTTTCATAATTTGGGAATAGGTCATAATATAGGACAACGCCGCCACTTTACATCTAAGGTATTAAATAGGATTATGAATGTAACGGTTGTCAACCTTTCACAGCTTGACGGCATATTAAAAGATCTGTTTTGCTTAGTTTTGTATTGCTATTTTAAATTTTATTATTTTCTTATTTGTTTGAGGTTTTTTTATTTGGTATCATACATTTTATTCACTAAGTAATTCTCCGAACAATGTCGAAGGAGTAAAAGTAGCTTTAGTCAATTACTCCCATCAAGATGTTGGATCTAAAATAAAATATGCAGGTCAGAGACTTCCACTCCAAGTAAATTCCGAAAAATTGTTGAGTAGAATGCCGCCATTTCAAAAGACAAAATCTCAAAAGTAATTAAATTGAGTAGAGTAGCTGGTACCCCGTTTCGAATTTTTCAGATTTCCTCCGTTTCAGTTATCCTTAAACATCAAGTTCCGAATTGAGGGTGATTCATAATTTGTCCTTCACTTTACATAATTCCGTGAATGACTTTACTGACAAACAATATTGTTTGGTTATATACTCCAGAAGAAATGACGCAGTGAAAAGATTCGCAGATCGGGCAAAACATGCTCCTTTCTAAATGCGCAGTTAGATAGGCTTTCTGTTAGTTGAGGCTATCCCCGAGTGATTTTGATCAAATGCAGTTCAATAAATTTATAACCTATCTTATATACTTTATAAGACATCTTCTAAAATTTATAAGATACCTTCTAAAATTTATAAGATATCTTATAAATAATTTTCATATGAGACAGCTTAATACTTTACAAGATATCTTAATATATACTGTAATGATTGCAAATGAGACAACTTTATAGACCAAATGGCATTAACAACTATAGGTCCCCGGCCTTCAACAATGAGCAAAGGCCTTACCGCAGTTGTCAGCTATAAAAGGCTCAAATGTAAAACAATTCAAACGAGAAAACTAACGGCCTAATTTATGTACAAAGATATAGTTTATAAGATATCTTATATATAGTTTATAATTTGTATATCAGATATCTTATCAAGTTAATTAGATATCTTAAAGTAAGATTAAATAGTAAAACTGCCTGTAATAAATAAATGGGCCCAGGTGAATGGGCTCAGGTGTGTTGGGTTTGCAATTGGGTACTTTCTGCAATTTTTCCCGATAGTTTCAACATTGAATATTTGGAGATGCTATTAAGAAAACTCAAAAATGTATTTCACATAGATTCAGAGCGTGGTTTCCATAAATAAAAACATAAATCGCTAAAACCCTTGTTAATAGAAACATTGTATTGACATGCTTGAAAATCAAAATACTAAGCCAAGTATATCCCAGGTAATTTGAATTCTCTAGCTGACTCCTGTCTCGTTTTAATTTTCTGAGGTTCCGGTAACTATGCCCCACAGCCGATGTAAGCCCATGTGTGATTCCGATCCACCTCTGCAAAGTAAAATGACGGAGCAGACTCTTTATTACAATGATCGATGTTACATTAAATCAGCAGTAGAATTTCGCACTAATTATGATTATGAGATATTTGGCCGGTTCCTCTCGACAAAATTGACTAATTAATAGCATATCTGTCAAGCAAAATATTCTTAATATGACAAACAACAGGAAATATTTCATTATTTGGAAAATGATGGAAGTCTACATAAAATATAAAAAATAGGTGATTGACCGTAGACATCGTTACGGAAGCGTATTAGCGCCACACATTTTTTTATAATGGAAGTCTATCTTTGCGTTATAACTATAAAAATTAGATGATTGACCGTAGACATCGTTTAACATGTTGAAACGTTTAATTTACATTTTACGCAGGATATGCAATTGTCATTATGAAACGTTCTTGTTTTCGATTGCTTTTCCTCTTGAATATTTTGCGATGTTACGGGTATTAAAGCGAGATAGCTATAAACAGTCGTACTGATGAATGCGGACATGCTTTGAATTATGAAAATGCAAGAAATAGTCAAACTTACTTACTAACTGTTACATGATTTTTACTCAGGCGTCAATGTGTCAAATAAATTATTTACATATTTAAAAATGTTACGCCTTTCAATATTCTGTTTCATATTAGGCGGAAACCAGTTGAAATTAAATAAACGAAATGGACCTCTTTGATAGAGGAGGTAAAAAATCCTAAATTGTTATAGTTGAAATGTTTACATATGTTTCTATTGGGTTTAAAAGTTTAATAAAGATGCATAATTTAGGATTTTATGCATCTTATTTACGTGTTTTACTTGAATTATAGTATGGAGCTTCGAGATATTTGTAAAGTTTTAAATTATAGACAAATTTTCATAAAACAGTCGATTGTGGCAGGTTCAAATCGAAGTGGATCTTTTGTGCATAAGCATAAATTCCGTCGAAAAAAAAAATCCACAGAAAGATAATAGATTGATCTTTCTAAAGTATTAACTTGCATCTCTGCCCCGGCGATTTTTTTGGGAAAAATCGTAAAATGGGCAATAATTGCATCGCAAAGTGAAAGTCGAGTGTACCTTTTTATGTTCGGGCGTGTTTGAGTTGACTATTCTGTCTTGAAAACGTATAAAGCAAAATTATTTGATACGTCGTCTCGCTTCAGATTCTATTATTTTTATATATTTAGGCTACAGGTTGGTTTGATAACATTAAAAATTCACAATACTAAAAATGAAATATATGGGTCAAGTGAAATACCTTTCTAATTAGTCATAACAACAGAGTAGGTGTTCGAATAACAATTTTTTATAAAAAGTACTTGACGACAGACTTTACAACTGGATTATTAAAATGCATAACCTCAAAAACTTCATTTTTGTGTGTGTGGTTTTTTTACCTTCTCTAACAAAGAGTTCCATTTCTTTTCTTTAATTTCAACTGGGTTTCCGCCTGGGAATATTTGGTGAGGATAAGCCTAGGTCCAAACGACCTTAACCGAAACACAGTTTATATAAAAGGAACTCAAACTCGGCTCTGTGATTTTTTCTAGAATACCCACACTATTTAAATTACAATCACGTATGAAAATGCTGAAAATGTATTCCACATCAAAAATATCATCATGCATTGAGTAAAACTATTCGAGATAACTCTAGATGCATGTACCTAGAACATGAAATTTATTACAAAGGATTGTAATAAGATATACTGGATTGATCCTGGACCCGACCGATTTTAATATATAATTGGGAAAATAAATAATCAGTCCCTTGTTTTACTGAAAATGAAAAATCACGCTTCAACAGTGCAGTAAATAAATAATCTGTCCTTATAGTCCATACAAATAAAAAAACATGCAAAACAAATCCTCCTCCCAACCCCACCCAAGAATACCAAATGGTCGTCCCTTAACCATCCTACAAATTAGCCCTTTCCCGAAGTTACAAAGTTGGGGAGGAGATCTTTGTCATGATTGTGTATAGACTCCCTTTTGGGGCCTGACAAGATAAAGGGATTACGATCTTTTCTGCGTTCAACGTTTGATCGAAATAGGTTTTCACTTTCAGGCGTTCCCGCAGGAAGTTCCTTTGATACTATCTCATGTACACCACGAGTGGCCGGTTATGAATTGATACCAGTTCGGGATAATATGTTTTATGATCTAAAGTTGCTAAATTCACTCCCTGAACAACTTGATCATGGGTTGATGTGAATATGAATCAAAGTATTTTTGAAGATCGTGGCCCTTGTTCTCTCTTGGATTAACTTTGAGGAACTTGATAATCGATTGGCATCAAAGATGTACAGACTTGTTAATAAAATCAAAAACGGCATTGTGGTATATCATTTTAGATCTCGTCGTTCCTAATGAACTGTGACCGCTATGTCCCACTTTACTTTTTGTTTGTTATGCTTGGCCTACAAAATGATTCTTTAATAAATTATATATCAGCAAGAATGGTCCATAGTACAGAGATGCCCCACTCGCACTATCATTTTCTATGTTCAGTGGACCGTGAAATTGGGGTCAAAACTCTAATTTGGCATTTAAATTGAAAAGATCATATCATAGGGAACATGTGTACTAAGTTTCAAGTTGATTGGACTTTAATTCATCAAAACTACCTTGACCAAAAACTTTAACCTCAAGCGGGCAATATCATTTTCTATGTTCAGTGGACCGTGAAATTGGGGTCAAAACTCTAATTTGGCATTAACACTAGAAATATCATATCATAGGAACTTTAACCTGAAGCGCAGACGGACGAACGGACGGACGGACGAACGAACGAACGGACGCACAGACCGAAAACATAATGCCCCTAGGTTGGGCATAAAATGACATTAAGGGTCGGTGGCGAACAATAAAATTCAACAAAAGAAGTGATGACAGCTTTCCAAATTAATAAATGTCTGTGTAGAAAGTAAAATAACAAAATACCGAACTCCGAGCAAAATTCTTAACGAAAGTCCCTAAGCAAATGGCTTAATCAAAAGCTCAAACACATGAATGGATAACAACTGTCATATTCCTGACGTGGTACAGGCATTTTCTTATGTAGAAAATGGTGGATTAAACCTGGTTTTAGCAGCGCTTGAATATGTAATATGTATCTTCTACCGTCATTTCCTTGAAAGAAGGTTGCTGCTTAAAATTAAGTTATTGACTTCAAGTTCCAAACGGAATCATTTCCTTAAAAGTTTTACGGACGCCATCATGATTTGGTTGACCATTATCAAATATCTGTTCACAGGTGACAACTGATATGGTCCAAATGCCGTAACCACAATCCAGTCGTCTTTTCCTCGATTTTTACCTACCGGATAATAGTCATAGGTTTGTACTTACACGAGTAACACAACTGGTGGCCCATTTGCAGCAGGATCTGCTAACCCTTCTTGTGCACCTATGATATCCCTAGTTTTTGGTTGGGTTCGTGTTGCTTAGTCTTTAGATTTCTATGTTGTGTTTTGTATACTTCTTTTTGTCTTTTGGTTTTATTTCATAGCATTGTAAGTTCGTTTTCGACTTATGACTTTAAATATCTCTTTGATATCTTTTGTCCGTCTTTTCAATGCCGTACACAATATAACGGAATGTCTACCGCAGGAATAGATTATCTTATATGTAATTGACAAAACCTTTCGAAATTTCGGGTCCGCAATGTTCTTTAATTTCGTACTTTAGTTTTGTTTTTTTTAATCGAGCGTCACTAAATATTCTTTTGTAGACGAAACGGGCGTTTGCCTACAAAATTTTAATTTTGATATCTATGATGAGTTTGTTAAGAAGCGGTACGATAAAATCCATATCAAATTACTTTCCGGTGAGGAAGAACAAAAATTTTACAGTTATAATAAAATTTACAGATCTAACATTGTTGGGTTGATATTTAGACGAGTTGTATATACATAAAAATGTACAGATCATGCCAATTTATCACCATCACTGGATGTGTTTTATCCGATGGATGAATCTGTTGTAGAGTTGTCAACCAATCACAGACGTACTTATAAATATAATTATTTGCAATTCAAACTGTCATTCATACACAAATTTGTTATCAGAATCCTTTACTTATATTTCCAGATAATTTAGCTGATCTGTAAAAATAAAATCTCCATGCCTTCATATGTACAAAAATAGTATGTTTAAGAGTACGACGCTAATTAAAACTGACGTGGAAGGTAACACCCGGAGACCGAACTCTTCATTTTGGGACAAGTATGGACAGTCCAGGTGGTCTGTGATTGTGATTAAATATTTGACACAGCCTACGTTACTGATACAGAATGCAGGGTCAAAGAACTGAAACATTTAAAATAAAGCTTCACGATATCTCAGTAGCATGGGTTCGATTCCTAACATCACTGAGAGAAGATTGTCGAAAATATGGTGTACCAATTTTGCACCTCATGTTTGCGGATCTACAAGTTGATTGTTGATTGGTTGATGTTTAGACGAGTTGTTACATCTTGTGATCCGTTTATTTGGCAATCGCCATGGCAGTCAGCCATGTATCACCATCACTGCTTTTGTTAAAATATACTTTTCGATGGATGAATCTGTTGTAGAGTTGTCACTGGCTCAGACGTATAAAAATCATTTATATATATATATATATATATATATATATATAATATAAACAAGTCTAAATTGAAAACAACGTTCAAACCTATGATTGCGTTGGATAAAAACCGCAATTTTATACGCGTGCATGTAACAAATTTCGTTGTAAAGGGTCTAAATACAGCACAAACAACATTTTCCAAAAGACAAAAGAGTGAAAAAATATATTTTAACAAAACGCATTTGACTATCACCATCACTGCTGGTGATCCGATGGATCAATCTGTTGTAGAGTTGTCACTGGCTCAGACGTATATTTTTGGTCTTTTGGTAAATTGTTGTTTGTGCTGTATTTAGACCCTCTACCAAGAAATTTGTTTTACATGCACACGTATAAGAATTGCGGTTTTATCCAACGCAATCATAGGTTTGAACGTTGTTTTCAATTTAGACTTTATATATTTTTCGTTTGGGCTTGTATTATATTTTCCTTCGGGTTTATATGATCCGTTCATCCTATTTCGACTCTTTAAAATTCAAGAGTCTATCCTAAATTGAGGTAAATTATATGGCCTTCCAAATACCGTTTCGATCCTAACATCACTGAAGAGACATTAATTGTCGAAATCCGGATATGGTGTACAAATGTTTGCACCTCATGTTTGTGGTATACCATCTTTTCCACAAGTTTATTGTTTTCTGTTTGGTATTAATTAATATTAAGATCCATTTCGTTATCTGGTGATCAATTTATTTGGCAATCGCCAATGGCAGTCAGCAGGGTTTAAGAACATCAGTTGTTCGACCTGTTAGTCAAATGCGTTTTGTTAAAATAGACTTTTTCACTTTTTGGTCTTTTGGTAAATTGTTGTTTGTGCTGTATTTAGACCCCTCTACCAAGAAATATTTTTACATGCACACGTATAAAATTGCGGTTTTATCCAACGCAATGATAGGTTTGAACGTTGTTTTCAATTTAGACTTGTTTATATTTTTCGTTTGGGCTTGTATTATATTTTCCTTCGGGTTTATATGATCCGTTCATCCTATTTCGACTCTTTAAAATTCAAGAGTCTATCCTAAATTGAGGTAAATTATATGGCCTTCCAAATACCGTTTCGATCCCTAACATCACTGAAGAGACATTAATTGTCGAAATCCGGATATGGTGTACAAATTTTTGCACCTCATATTTGCGGTATACCATCTTTTCCGCAAGTTAATTGTTTTCTGTTTGGTATTTAATTAATAATTAAGATCCATGTTACATCTGGTGATCAATTTATTTGGCAATCGCCAATGGCAGTCAGCAGGGTTTAAGAACATCAGTTGTTCGACCTGTTAGTCAAATGCGTTTTGTTAAAATATACTTTTCACTTTTTGGTCTTTTGGAAAATGTTGTTTGTGCTGTATTTTGACCCCTCTACCAAGAAATATTTTTTACATGCACACGTATAAAAATTGCGGTTTTATCCAACGCAATGATAGGTTTGAACGTTGTTTTCAATTTAGACTTGTTTATATTTTTTCGTTTGGGCTTGTATTATATTTTCCTTCGGGTTTATATGATCCGTTCATCCTATTTCGACTCTTTAAAATTCAAGAGTCTATCCTAAATTGAGGTAAATTATATGGCCTTCCAAATACCGTTTCGATCCCTAACATCACTGAACAGACATTAATTGTCTAAATCCGGAAATGATGTACAAAATTTTGCACCTCATATTTGCGGTATACCATCTCCGCAAGTTAATTGTTTTCTGTTTGGTATTAAATTAATAATTAAGATCCATGTTACATCTGGTAATCAATTTATTTGGCAATCGCCAATGGCAGTCAGCAGGGTTTAAGAACATCCGTTGTTCGACCTGTTAGTCAAATGCGTTTTGTTAAAATATACTTTTCACTTTTGGTCTTTTGGAAAATGTTGTTTGTGCTGTATTTTGACCCTCTACCAAGAAATATTTTTACATGCACACGTATAAAATTGTGGTTTTATCCAACGCAATGATAGGTTTGAACGTTGTTTTCAATTTAGACTTGTTTATATATATATATATATATATATATATATACAAGTCTAAATTGAAAACAACGTTCAAACCTATGTTGGATAAAACCGCAATTTTATACGTGTGCAAATTTCTTGGTAGAGGGTCTAAATACAGCACAAACAACATTTTATAGCATTCTGAAAATTGATTTATACAGAGTAACAAACAAATTTCTTCAAAAATTTACGACAAAATGAAAAAAATTTCTAACATATCATCAAAACAATGTCTTTACAAATTCTATACCTTTAATTATTTTTCCAAATATCTAATAATGGGCAGAAAATTTCAAACTATATTTATACATGTTTTCTTTCCCAAAATAGAATTCATGCTGTATCTATTTTTAATCATAAATATACTTACAATATCTTTTAATTGTGTGTACAACAGCTCTGAATTTGGATTGTGATTAAATATTTGACATAGCATTGGTTTCTAACTCAAAATGAATGTGTTCTTAGCACTGAAAATTTTTAAATAAAACTTTCACCAATTATAGTCAAATATCTAAAACATAAATACACGGTTCGATTCAGTTTATTCAAGTACACCAAGAAATTAATTTATATATATATATATATATATATATAAATGGACATTAGAAGATAAGTTTTACAAGGGTTCGCTCTATCAAAATTTAATATAACGCAGGAAAAGTGCACATAAAAGCACCAATATTTTAAAAAGAAACATTAAAAGTAATTATCTATAAATATTTCGGATGACAGATATCCTTCATCAGTATGATTATGATGTAAAATGAATCATATCAATCTATTCTGATTTAACTATAACAAATTTGAAATTTATACAACTAAAACTGAACACAACAACGCTTGTACAATTCTAAATTTCAAAAATGACGTAGGTTAGGTATTTACAACAGACTACATAGATATGCTACTTACATTTAGTTCTAGATATGTTCCCTATGGTCATGTTATTACAGGAGACCTCAACATCGTCGAAGATGTGACAACGTTAAGGGCATATGATACAGTTACAGGGAGGTAATGACGTTGTTAACGTAAAATGTTATTTTCGCGACGTCAAACTGTGACATATTGGGAAAAGATGCTTTTTCGACTGATTTTTATCATTCAGACTGATTTAACTAGAAAACGAGTTCATGGACCCTCTTTTTAAAATGACATTAGGTTTGATTGCGTATGAAGATTATTTGTACCAATTTTATGAAAAAGTCACCGATGAAATTTTTAAAATTAGATAGATATACAGCAAAAATGCCGTTATTTTTCTAAAATCACGAAACTTTGATAAAATTAATTATTTCTAAAGAATTGTTATACAAATTTAGAACATACTTATGTAAAGAAGATTTGCAAATATTTATACAAAACTCTGCTTGTGTTTATCTTTTGAAACAGAAAAATTAGGTATGTCTATCCAAAGGAGAAATGTCCAAAAACGAAATTTTTAGTAAATGTGTAAAATTTCGACCCCATTTATCTCTTAAAGTAGCACATGAAGATTTATTTTTTATTATATATTTGAATTGATTAGGTGAAAAATAGCTTGTATGCAAATTTTCGTAAAAATCACCGTTCAAAACTGTATCGTATGCCCTCGACCGCGAAAAATTTTGCGGTCGTTAAAAAAATTGGTTTATATAAAATGATTTATTGACATGATGAACTTATCAAGGATGTCCGCTACTCTATATAGAAATAACAAGCTCTTAAAAGATTTTATAAATTGATAATATATAAATAACTGATTTTTAAAAGCAGAAAAATGATAGGTCACTTCCTTGTTTTTGAGATATAAGCATTAAATATTTAGCAAGAGTTTATTCTCTCCAGATTTTTCATATATTTAACATTGGCACCTTTTCCTTTCAAAACTATGAAAAATAACAACGATTTGATAAAATTTTCATACATGGCTTTTCAAACTATATGTAATAAAATCATGAAAAGCTAAGAAGTGATTATCAAACTAAAATTTTAATCTCGCTATATGGATAAAACTAGAGGATTCCGAATAACTGACAAAAGTCAAAAACAAGAGTAGAGAGCATCCTTAGATTATTTTAATAAGTAATGCAACATGGTCATATATGATTAGTATCAGTTTTGTGAATTAAAATTTGCATATGTGGCGGAGATGTCAACTTTGAAATGTAAATTACTTAAATACCTCGTGAATAATCGATAGATATTTAAAATAAAAAGACATTAAAATTCAATTTGATATTTAGGTAATTTAAACTCAATAACTAAGCGTCTTAATATAAAAATATGTACAGATGGAACTTAATTCATTATATGCCCATATACATAAAATATAGAACGAATAAATCAATTATAAAACACATTTTAAAAACATTACAATTATCAAAGTTTGTTAAACAATGAAACTAATCCAAATTAAAATCAATTGAAATAAATATACCATCCAATTACACACATTTGATAGAAATAATATTTAAGTCACTTGTTTGACCTGATCAGGAATAATATCCATGTTCTTGATCCTGTACGTGGGCTGCGATATGTCTCAATGAAATTAACTTAATAAAATGCGTCCATCCCATTCGTTTTATGATTTTACCTGTTTGGGAATAAAGCCAAGGATGTATAAATCTGCAGAAACGTTTGGAACTATATGACTAAGATACTAGCATTGCAGTTTATATATAAGAATTTTCTTTAAATTATTGTGAATTGTTTGTTGATGTTTTGTGTACAGCGGTCAATTTTAATTTTATCTAAAATTTCAATATCTTATTATAAAATGTGTATATTCTAACAGCAAGATACTAGCCCAACACACTTAGCCATATGTTTATCATGATATCTCACAAGGTAACAAAGAATACCATGTATTCATTTTTTTAATGAAACAAAGATTCATTTTAGACCCCGATTTGGATCAACTTGAAAACTGGGTCCAATATCAAAATCTAACGATTCATCAGATCAAAGAATCCATTGAATTCGATTTTTGATTCAGCATATCAAAGAAAACCTTAAATTCAATTTTTGTTAAAATCAAGCTAAGTTTAAATTTTTCCCTTTGGACATGTGGACCAATTTGAAAACCGGGCCAAAATCAAACATATATATACCGTTAGATTCAAAATATTAAAGAACTCCAAGGATTCAAGACTTTGAATAAAACCCCATTGATATTGATAAAGACATAAGCATTATAAACGAATTGTTGTTGGCCCATTTTTCCAAAGCGGTTAGGGCCATAATCACTCAAAACAATTCCAATCTAATTTTTTGGTATGGAATCTTGTGGTACAATTTCATAGAGATCCATATACTTGTACACAAACAAAATTGTCCTGAAACAAAATAATGCTTGTTTCTGGCCCTTTTGACACCTTTTCCTAAACAGTTTCTTCTTTCTTTAAATTAAGTTAAATGAGAGCTAATTGAAAATTGTGAGAAAAAAATTTGGACCTTACTAGGATCAAACCCATTTAGCAGGTGTAAAATCTATGCTTAATCTTTAACATTGATAGTAGTGTATGTATATGTAGGTAAGCTTCTAATAAACAAAATGCATATCTTTGAAATGTTCGTATAATAAAATGAAAGTCTTCACATATGAATTAAGAGAAGACTTAAGAAAATGTATAATTGAAGAAAAGAAAAGAAACATTGAATAGCTAAACTTTAATTAAGGACATCATGAAAAAAGCAAAAGCCATGTGTTATGTCACAATTTCATGATATTCATTTAATTTCACTTTAATATAGTGCTTTTCTAGCCGTTATGTTCTGTTGACATTTCAAATTGTCCAAACAAACAAAAATCTATTCAGTGAGACAAAGCAAAATATTCTGTTTAAAATATTGACTGCAAAATATGCAAAATAGTTCCAATATAACCCATTGCTTATGTTTATCCATTGATTAAATTTGTACATTTCAATGTAATGTTATACATTGTACACAACATACTAACTTCTAAAATGGGACATATTCGAGTACGTTCTATGGCACCCCTCAAGAATGGGTTAATTGATTCCACGTGATTGTCTCTAGTGACATGTTTTCGTGGCCTTGAATCTTTATAATTCTACCATGTAAGTTAACAGATTGTGTCTTTTTCCTTTCATGACATTATGGAAAAATATATGGATTCGCCTTGCGTGTGCTGCGTGCATACACCTCTGCTGGTTAATTCTTGCCCATACCCTCATATTTCTTTTAAACTGTTTAATGTTCTCTAAGATTTCGAAGTCCATCCATCAAGTAACTGTTTATTCCTTCTTTCTCTCTTAAAGGTACATTTGTCTGCAATTATAAAAGAAAGAAGCACTGGATTTGTATTGGCCACCATGGACGAACAATTTTCGACTGTAAATATTGCATTGTTCCTCAATAAATCAGCAAAACAATACCAAGGGAGGTTTGAACTTGATTTGTTCATATCTGGGCTCGTTATTTCGATTTCAAGCTCTCTTTTTCAAATTCTACATCCTAGCAATGGCCAATATTTAGAACAATGCCTTTGACAAAAGTGATTATTAGGGCCTTTTATGAACTATCTTTATTATAAGGGCATATAAATCACATACATTTTATCTATTGATGTCATACAAAACTCACTTTAGCTGTTTGTCATCAGACACTTTGTCACGTAACGTTAAAGTGGAGAGGTCTATATAATGACAACGTTTTCGCCAGTGATTTAGCCAGTTAAAGTTTGGAATATAAAAACTTTATAAAATATTATCAGTTGATCAAAATAGTCTGCCTGATATCATACATTATACGGATAAATCGCAATTAGTCTATAAAGTTTATAAATAAATTAAACAAAGACAATCAACGATCTGTCATTACTTAATCCTCCAAATAAAACAAACCATTGTATGTATGACCCAAGATAACCGCCATCGAGTCCCTGATTAAATTATTGCAATCGCTTTTAACACCTTTTTCCCGACTAAACTAAATTTCTATTTGACAAAGGGAATTAATTTCAATGTAGAGTGCCACTTATTTGAAGCAATAATGATAATTAGTGCTACTATCACATTTTTAACATTAATATTACAATTTTCAGATGTTTAGTCTTCGAAAGCCTGAAATGAAGAAATTAATACCTCATATAAACTGCTGTTCATTTTTTGTTTCTTCGTTATTTCATGTTCTTCTCGATCGAACTTGACTGTATTTAACTTTCTCTTCTAAAATAAGACAAGTTACACATATGAGTCACTTAAAGTATTTTACTGAAAGTTAAAATATATTCACTGCCATACGTAATATTGCATAGTGTAATAATTAAGTAATATGCAAAGTCATATGAACATTTCATTTACAAATTCAGGAATTTGGTATTTCTCTATAATTAAAATCCTTTACAGTATTCATGATATTTGAAAATAAATGGCATCACCAACGCTTTATTAGCCACTTCTTGTTTCTTAAGTAAAATCTTTGCTCTTAGTCAAAATAAAAATACCACAGTGACTGTAACATTTAAACTAAAATCTTAAGTACTTTTTCCTAAATATCATCAGAGCAGCTAGATAACTTTTACCAGTTTACTTAATATTCGGAGGAATATAAAAGAGACTTTACCCTGTTAATTTTGTATTGTTCATGATTAATCTTAATATACCTGACTATTATGTTCCTCAGATCCACTGAGCTTTGGTTGTTTTTTTCTCATGGAAGTTGACTCTGGAGAAAAGGATTCAGCATCAACAGTTTTACTTGTTGTTTTGTCAGTAGATGAAATCAGTTTATTTCGGGAATCTTCTGTTGTCTTTTGGGATATATTTAGCTTCTGAAACTGTGTATCGCGTCTATCGCACGAACTAGATTTCTTGATTGCAGTGTCCTCTGATGTGATTGGATTTACTACCAACTTTTGGGACCGTTTTCTGCTTGCAATTTGATTTCCATCTGTCTTCTTGACATCCAGTTTCCATGTATCAGTATCCAAAGTTAATCCTTCTTTCTTAAGAATATCTAAAATATCGGGCTTTGACAAAATTCCCTCAATCTGAAGATACTTTAATGAATGTTCTAACTTTGCAATATTTGCATAAATTGTATGAATTGTAATCAGCTCATCCATATGCCCTTCCTTCCAAGCGGTAACCATGCCCTGGTATTGTGATGGTACCACTACTGAGTTTGATTCACAGTATTTGATAAGGTTATCAACAAGTTCATTATCTGGACACACCCCTTGTCTATTCTTTTCATTATGTGGACTGTAGAACGGTTCATCTGATGGCCATTTCGAAGGAGGTATTTTCCACAGTCCATCACATTTTTCATGAATTGGCCGACCTTTAATAATTTTGCATAATAAAACTGCTAAATCCCGTTTCGTATTGGTAATAATTTCTCCTTTTCTCTTGGTCTTTTTAGAATTTTGCGATTTTGCGTTAAGTCAAAGTTTAAAGTTATGCCACAGTTCTTCATGTCTTGATTGATTTTTCACCTCGGTCTTTGCACATCAAGAGATTAGAAAGTGCTTCGCAAATATTGTGTTTTCTTTCCGAAATATATATGTTTCAAATAGAAGGGTTTTGTTTTTATTTGTAAGTAAATTAATTTCATAACGGTATGCTTCCGGAATACAAATTTTCTGTTCGTCGCAACATTTCATTAGACATTTTAAAAGTCTTTCATTGGATAATAAATCATCATTCTGAACTTTTGATTTGTTGTATGGATCAAAAAATGGTTCATCGGTAGGCCAACAGGTTGGTTTCTCTTTCCATAATGCTTTTGGTTTTGATGTTTCAGGTAATTCCTTTAGAAGCTTGACTAACACTGAACACACTTCACATATCCATTTTCGCTCTTTCTCTGAAGCGTGCATTGATCGTATTTTAGAAAACGTAGGTCCAGGATTTATTTCAACATCACCAGAACACCATAAAAGATAGAGTACAAGATCGTCATATTCATACTTCAGTGACAAATACTTCTTCAGTTTTGCTGACTTGTGATGACCATCTGACGTTATGCTTGTTAGTAATAGCAGCAAAACCAACAAAAGTATTGTCTGTTTGATTATCCGTTGCCGTTGCTCCTCTTGGTCTATCATTTCTATAAAATCAAAGTAGCTTGTATACTCTTCAAGATTAATTTCCTTAAGTTGGTGGGTTTTCTTTGTTTGTCTCACTATACAAAAACATTTGTAAATAACCATATTCTCTTCAGTAGTAATACTTTGAGGGGCTAATGTTTTCCACTGTAATACCATACCTGCTTCAACAGTTACTTCCTTTACTAAATCTGAGTGACATTTTTGGTTTAAATGAAGTAAAAACGTGGCCATCTTTGCTGGATCAACTTCATGTTTTAGAACTAGAAAGCTGTAAACCACGTCAAAAATCAAAGATAAAAATTCGCAGTTTATATAACTGATATATTCATTTTTTCGAGTACATCACCTACACTGGCAATAAGTTCAATAAGTCCCTTTTCTTGTTGAACAGTTGTTAGATTCTGAAGATAATAAGTAAATATTTTGAATACACTAGCTTTAAAATCATGAAATCTAAACGTGTCAATTACGGCTCGTACGTATTCATGTAATTCTAGATTACCATTTAGCACCTCGTCTATTCTGTATAATCTCGAATAACTACATGAAAAAACATTTTTTCTTCCTCATCTATTTCGTTAGGCTTTGAATTCTGAAAATCTCTAAACTTATTTAACATATTGTGTTTTAAACCGTTAATTGCACTTAATGTCAGATTCATGTCCCTTTTGTTGTTTGACATTATGAATTCACGAAGAAGGTGGAAAAGTAAAACACAGTATTCGGTCTTATATTTGAATTGTAAGTCCAGTGATACATCTTTCATTGATAAAATGAAATGCTTGTGTTCAAAAATGAAACCTTTGTATTGATCTGTGCAGCCTGATTCTGATATTCCTTCCAGAATATAACTAAACAATAAAGCTTTGTATCTGGATCACGGATCCCTTGCCAAATGTACTGTAATGACAATGACGTACTGAGGAACTGTTCATTATCGCAGGTGGAAATGTAATCGCTGAATATATCTTCCATATAAAATTGAAAGTAGAACACAACCGCTGATCTCAATCTCTTCATTTTTGTACATTGATCGAATATTATATAATGCTGCAGAAGGTTTAAAAGGGTCAGAAAAAAAATATGATTTGAGTATATCTCTATTATCTCTCTAAGATTATAACGTTTAGTTAATTCAGATATCAATAAACTCTGATGACGTATTACCAACCATTTGTACCGTTTAAAACAACCCCTTTTGATAAGCTCTGTTCCGTAAATTAGAATGGCATGGACCATCAAAATTTTGTCAGATTCCCATATGATTCCTAATTTTTCTATGGTATCTGGCACACATAGTATCTGGGTTGCATCACACAGTGATACATATTGTCTAAATGACGAATGAAATTTTGTTTTGTTCATTGTTAGATTTAAGCTTGTTATTTCATTACAGTTCGTAATGTGATGTAAAATTATCAAAATATTTTCGCATTCTGCGCTCTTAGCATGTTCAGTACGTCTTAGTAATGATGTAGATAAAAGACACTGAAAATGATACCGCACAAATTTTCTATGCAATTCAAAACATTTTGATTTCCACAAATATGCACCGTAAGCATGTATCACCGCCAACTTGAAATCAATTTTTTCCTCCCATATCTGTAGTAAGATTTCTGTGAATATTAAGATGTGTTGAGTATTCCCATCACCTAAGAGTGAAAAGAAATATTCCATTAAACCTTCCGTATCACCTTTAATTGTAATTGCAAAAACTTTTTTTGATAAAGCGTGTGCTTCGTTTTCATATTGGTTTGTTGTTACACAGAAATACAACAAATACAGTAACACTATAAAATGAGCATGTTCATGTATCCGTGTGTCAATTGTAGAAAATAAAAATTTTAAATTGCAAGTATCTGACAGAAAAATCTGTCTATAATGAATAATCGTTGCTTTAAACTCCTCAAAGTGTTTCATTACTAACAGTTCACCCAAATGTAAACACAATAACCTTAATTTCCGTTGAGGATCAGATTTTAAAATGACGTCTAAAGTATCTATTAGTTTTGACAAGGAGAGTAACTTCTCTGTAATACATTCTTGTATGTAACGCGGGAATTCTTCAACTAACTCTCGACAGTCCATATGTGTTGCTATGATTGACTTGATAAACTTCACATCCTCTTTCTGGTCAGCATGGACGGCATAATGCAGTAATGTCAATAGTAGTGATGAGTCCTTTCTGTTGGTGTTATCTGTCTTCCACAGATAGGCTAGATTCTTTATATTAGCACAAAGAAACTGCTCATTTCTAGGGTTTTCAGATTTCATTAGTTTTTTGCATAAACTGTATTTCAACGCATTTTCTATATCCAAGTTAAAATGCCAGATACGACTAATAAGGTAATAACTACGTTCTGGACCCAAATGTCGAAAGAAAAGATCGATATAGTTGTCATTCATATCCTTGGTGGTATTCCTTCCAATGCATTCTGGGAGATTGTTTAGTATGTTGCTAATGTTTAACTTTTCTGTGTATGAAAGAGATGACACATGATGAAGACACATCGCAGCGAATAATTTGGGAGACGAAAAAATAGCATGCACGTTATAATCATTGTTAAATGAATTCAGAATAACTTTATAATCTCCATCAACCATCGGAGCAAGGACCTCTTTACATTTGTGAACACTTTCTCGTATTGAACTTACTCTTTCAGAATGTGATTTTAACTTTGTCGAATATCTGTTTATATTGTGCAATTCTAGGTCTTGGAATTTTTCATCTTTATACTCTTGATTCGTCATAGTTGCTCAATTCATAGAGGTCAGAGTCCTTGCAAATATGGATCCCTTATATCCATCATTTAAACGTTGATGGAAATTCATTTAAAAAGTACAAAAATGCTGTATTATTACGTCCTTGCAGTATTTGTAACAACGTTTTTGGCTATGGCGGTTTGAAACAGAATGATGAAAATTCCATTCTGGTTCTGAAAAAAAACAAGAAATAGTATTCCTCTATTTACTCAATATGGATATAATAACATCCCTTAACGTTATCAGTCAGTTATGCTTGACAGTTTTTGATAAAAATGAAAGTTCTTAAAAATTAGAGAAGGATACAAAAATTGATGTGACAAAAGACATGTATACAAATTTTGAAAGGAACAAAGCATGCCTTTTATTGCTTGCTATTCCGTATCGCTTTTGCTTTTTGCTAGATACCGTACAGTAACCTATAGTTGTTAACATATACGAGATTTAAAGTATGAGTCTTGTGTAGTCGAAACGCTCGTTTGGTGTACAAACATATAGACCTGCGAGTAGTCTTATATCGGTGCTTTGTGTCTATTGTTTTTACGAAATTTGTATTTCTTTCTTCGTACTGACCTATTAAGTTAAGCCAATATCAACTGACAGATTGTTACTATATTGTGCTGTTACACAACTTTTCCAGGTTAGTGGAGGGATGAACACTCATTAAGATGCTTAACCCGCCACATTCTTATGATTCATTGCGAGGTCAGGAGCCTATAGTCAGTGTTTGGTTGTCGTTGTTAGATGGCTGTTATAAAATTGAAAAATTGAGAATGGAAATAGGCAACTCGACCAAAGAGCAAAAAACATCCAAAGGCTACCAATGGGTCTTAAACACAGCGAAAAATCCCACACCCGGAAGCGGGCTTCAGCTGGCCCTTGACAAAAATGTGTACTAGTTCAGTGAAAATGGACGTCACACTAAACTCCGAAACATATAAATGAACTAAAATTTAAAAAAAAACAACATACAAGACTAACAAAGGCCAGAGGCTCCTGACTTGGGACAGACATAAAAATGCGGCCGGGTTAAACATGTTTTGTGAAATCTCAACCCTCCCCTATACCTCTAGTCAATGTAGAATAAACAAATACACAACAATACGCATAGTAAAACTCAATGATACATAAATTAACAAAGGACTAATAGCAGTTACCGACATGCCAGCTCCAGACCTCAATTAAAATGATTGAAATATTATGTCTTCATCGTATGAAAATCAAGCACAATCCCTCCAGTTAGGGGCTAATATCATACCATTATAAAATATATGAGAAGAACATAACCCGTATTATGCCAACAATTGGTTTTAGACCAAATGAGTGAATCAATATCAATTCCAAAATATGCCATCCATCTTTAATGACCTGACAACAGTATCTTAACTAAATCCCTTCTGAATAATTCTGTTTAAAGGTCTGGTTAGCTTTTGAGGTGAATGGCGACATTTTTGTGCTTTGTATAGAATATAACCATAAAAGATTGGGTGTAAAATACCTGAACGTATAAGATGTCTGCATGTTGATTGATATTTAAGAATGATGTCTTTGTACCGATGATAAAATTTAGTAAATGTTTGACTAGTTTGTGATATCGAAAACCCTGGTGTAATTATTTTTCAGTTATACAGAGATTTCTTTCGTTAAAATCAAATATGTTATTACATGCACGATCAATTCGAACAAGTTGAGATATATAAACAAGAAATGGAATGGTGACAAGGAAACGTCGCCATCTAAAAATGGATAATTAACAATCGGAAATGAAAAATCATCTCTTTTATCATAAATTGTGGTATTAAGCTTCCCGTTTAGATATATATCAAGCTCCAGGAAAATACAGTGTTCATTGTTAGTATAAGCTTTATTCAAAGTCAATTCAGCCGGATCAATCTCTTAAGTGTACATACTAAAGTCGTCATTATTCAGGGCCAATATGTCATCCAAATATCATAAAGTGTTATTAAATTTTTGTATCAGATGTAGTTTCGATGGGTCTTTGCTGATTTTAGTCATAAATTGTAACTCATAACAATACAGAAACAGGTCCGCAATAAGTGGTGCACAGTTAGTCCCCATTGGAATTCAGATAACTTGACGATATACGGAATCTCCATAACGAACAAAATGTTATCTAGTAAAAATTCAATTGCAGTTACCGTATCAAAGCAGGTCAAATTGGCATAGTTCTTTTGTTTGTTGTTACTAAAAATGACCTAATAGAGTTTGAAAATATATGTATTCACATTCTGACTAATTAAATGCCCATTTAATTAGGTGTGTGATTTTTTCATTAATGAGTTTACGAGGAAAAGTGGTATATGGGGTAGAAAATTTAAAACTTTGAACAGATTCGAAACCACCAATATAAGCATGCATTTATCAAGTACTTTCAACGAATTTAAGACACTCCAAAAGTAATTATTTCCACTATTTTCAAATGCTTATTATCAGGTATTGATTGTACCAAGTGTACTAGTAAGTAGAACAGACAGTTGAGTAGTGGAACAATGGCTTGCAGACGAAGTAAATCTATATTTGTGAGGTATTTTGTGCAGCTTCGGAACCAGTATTCGGTTGTTCTTGTAAAGAGGTAGCTAAAAGTTTATGTTTGTTACAAGTGTCACTTTCTGAAAATGGAGTCAGTTGGAATGTTGGTGAATTCGTAATTTCCTTTTGCAGAACCTTAATGTAAATTTTAAGTCAAATAATAATGAAATTATTGGCAGCCTTATCAGCCGGGACAAAAACAAATTCCTTGGCGAGTTCTTTTAGCTTATGTTTGATACGAGAAATAGGGCTAGTATGGTTGTTGTTAGGGGTAAATTGTTCTTTAAGATGTTTAATACGAATATCAACTATGTTCATTTCTGAATTAAAAGAAGAATCTATTGATTTTTTGTCAGCTTTTTAGTTCACTTGGCCCAAAAGGGCCAAGTGAGCTTTTCTCATCACTTGGCGTCCGTCGTCCATTGTCCGTCGTCGTCGTTCGTCGTCGTCCATTAACTTTGAATTTACAAAAATTTTCTCCTCTGAAACTACTGTGTCAAATAAAACCAAACTTAGCCTAAATCATCCTTAGGGTATATAGTTTACAAAATGTATCCGATGACTTCGCCCATCAACCAAGATGGCCGCCATGGCTAAAAATAGAACATGGGGGTAAAATGCAGTTTTTGGCTTATATCTCTGAAACTAAACCATTTAGAGCAAATTTGACATGGGATAAAAATGTTCATCAGGTCAAGATATATCTGCCCTGAAATTTTTAGACGCATCAGACAACCTGTTGTTGGGTTCCTGCCCCTGAATTGGTAATTTTAAGTAAATTTTGCAGTTTTTGGTTATTATCTTGAATATTATAATAGATAGAGATAAACTGTAACAGCAAAAATGTTCAGCATAGTAAGCTCTACAAATAAGTCAACATGACCAAAATTATCAATTGACCCCATAAGGAGTTATTGCCCTTTAAAGTCAATTTTTCACAATTTTTCGAAAATTTTTGTAATTTTTTACAAAAATCTTCACCTCTGAAACTACTGGGCCAAATTAAACCAAACTTAGCCTAAATCATCCTTAGGGTATCTTGTTTAAAAATGTATCCGATGACCCCGCCCATCAACCGAGATGGCCGCCATGGCTAAAGATAGAACATGGGGAAAAAGGGGATAAAATGCAGTTTGGCTTATATCTCTGAAACTAAAGCAATTAGAGCAAATCTGACATAGGGTAAAAATGTTCTTCATGCTATATGGTAAAGAAACAAAGATATTGCCATCCCACTTTAATAAAGTATAATAAAAATGGAAAGATAATACTGTGGATTCATTTATTTTCGTAGGTTTTGTAGATTGAAGAAAGATGTATGTATATTTTCCTGTGTATTTGATTTCATGGTTTTTACCAAAGTTTGCATAGACACCTTTGTTAATTATGTACTTCATTGAACATTTAAATTCGTTGTTTACCCTTAACACTAACTCATCGAAAGTGGTTATTTATCATGCTGAAGGCTGGTGTTAAAATGACACTTGGCAAATACCTTAAAAGTAGATCAGGTTTTACGCAACATATAATTGCAAATACATTAGGCACATCTAGAGTTCCCCTCTTTTCTGTTATATTCAAATTTAAAGATTTAATCTAAATATGAAAAGTAACATTACTTATTGTAATCAAGAAATTAAACAAAGATTATTTATTTATTGATTTAAATAGATAAAGGTTTGCGGTATTTATTCTATAAGAACTATATCAACTAGACATCATTGAGATGGGAGCCATCTCTGTGGGCTCCGCTGTAAATAACGTGTGGTAAAAAATTTGTATAGCTAAGCTGATATGAAGCACTTTTATAAATTATTACATAGTCTCGTATGTGCTGCTGAGAGCGATTTTATTCTATGTTTTTTAGTTAAAGTGTTATATTTGGCCTAGTAAGTAGAACATATATTTTGACACACCCTCTAGTGTTAGTTAATATACATGTCAAGTATAAACTTTGAAATCATAACGGTTCTCAAGATATAGAGCGGACATGATCTGTACCATAGGACATGGGGTTGTCAACTGAAACCTAAGTTTTTGACCTTGAACTTTGACCTAGAAAGTTGTACATACATTATGACATACCCTCTGGTGTTGGTTAATATACATGTCAAGTATAAACTTTGAAATCCTAACGGTTCTCAAGATATAGAGCGGACACGATATTTACCATAGGACATGGGGTTGTCGACTGAAACCAAAGTTTTTGACCTTGAACTTTGACCTAGGAAGTTGTACAAACAATATGACACACCCTCTGGTGTTGGTTAATATACATGTCAAGTATAAAGTATGAAATTATAATGGTTCTCTAGATATAGAGTGGACACACTGATCACTATAGGCCCTAATAATCACCTGAATGACAAGTTTGGGTGAACCACCCATTTAAATTCAGTTTCAAATTCTCAAAATTCTATTTATAGCATATAGTTTTTGTTTGTTGTGTATGTGAATCCTACGAAATTGACTTTTGTCATTTCAACTTTTTAAATGACAATAGTCTGATTATTTTATGATTATCCAAATATTTTTTCGACAACCGGAAAAGAAGGTCCCACTTGATAATAGTGATAAGTGAATTTCTCCCTTTATATATTCAAAGATTTTTTTCTTTCAATATCGTGTTCGGACTTTTTCGGGTATCTCATTAAAGTTTATCTAAGCATAATTAACATGTACCACTGACTATTTTTCAAAATAATTCTATATTGGTATTGATGCAAAATCTTCGTTAGTCTCTATGAAATTTATTCACCACTTTTTTAAACTGGGGGATTTAGAGCTGGACAAATGGTTGAAGACCGTATGGTTATCTTCTGTCGTTCAGTTCCTGACCTGTCGATTTATATCAAGTATCTTCATAATTATGAAGAAGACTTGCTTTAATCATAAATATCACTCATGATTACATAAGGGAAAAGTTGATATTTCTAATGATCTAAGTCTGCTCATTATAGTCTTTATTAAGATTTGTATACGATTTCGAACGTCAGGTTTGATTTTTGTGACAATAACAAAAAAATGTGATATACCAAGATTTTGAAGATTAAAGCGTTTGAGACTGATTAGTGGGCACGAAAACTATTTTGATAAAATATTGAGTCAGCGATTGTTTAAAAACGCAACTCCAATAGTACATGTCAAAGTTCACCTTGTAGGTATTCATATTGCTCAATCTGTTGTGTTTTGTATGGGTTTGTTAGCATTTTCGTCGTTTTTCTTTTGAACATTGGCATTGACGGTATTTTTTTTTTTTTTTTTTTTTTTGGTTCTGTTATCCCCCTTTTATACCTGTCTCAAATTTAACATTTTTCAGATGAAAGAATGTCATGAATGTAGATTCCATTTTTATATCAATTATAGCATTCAAAAAAAAAAAGCACTAACTGCCAAGCTGTTTCATCCTCGGTGACTTGCTGTCCACCAATAGTGGTATCATTCCATTGGAAGCAATAAACATTTACACATTCAAATGTTTGTTAGGCATGTCTTGAAGCCAATAAGGCTAACTTCATTCCTTGGAGATTTTTTTCCAATTCGACCTTGTATGTAGCTTCGGCAATATCATATTATTATGTTATCTATATTATACTGATAACATGAATTAAACAAGATATTTAAAGGCGCACAATGACTCTATAAAAGAAAAACTTATGAAACGTATCAAATAAATCAGACCTTTTAAATATTATACATTTCACAAATCCCTTGTACACTGTTGTCACACTTTATCTGTACAGCAAAATCATAATTATATTTAATTGACAAAACAACAGAGAAAAACAAAAATACTGATTATTTTACTGGTATAAGTTTTAAGCATTTAATCCTTACGAATTTTATCAATACCACTCGATTGTATAGATTCTTTCTGTTGGTTTATATACAATATAAAATAAGGAGATGTGGTATGATTGCCAATGAGACAACTATCCACCAACGTTCAAATAAAGTGGATGTAAGCAATTATAGGCAACCGTACAGCCTTCAACAATAAGAAAACCTATACCGTGTAGTCGGCTATAAAAGGCCCGGACATGAAAAATATGAAACAATTCAAGACTAATTAATAACAAAACAATTAACGAAAAATAAATATGACAGACATGAACCAACGATAACCACTGAACTACAGGCTCCTGACTCGGGACAGGCACATACAGAATGTGGCGAAGTTAAACATTTTGTGAGGGCTCAACCTCCCCTGAACTGGGACAGTGGTGTAACAGCACAACATAAGAACAAACTCTAAAACTCAGTTGAAAAAAGCTTAACACATCAGATCAGTACAAAGAAAAACAACAAACATAAACACAGACCGGATGTGGCAGGGTATTTATCCATCCCTCATCTCTAACAACTAAAAGTACACTAAGAACAGATCTAAGAGTACTTGCAGTTTCTGACAGCTAGTAACAACTAATACAAAAATTCATGTATCTAAAACTAAAATATCAATCAGTTCACATCCAACATCCATTACCTTTTTATAAAGATGTCATCAACAGTCAGAGAAAAACCTGACATTGTTCAATGCCAAAGTAAAGGTATCGACAGTCAATAGTACCGTTTTAAAGTGCACATGTGTATAACAAAACTATTTAATATGATTTAAATTCACTAATAACAATATTTATACCAATAAAAACAATATTCAAAGATCTAATTACAGTGTTGAATTGGTAACCTTTTAGAATAAGTTTATTCAAAGGATTGATCGATTTACCCGGATCATATAGAAATTTCTGGGCTCGGTTAATAACATCACCGTAAAATTTCGGATGTGCTATACCGTCTGAAATAGTACAGCCAAACTTGCAAACCAAATCTTTGTATCTATGCAAGAATTTAGTTAAGGTTTTAGTAATTTGTGGAATCGAAATCCCTGAGTTAATAATTTACCAGTAATACATAGATTTCGCTCGTTGAAATCCAAAACGTCACAACATCACGGGCAATAACGAACGAGTTGGGATATATAAACACCGTTAAATGGTGCCAGAGGAACATCACCGTCCAAAAAGGAAATTTAACAATATGGAAAGAAAAATTATTCCTTTTGTCGTAAATTTTTGTGTAGAGTTTCGGATGAAATATTTAAATCTAGGAAAGGACACTTATTGCTGTTAATATTTGATTTATTCAAAGTAAGTTGCTATGGGTAAATACATTCTAACATTTAAATTTGTAAGATTTTATGGACTGCCGCTTTTTGAATATACCTTGGAGTTCGGTATTTTTATTGCTTTTTTTATCACATTTGTGTAAATCAAGCTTATTTTGTATTTTAATTAGATTATGTCAGGCAATTCGAAGTTTTCTGAAAGGCAGTTAAGTTAACGAACTAATAATACAGCTGAACTAATGATGATGACTATTTATGCTTTGTGCACATAAATTTATATTAACAGGAATTAACTACGTGACCAATGCAAATTTAGTGCATGAATTCAAGAAATAAATGGCAAACTTAACTTAATATTGTTATGTAATCAACCCTTCGGGTTATTTTTAAAAATGGATTAGTTCTGTTTTAAAAATGCTTAACGGAAGTTTGTTAACATGACATCTATCATACTACAGTTGGCCAATAAACCATTGTTAAATTGATGCACCGGCAACATAAAGTATTTAGAACCTTAATATGACAAATTAAAACAGTTGAAAAAAAAATGAGTTTATGCGTATTAAATTTCACACAATTTTTCGGCAGTTAATTTTTCAGAAACTATATCAATAATCACTTGAGCTTCAAATAAAATTTTGTTAACCATCTATTGAACATCTTCCTTGTTGACGTACCCGGTCAAGTTCACTTTGGAACAATCCCCTCATTTACATTTTTTCCAATTTTTTTTTTTTTTTTTCTTATCTTGATTAGAACATTGGTAAACTATACTTTTGTCTCTTATTTTTATGACAAAATGAACAAACATTTTTATAGAAAAACCATTTTTCAACTTTCATAGTAGTGATACAGAATATCTTTTAACAATTGACATTATGAAGAACGTTAAGTTGGTTAGTCGTTTTAGTTATTTCGTTATCATAAAATCATAATGATAAATATACTTTTTAGAATAATTAATCACTAACTTAGCTTAGGGTTATAAACATTTTTAACAAATGTTTCGTTTGGCTAGTTCATTGCTTAATGAAGCAAATGAGGCATTTAAAAATGGCATTATCAGTTCGTTTTCGACTTATGTGTTTTAATATCTCTCTGGTATCGTTCAGCCCTTTTTAACATGATATTAAAGACGGGTCAGATTAATTATTTAGCGTGAAATTTGAAAATTAATTCACAAAGGCCAAATATATGATAAAAGGAAATGTTATATAATTGCCAAATATGACAACATTCACACAGCGTTCCTGGTGAAGATGAATTCAGAAAAGCACTGGACGCATGCAATTTATAAATTATTGTTTTTAGTTTTTTTACGCAATCAACATTTAGCAATTACTGAGCGTTGAGGAATATGAGATGCATGTATTTGGTTGAAATTGTCTTTCATAATTTCTACACATAAATAATTTAAAAAAAACATTTATGTCTTTAATATTTACGTAAAATGTGCTATTAAGTATCGTGTATTATTTCCAAGTATCGAAATTAACATGTTTGAACTGATTACCACAGTATAGACTTTATATGATTATCGAAGCTACTGTGTAAGAAATGATAATAACAAAGCTCATTTTACATTAAAAATAAGGGGGGTACTCTTTGAAGTATGCGCCTGAAAAAAAGTTTGACGAGTTGATTTGAAAGAAATAAAGTTATCCCCTCGCGTGTGCATACTAAAAGCCTATGCTGGAATGCGACCAAAGAAAACGTTGCGTCCCAAACAGGTCGGAACTAGTCAACCAAATACATGAAATATATCATAACAACCCGTTATGAATATCATGGAATTAATAGCCCGACTTGAATTTACATTATCAGTCCAAATAGCAAAATATGCAAAAGTGCATTTGCTTCAATCCATATTAGCGACTTTTTATTGGTTAATTAAAAAAAAACTGAAAACTGAGCTAGTTGGATCTATCTGAAAATCTCTATTCTGGTATCTAGAAGATTCATAAACTAAAATGTGTTGCCTTTTCTGTAACCACCTGTACTTTGTAATATTTTCGCATTTTTTTTTTTTTTCATAGTAAATTTTGATCCCATCAGTATAAGAAACCCATTTGAATTGTACAGCATTACTTTACATAAAATATAAATGTAAAACATCAAACTTACCTTGGTGGCGTACACTATTAAGAAGATCTTGTTTAAATGAATTGATAGTTGGCAATGAACTTATATATAATACCTTACGTCACATGACCATTAGTATTTCCATAAGAAGTATTGTCATTTTATAGGTTACGATCAATTTGTGTTAACCACCTATTAATGCTATTAAAATATATTTCAAATTTTCCTAATGCTATTCATAGAACATCCTTGTTCTTTGTTGTGTTAACCAACTCTATTGATATGTATTTTTATTTAAAGAAAATTTAAAAAACATTCCAAAGTTCACGATTCTTTTTTAAAGCATCGGCGTTTTGTTATGTTAATTAAACTTTACTATGATGCAATAACTCCCCTTCTCAATGAAACATCATTAAAACATGTTTATAATTAGTATGTGCGATGAATGTATACATGGTAGATTTACTTGTTGAATTATAAATTGATAAAGATAGTTATGTGGATATTGCAAACCTTTCATGCTTGTGAAGACATTGGAAAATCTATTTAATAGAACAGTATTAGATCAAAAAGTTGTTTCTAGCATGGACAACAGTTAAAAACTAAAATTAAATTTAATATCACCTTCGAATTACACTCATAGCAATTTACAAAGATATAAGCATTTCAAAAAAAATATACTAGTCTAGTATATTGAAACAGATGAAGTTGTCAGAAAAATTCAGTAAAAAAATGCTATCTTTTGAAAAGAATAAAAAAGCCAATACTTCTATAATCGTTATGATTAATAACAAAATAACGAAAGGTAGAAATTCCGATCTAATTGCAAAAATACCAGAAATAGCACACAAAATTGGGAAAACGGAAAAACATGAGAAACAGATAAAAATGGGAAAACGAAGAATTGATCTCTAAGCTAAAGATTTTAGTCACATTGTCAACAGCATGATTTGTAATATGCATTTTTCATTGTACCAGTGGTCATATTGTTTCAATTATATTTTTTCTTCAAATTCACCACAAAGATATGAGCAGACGAATTGAATCTGTATTAATTCGGATGAAACAAAGATCACTAGTTTCCCCTAACATAAAATTATACCTTTTAAAGCAACAACTTGTTCATGTTAATATGCACAAAATCAAAATTGACATTTAATCAATTTCTAGTCGAGAAGTTTCGTCGATGTGCTTAATATCAGTCACAGACAATAAAGATTGAGCTTGAATCCGTGTGACGGCAATTTAAAAATTGCAAATGCTAATCATGGTAAATTTTAAACTTCATCCATTTGTGAACAGAAATTAGTAAAAATGCCAATTCAAACTTAAACTTTAAAATTAAAATTAAGCACACAAAGGGAACAGTTCAATATAATTTGATGAATCCGTCTTAGTAAAGGTTTCGAGGAGCTTCAAGTTTAGAAGAAAACTAAACGGAAATAAATAGGAAGGTGTCTGACAGCAGTTGTTTAACTTTCTTTATTTGTGAAATAATGAACAAATTTGTAACGTCTGATCATAAAAAGGCAACATCTAAACAACCGGTCTCGAAAAGTGGAGTACCGCTACATCACGGACAACATGCAGTTTGTTTTACTACCTTGAGAAATTATCTGTCTCAATCCGACATATTCTTCTTTCGGTCCAAATTCCCTGCTCTTCGTCCCGGTTAACCTAGTATGCAGAACCAAGATGTCTATTTTTTCCTCTATATTCATTTATGTTTATTTGTTTTGTCGAGGATAATAAAGCTCCATGAAATATTTGTATACTTGATACAAAAGAAGTAACTATCAATATAGTAAACGTTTTCTGCAAAATAGGGCAACTCTGGTGAAATTCAAATGGAAAGAGAAAGTTAATACACTAATCATCCGTACGGAAATTATACAATAAATAAACTTTTAATTGCTTATGATTGGCTAAAAACTTTTTTATATTTTGTGCAAATTTTAAAAATTTGTCGAAATTAAATTAAGATATATAAGACAAAACAAATACAATTTATTCTCAATTAAAGCATATTAATATATACAATGCATTACCAGATAAGATAAGATATGAATTTTTTTTTTTGTTAAGTATTCATGGTGCCCAAAATTTGAGCGATACAATCAAATGAATTATTACACAATAAAGCAAGTATTACCAGATGTCATTCAATGTAAAATGTCAAGTAGAATGTACAGTATTTTATCGATATTATAGTCTGCACTTAACAAATTTAGAATTCTGGCCTTTTGTTGAAATCTTTTGCGTATTACTAGAATATAGACTCATTGATATTGATATTCAATATTGTTTTACATTTTTCGAATTTTACATTCGATATCTCTCCGGTAAAATTGGGCCATATTTCTTTTCCGATCACTGGGATATCAAAAATGTAATACAAACGTAGATGTACAAGTAGGTCGGGGTCAATGAGTCACAAAAAGAAGCCTTAAAACTGCTTAATGCAGTCAACTAGCATTGAAAGGTTTTATGCAATATGTGAAGTGATTGTCTTACTTCTGCCAAGTCAAGAAACAATTATACTGCGTGATGGTATGGGAGAAAGGACAACGTTGTAAAATTTGAAATTAAAAAAATGAAGTTACAGGTGCACGAGATAGGCATACTCCTCTAGATATTCAAAATATTGTAAAATAGGAAGTATGTGTCTTATAGATTTCAAACACCCACACGTTATAACCCATCCTTGTAAAGACGTTGAGCAACTATCAAATCATAGTAGTTTTCCCGAGAAAAGTCTGACGAAAATATTTGTTTTCATTCAACAAATTTTATAATTAGAATTTCGGGTAATATGAGGTAAATGTCTGACGGATCCGAAAAAGCTTATACGTAACAACTGTGCACTATCAACCTGTAGGCCTAATATAAAATCATTCAGTTTAGTAGTTCCTTGGAAATAATGAAGGAAATGTTTGTCGGAAGGACGAACGGACAAGGTGATTGCAACAAAATCCAAGTCCTAGTGGGGGTATTATAAACCACTAATTATAACTATTGTAATCATTTCATCAATTGTATATCCTAAAAAAAAATACGAAAAAAATCTAAAGCAGTGAGTCCATGTAAAAAAAAACTTTCTATTTATGTGATAATATTATTGTTTTGCTTACGGTATATATTGGTATATTTTCTAGTCCAGTATAGAGTAGCGTGCTTGTTCAGTTCTTATGATGCATTTCTTATTTTCCTCATGGTACTAAACGGATCTAGATTTAAAACGGGGGTATCTTAAAATACTGTTTCAACCCTGTCACCTGTTCAAGTGTCTGACGTCTGACTCAAGTCAGCCACCATTGCCAGTGGCATTTGTATTATGCATATGTGTTTGTGTTTGTCATTTGAGGACTTATGTATATTGTTTCCATAAAATCTCTGCTAAATATATTTATAGCTTTGGCTATACTTTTTGGTCCTTTTAGGTTTATAGCTCTCCATATTTTTAATAAGCTTTGGATTTTAAATATTTTGGCTTCGAGCATCACTGAAGAGACATTAATTGTCGAAATGCGCATCTGGTGCAAGAAAATTGTTACCGTTTATGTTATTACAACTTTAGGTCGTTGTCAGTTTGTCATCGACGTATGAGCTTGAATATGACTTTGGTATTTTCGGCCTATTCTTTAGGACAAGACTCTTATAAATTAAGAGCTTCATTAATTCTATATACATTTGTCTATTATGGACATATATGCAACAGTAATGTTCGATTCTCATAAATTGATTAAGACAAATTAAGGTAAGAGACAAAACTGGTAGAATCGCATGAACTCCAAAGAGAGTGAGAGCGGGTGAGTTGACAGGGAATAGAACATAATCGGTAAAATTACAGATAAGACAACTTTTTCTGGTCTCAATAGATCTAAGACAGCAAAAACATGTGCCTGTGTCTCAACTCACTAGCGACATAACATACTTGAGTGCATAACTGTAGACGCTTACCCTACATCTTCCAATCCCATTTTTTTTAAGACAAAGCTCTGTTTTATGAGGCAAGGCTATGTATTCCATCTTTCATTTTGGTATGGGGAATAGTAGTGTACATAAAAGGAAATATTTTGGAATACTGGCCATCAAAATTCAATCGATAAGAAAATTAGCAATTAGGTTTTATCTTTTTATTCATAATGTCCGAATTCTATACATGATTCTCTTGGTGAAAAGAAATATTATTTGGGGAAAAGGTAACTATTCAGAGTACTAACTGTAAGGCGGAAGAATAGTAATTGAAACCGTACATGTTGGTTTCACATTTCATGTCATCTATTCTCAAGTTGTGATTTGAACGTTTAAAACATAAAAATTTTACCTTTAAAATCCCATAAATAACGCTTCTTATTTGTGTTAACCACCCTTTCAAATTCCAGTACTATTTTTAACATTTACCTTTGCTTTGTTGTGTTAACCAACTGTGACCTTCAAAATATTAATTGTTGTATTTTATTCAACCAAATATAGGTTATATGAGTGGTATATTTACGCAGCAAACGTCACATTACTATGTTGTTTACCTTTTACTTTTGTTAAATATTTAATGAATGGTTATTATTTATTTTGATTTATTGAACCATAAAATTTTTTGACTCTTCACATTGAATAATCCGCGAAGCGGATTATGTAAATGTGAAGAGTCAAAATTTATTTTATGGTTCAATAAATTCAAAATAAATTATTGCCATTCATTATAAATAAATTTCTATCAAAAATAAGGCTAAAAGAACTTTTTATATTATTTATATTAACAATAACAACGTACACACATGTTGGCGTATGAATATACAACGTCAGAGTGGGCGTGTCGCCATAAAAATTGACAACATTGAAAATAAAAGTAATACTTTTAACCCATCAAGTTAATGCGCCAAATTTATTTATTCGAAAATAATGATTTTCAGTTTATTGAGGAAAATAATTCCCTTTGATTGTTAAACAAACAACAATTTGTTATTTCGGATTGTAAACGGCATGCAGTCCGAAACCCTTAAAACCAGGTCAAATTGGGTGGTACAATATAGTCAGCAGTTTCTGTCTTACTAGTTTGCAGTATTCATTGTATTGATTATGCAAAGTAGCAATGCAGTTATCATATACGAGGAAAGGAGGGTGGGATTGTGACTACGATACTTATTAATGGGGTCAAGAAGTGGCCTATGGTAAGGGAACATTTCTGTCTCAATCTGACATATTCTTTTTCTAGTTACTTACAAAATCATGTTCTACAATTCAGCAAATCTAGTATGAAATACCTATACCATTCTTTTTCCTGTGTCCTATTCTCGTTTGTTACATTGGTCGAGTGTAGATTTGCAAGGCGTATGGGGCATGCATTGCAGGTGACAATAGACCACTTTCGAGTTTGTCCTTCACCGGAAAAACTCGTCAATTATGCGCGCCTTTATGACGTCATTTACCAGATAGAGGGATCGCCTGTATCCCTGCCCTATTTACGTTCATCAAGCGTCTTAGTGATCGTCATTGTGCAGGGTAAACTAGAAATAATGTTTGTTCCGTAGGTACTTAATCACAATTCCCTAATGACAGCAGTGCTGACTGTCAATTATGAGAATCCAATTTGCCGAATAATTCGTGCAATATAGCATCATAGTTCTCCAACCACTTGCTCAACATTGGAACGGAAGTGACGACGCCCCTAAACGCACGAATGATGTTCACTAAAACCAAAGTTTTTGACGGAAATGCATCGAACTCGAAAGTTGTCTATTACCCTGTAGACACCGCAGTTGCGCTCCTCAGTTTGACGTTCATGCGATTCCATCAGTTTGTGTTTGCTATCTTGTTCTTAATCGATTTACGAGATCTGAATATCGGTAAACTAATGGTGCCTTTATTAAATTGAAGATATGTTGATGCAGCAGTCTCAAACACTAAAACTGAACAACTCAGACAAAATCAGGAACGTTTAATGTAGATATAGGAAGATGTGGTATGAGTGCCAATGAGACAACTCTCCATCCAAGTAACAATTTATAAAAGTAAACCATTATAGGTCAAGGTACGGCCTTCAACACGGAGCCTTGGTTCACACCGAACAGCAAGCTATAAAGGGCCCCAAAATTACTAGTGTAAAACCATTCAAACGGGAAAACCAGCGGTCTAATCTATATAAAAACGAGAAACGAGAAACACGTTTGAACTACATAAACAGACGACAACTACTGTACATCAGATTCCTGACTTAGGACAGGTGCAAACATTTGCAGCGGGATTAAACGTTTTAACTTGAATAATAAGGTTCTCATATTGTCAGTGTTATTCCGAGTTAATGTAGATATCGCTGTACATATGTACAAAATAATTTATTAACTGGTCCATGCACTACAAATAAGTCTGGACAACTTACCTGATATACTTACAGACTGACTGACTGACTGACAGATGGGATGACGGACTGATTTTAAAAGGAAAAGAGGAAGTGCTAGCTCTGAGTCCCATATGGGGTTGCCTGAAGGAGATTGCTGATACGGAACCAATAGGCTACACGGGGGGGAGATCGAGGGGGGAGCTTGGGGTTTCTTGTGTGACTTTATATTATCGACAGTAGGTTTTGGCATTCTAGAAGAAAGATAATGTATTTTATAAAGTAATGTCACATAAGGGTCATATCATATAGATTTTGAAATTCAAATATATACACCAGAGATCATACGAAAAATGGATACCTACCTCGAAAATTCAAGTATAAGGGAGATAACTAATGTTTGGTGAAAGGCAAGAAACAGTTAATGAAAATTGACTGTGCCAAAAACATGGAGAGTACTTCACTTTAGGCTGCCTCAATATATGAACTTTTTTTTATCAAAATGCTGCTAGACGTCAAGCAAGCACCAATCAATCAATTAATCATTTCTTGTATGTTTCTAATATATTCTTTGACTGGTAAGCTTACATATTTTACTGATAAAACTAGTATACAAAAATGTTCTATAAAGTATCATATGCATCTCAGATAGCTTATTATAAAAAGATCAAGCGGCACATATGGGCCAGTATTGCTCACCCGGTGAAAAAAAATCGCCATCAGTGTGCTAATTTGGACTCTTTTATGCACATACTATAGCTACTCTTTGTGTTCCTAGTCATTTACTTGTTTAACATAGCTCATAGGTTTTTAGATAGCAGCTTAAACTGCAAAAATCAATATTTCAAGGGCTTAAGGGGTTGTCAAAATTATCAGAGTAGATAGATCTTAATTTGTCATGCTGATCATTTTTGCAGTTTTCACTTTTTACCTAGCTCCTATATAGATATAGTAAGGGGTTGTCAAAATTATCAGAGTAGATAGATTTTGTCATGCTGATCATTTTTGCAGTTTTCACTTTTTACCTAGCTCCTATAGTTTACAAAATACAAAAATGTAACAACACAAAATGTGAAAAATGTACATTTCAGGCGCAAAAAGTTGACAGAATTTTCTCAAATTTTAAAATTTATATATCTTCTTTTAGTGATCATTTTTGTATTTACACTTTTAACCTAGCTCCTATATTTTTCACAATAACAGCCCAAAACTGCAAAAAAAAATTATTCTTTCAGGACTCTAAATTTTAAGGATTTATATATCTTCTTTAGTGATCATTTTGTATTTACACTTTTAACCTAGCTCCTATATTTTTCACAATAACAGCCCAAAACTGCAAAAATATTATTTCAGGGACTCTAGCTCCAAATCAGGGGGACAGTTTTTCTCCAGATTTCAAGGTATATACATCTTGTCATGCTGAACCTTTTCGGAATTTAAACTTTTAACCTAACTTCTATATATTTCTAAAAATAGCTAAAAACTGGATAAAATATATGATTATTTCAGGGCTATAACTCCTAAACATGTTGACAGACCCTTTACTGTGGATTTATTATTATTCATATATTCACAAATAACCAATTTTCGTTTACCTTCTTCCCTTGTTAGTTTTTCTCAAATTGCTAAAGTTTTAGAGATATTAGCCAAACCTGTAGTTTGGCCTTTATGTTCTAGTTTTAGAACAGTGGCCATATTCGTTGATCAACCTGCATGTAAATCACTTTATAGTTGACATGGCTATAGATGAGGAAGACAAACTTTGGTTTCAATTTTTTAAACTGTTTCAGAGGAGGTAGATTTTTAAAGAAAGGTTTACGGACAACTGACGGGACAAAGGACGCAAAATCAAATGGTGACAATAGCTCATATGGCCCTTCGAGTCAGGTGAGCTAAAAAAGATTTGTGCCTTCTTGTGTATTGTGGACATCAGGGTTTCCGCTGGCAATTGCCTTTTTCTCATTTTGCATTTTGCGATAAAATAATAATTGTGAAGATTAAAATTCATTATTGGCGAATGAAACATAGCGGTTTGACTAAATCCATCTTATTTTTTTCGGGTTTCTCAGACTTTTTTGCCTGATTACTGATACTGGACATAATTCGCAGAGATACTTTTTATGCAAAAAAGAGAGTTATATACAAATTACAATACCTGCTTAAATCCAAGTTTTTTTGGTCTCAGGTGGACAGTTTTCTCATTGGCAATCAATCTGTTTCATACCAAATCTCCTTATCTTTATATTTTTTTTTTATAATTATGAAAATTAGTTTGCTAACAGAAATTTATTGTATAATATATATTTTCTAACTAAAAAGGTCTCCCATTTAAACAAGCATTTATCCATCTTTGTATCCATTTGATGAGTTATGCCCTTTTCAACCAATTTTTATAGTTTGTTCTTATGTTGTACTGTTACACCACTGTCCCAGGTTAGGGATAGGGTTGGTGCCTTCAAACTAGTTTAACCCCGTGCCTTATTCTGTATGTGCTTGTCCCAAGTCAGGAGCCTGTAATTCAGTGGTTGTTGTTTGTTGCTGTGTATCATATTTGTTATTTGTTCATTATTTTGTACATAAATCAGGCTGTTAGTTTTCTCGTTTGAATTGTTTTACATTTGTCATTTCTGGGCCTTTTATAGCTGACTATGCTGTATGGGTTTTATCCATTGTTGAAGGCAGTATGGTGACCTATTGTTGTTAATTTCTGTGTCTTTTGTTCTCTTTTGGAGAATTGTCTCATTGGCAATCATACCACATCTTCTTATTTTTATATTTAACACAAATGTTGGTTTTTGAATGATTTATTACTTATTTACATAACATTAAATATATCTGAATAAAACTCAACAATTGAACTGTTGATTTAATCTTTAAGCATCAACGATCTTCTCTGCCACATAAATAATACTTTCATTTTAGAGTTAATATAATATATAAAAAATTATCACATTTGATGTTTGGAAAAATGAATGAGCAAACAAAGATACATAGAGGCAGTCAACAAAGTACATGTGCAGTGCAAATCTATTGCCATATTTGGTCAACATGTCTATAAAAGGTCATGATGACCAAATATGGTGAGAATGTTCTATGATTGCAGACGACAAAACATGGTAGAAAAAGGAAAAAAAAAATCATCAATACTGCATCATTCTAAATCCATAAGCATAGGGTTTTATTGATGTCCCTGCAATTTCAGTGTGGTGGGATATCGTGTGCGTACGGTTACACACTTTTCTCTATCAATAAACAAGCTATTTTTCTTTACAGAGATTTCTTTCTCAAGAGCCATTCGGTTATCCTGGAGGTCTTTTCTGGCATTCTCGGCATTGTTCAGCTGTTCTGTAAGAGCATCTATTGATTGTGCAATTTCATTTACTTCACCCACCAACCTGAAAAGTTAAATTTTTTATACAGTTGAATAATAAATAAATACATCCATATGACCTAATAAGGTTAAGAAAAAGTAGTATGTCAGAGAGTTTTACAACAATTGCTTATATAATCAAAGTGAGCTATGATTGTAAGTAGTTTCTGTTAAATTGAATTCATTGTAAACTTCAAAATCATAACAGTCAACATTATAATGATACATGTACTATCTGCCATACAGATAAAAGTTTCATAAAAATCAACAATCAAGTTTTAAAATCTAAAGAGTCACTGTATCAAAACATTTACTTTAAACGTGTAAACCCTACAATAATGCCTGTGAGTAGCTAAAAAAAGATAAAGGGTATTGATGGACTGTTGTGGTCTTCTAAATAGCTTTTTCAATATGACATCTGTATCTGCTCGAGGAATTAAATTGGTTGAGCTTTTGCAACCATGACTGGTATCGATATCAACACGGAAGGCTGATACAGCAAGATTGTCATTGACTGTATTACACATACAATTATCTGTATTTACTACTAAATATATAATAAAAGCCTATATTTAAGATCAGAAGATTACTTCAGAGTGCAAGTGATTAAATCCTTTCCCAAATGAAGAACAGCAAACAGTTTCTTACATTAAACCTGGTACTTAATTTACATGCACCTACAGGTATCAGTATATTTGGCATAGGAAAATTCATGCCATGTGCAATGTATCAAGATATTTTAGGAAAAATGTTCTGGTTACAATTGTATGACTTTCGATTAAAATATAAACCCATGAAAGATCAGAGCACTTGTCATTATTTGAAAGGGTTTTTCCAAGTGAAAAGAATAACTAAGACCCTCTTGAATTTGCCCAGAGGTGTGGCTCTGTTGCTCCATGCAAAAGGCCTCACTATGACTTTCGGATGAAGAACACCAATAGAAGCCGCCAGGGAGTCTGATCCAAGTGAGCTATGATTGTAAGTAGTTTCTGTTAAATTGAATTCATTGTAAACTTCAAAATCATAACAGTCAACATTATAATGATACATGTACTATCTGCCATACAGATAAAAGTTTCATAAAAAATCAACAATCAAGTTTTAAAATCTAAAGAGTCACTGTATCAAAACATTTACTTTAAACGTGTTAACCCTACAATAATGCCTGTGAGTAGCTAAAAAAAGATAAAGGGTATTGATGGACTGTTGTGGTCTTCTAAATAGCTTTTTCAATATGACATCTGTATCTGCTCGAGGAATTAAATTGGTTGAGGTTTGAGCGCTCACAAACATGTTTAACCCCACCACATTCTTTATGTGCCTGTCCCATGTCAGGAGCTTGTAGTTCAGTGGTTGTTGTTGGTTCATGTCTGTCATATTTGTTTTTCATAAATTGTTTTGTTACAAATAATTTAATTAGGACGTTAGTTTTCTCAATTGCATTGTTTCATATTTTTCATGTCAGGGCCTTTTATAGCCGACCATACGGTATGGAATTTTCTCATTGTTGAAGGCTGTACGGTTGACTATAATTGCTTACATCCACTTCATTTGAACTTTGGTGGACAGTTGTATCACCAGCAATCATACCACATCTCCTTTTTTTTATACAACTGTGATATTGAAAAGGCCATATCACATACACTTTATTATATACCTCAAGAAGATGTTTTTCATCTGATGCGACATGATACAGATTAGGGGTTTGATAAAGCCTTTGCAACCGTGACCGATATTGTTGATGTGATTTTTTACAAATTAGGGGTGTGATAAAGCTTTTGCAACCATGACTGGTATCGATATCAACACGGAAGGCTGATACAGCAAGATTGTCATTGACTGTATTACACATACAATTATCTGTATTTACTACTAAATATATAATAAAAGCCTATATTTAAGATCAGAAGATTACTTCAGAGTGCAAGTGATTAAATCCTTTCCCAAATGAAGAACAGCAAACAGTTTCTTACATTAAACCTGGTACTTAATTTACATGCACCTACAGGTATCAGTATATTTGGCATAGGAAAATTCATGCCATGTGCAATGTATCAAGATATTTTAGGAAAAATGTTCTGGTTACAATTGTATGACTTTCGATTAAAATATAAACCCATGAAAGATCAGAGCACTTGTCATTATTTGAAAGGGTTTTTCCAAGTGAAAAGAATAACTAAGACCCTCTTGAATTTGCCCAGAGGTGTGGCTCTGTTGCTCCATGCAAAAGGCCTCACTATGACTTTCGGATGAAGAACACCAATAGAAGCCGCCAGGGAGTCTGATCCAGGTTTATAGGTTAAGGGGATGTGACCTTTTTAATTAGAATAAATGTTAACAGTTTTTATGCCAAAAAAGGATATTTTACAAATTCAACTAGAGATGCTCTCGATACTTGTACCTTTCTCCATCCACCCTCCTTGAATCTGCCCCTTTAAGCACTATTCCTTTGCTTTCAGATAGTCAAAAGCATGCATATGAGCTGTGTATGTGTCACAATTTCATACACCATACTCTTTCGTCTTTATTAAAGAATAACAATTAATTTGTTTACAATCAATACTTACTTGTATTGCACTGGATCTCTACATAATTCTACACCTGGTCTGTATGTTCTGTTGTTGAGACGAGTCTGAGACACTTTCATTGGATTCTCCTTATCACGAATGGCTTTTCTCAGATTATCAATGTTATTCTCCATCTGGGTGATTTCTCTGCATATCTGTAAAAATATACAAAATTGAAATTATGTATATATTTTGTTCACTTTTAACATATAAGGTGTTAAGAATAAACATGTACAAAAATTAATTTAGAAACTTAGCATTCAAATTTTACAGTAAATTTTGGAAGTCAGTTTATTCAGTTGTTATTTTTTTAACTGAGGGGAGACAACTCAAATATTAAAATAAATCATTTTACCAATTTTTGCTCTAATATACATTTTATTTCTCTCTAATAAATAACACCAAAAACTGAGAACATAAGTTTTTTTCATACATGCATTTTTCTACTTGAACAATATATATTTAAGTAAATTCAATAATAAACTGTATATTATTCATTCTTTTTAATGTTTTCAATATATCTAAAATCAAAATTTCATTCTGATGTCTTAAAGTGGGAAAACACTTTCATGGGGATTTTTGTAAGTCTCAAATCAAAGAAACATATGTTTTAAGCAAAACACTATTTGTTTACTAATATTTGAATGGTTTTACACTAGTAATTTTTGGGGCCCTTTATAGCTTACTGTTCGGTGTGAGCCTAGGCTCCGTGTTGAAGACCGTACTTTGACCTATAATGGTTTACATTTATAAATTTTGACTTGGATGGAGAGTTGTCTCATTGGCACTCATACCACATCTTCTTATATCTATATAATAAAACGAAACTATTTAAAACAACAAATTTTTAAGATTTAAGTAATCAACAGAATGTTCAAACTCCATAAAAATTGTATTAACAATTTATAAAAGACAAAACTCTTTAAATAATATTTTTTATCCGACCTATAGACATGATGTCTCTGAGGGCTATTATTTAGGGTCATCTAACTCTGACTTTAATAGTCAAACTTCAATTTGAATCTCAACTTTGATAAATCTTCACTAATATTTTAAGCTTTCAGATTGGTTGGTAAAGTTGGCTACAAGTGTGTTTATTTAACTTCAAATTACTTTGTTAAGGTTCTCCTCCAGTTTTGTTTTAGCATCTTCCATTTCTTCAATTCTCTTTGTAAAGTTAACATCTACTGTGTCACACTGTTCTCTCATATCTCGTGATGAGTCTTCAAGGATATTGTCAATCAATTGACGTAATTGAATGGACGCCATTCTCTCGTGCTCTGCACGAACGACGTTATCATGTGAGAACTGGGCCCAAGATTCTGGTGTTGACTGACTGTGAAATACAAATGAAGAGTATAAATAAAAATAATATTATTGAGAAGCATTATTTTTAAAAACTGTAATTGATACATTTACTTGAACTGTTATTTCATGCCTTATTTTACAGTATGTTTTAACTGTATTTTTTGTTTATTATATTCATCACATATTTTAGTTTAATGACAATAAAGATCTGAAGTGCACAAAGGGCAATAACTCAGGGAGTGTAATGTAATTATCTTCTCTTACTTTAAAACTAAAAATAAGATAATTTCCATATATTGCATCTAGCATACTTTGATATTTATGTGATCTATCAATTATAAAAACATTGAAATAACTATTGTTTAGGAAACAAAGACCAAAAAAATTGTATTTCCTGATTTTCAACAACGTACCAGCGTACAGTAAAAACCGTATGTTACATGTGGCCTGTAAGTCAAAAGTTTAATTGCTGGAAGGCATTGTTACATGAATAGGCTTGTAGATCTTTTGTTATTCGTCAAGACTGAATGTTCAAGTAAAAAACTTTAAAACTCCCAAAAGGTTACTTACATTTCTTCAAATTTAGCAGCTCTGTAAAACATTAAAACTCATTAAAAGAAACTTACATTTCTTCAAATTTAGCAGCTCCACTATAGAACTGTTTATCAGTGTGGTGGTTCCTTAGGGATCCTGACTTGGTATCTATTTCTAATGCCTCTTTCTTATCACTCCAATCCATTTCCAAATTCTGTTTAGCTTCTCTGTTTAATCTAAAATTGAAAATAAAAATGATACAGTAACATGAATGGTAACTAACAATGATTAGAAGATTGTCTTAATTGTTGAGACATTTGTGAATTTTGTTTTACATGCCGTATTGTAAATTGTTTGCTTGGAATGTTTAAACTCTTCCATCTTAATATGGTATGTGTGTGTGTATCCTAAATGCTCTATTAGACAGAACTGTAACTTTTATCAGATTGCATGCAATTAACCATTGGTTTTTAGGTTTTTTGTTCCTAAATTACCATTTCAACTGCCATGGGGCACCATGCTTCTACATGTATATACTTAGAGGAAAAAAGTATCAGATTTTGCTTCAAGAAGCCTAAATGGATACAAAAGCATGTATTTTCATTAGCAATCATTCTAAAGCTCAAAATGTTCATACTGATGATGATCACGGAACATAACTCATCTTTTAATAATGGAACAGTTTACATTTCTTAAGATGATTGCTTTGTGCTGCCAATTTAGTTAAACTACATCATGATATGATTGCAACATCTCAATAATTAAATCAGACAATTTATGACATATAAAATTACATAATAAATGATATATTTTACTTACTTAATTTGTTTCTCAGATTGATCTATAGTTTTCTTGAGCAAATCTTGAACATTATTAATTATTTCTACTTCCTGAAAAAGAAAAGCAAAAAATAAGATAAACCCTACAATATTAACAAGCAATGAATCTAATTATCATTTATTCAATGGTTCAACATGTAGTTAATTAACTTTAAATGTTTTATTTAATGTGTGAATTTTTCAATCTATTTGTGTATAATTTGCATCAGAGATCTGTATGTATAATAAAAATGACAGGAAATGTACATCTTTCTCTAACATATTCTAATTACGATTCTATCCATAGGAATACCAGCTTAAAAATAATTCATTTAATATGTTGTTGAATAAATCTGGCGTTTTAATGGCTATACTTGTGAGTTTTTCAAAGGGTAAGAGAGCTAACTACGCTCCGGAAAAGCTATAACAAACAACAGAAAAATGAATTAATGAAGGTTCTACAAATTAAGAAATAGGACATATACTGACATAATAATTTTATTATACTAAGACATGCAGTGTCTTACAAGTTTATTATCAAATTATATATTGCATCATCACAATTCAAAAGTAAATGTTCAAAGTATCATATGATCAAGACAAAGGGAACCCTGAACCAACAGAAAAACACTTTTTAAGCCTAACTGTTTTTAATCCATGGTTACATGTATATCACACTTTTATTTCATATCCTTCATTGCTCAGCAAGACCTTTGTTATGACCTTCCCTTGTGTATATATATTATATAATAAGATATATAACATGTACATGTATAATAAACAAGTCATATATTAAACAAATGCAAATGCTATAAAAATATTTACCTTTAATAAAGATAATTCGACATCGTCTTGAACTAGATCAACACCTTGTCTTTTCTGTCTGCAATTTAAATTATCTGTGGAAATATGTAGTGGTATTTCAGTAGCTCTCAAACCATTTTCTAGACGTTTCTTTTGTGCCAAAAGCAAGTCAGTTTCTGAAATTACATCCTGAATTTCTCTTTCCAACTCAGATTTCCAGAAGTTAATGTCCTGGAGTCGCTCCCCAAGTTTCTTGGTAACTTCAGCCTGTGTTTTGTTTGTAGTTGCCTCAGTTTCATTCATGGTTCTTTTGGATTCGTGTCTGATTCTCTCTGCATTGTCTCGGTCAGAAAATGACTGATAATATTTGGAATAATTCGTCTCGTGCCACTCTGCTGGGTTGTATTTCGAAGACCGGAATCCCATTGTAGAGATTCCCATATCAGGTCCAGTGTTTCCCTGGTATGTTGTTTCCATCCCATTCACAGTCATATTTCTTGTAGTTTCAGGCATAGTAGGAGGAATCTCAGTGCTCCTCAGTGTTGCCGTAGCTGCTGCCATCTTGTTCGAATGTTGTACGACAGTATTACTTACATGAAATAAGTTCTCTAACGATATTTGGCACGTATCGCTAAGTGCTGTGCAATGTGTTGGTGCTACAGCCCTTATCGTTGTTATGGTCGCTATGGATGTGGTTGTTTCCGGTTTGTACCACGTGGTCAGTAGTTATTTCCCTTCGTCAAGTAAAAAGTCCGGGAAAATTAAAATTTTCCACGATTTTAAAAAATAAACAGAAAATTACATTCAAATAATTTTGTTATGGCATATTTGAAAATAGAAAATGCACACCCATTTGGCGGATTATTTCTATATATGTATGTGTATTGTTGTTTCATTTGTATTTTACATAATTATTTTTATTTGATATGACTATAATTTATTTCACCTTTTTCAAATTCGAACAAATAGCATTCACTTGTATAAAAGTTACTGCATAACAGCAGAGACATATCACATTGAGATGTTTTAATCTTTTAGTGTTTAGTGTCTTTTTTTCAAGTAGCATTTGCAGTTCTGTGTCATGTTGCTATTCTGAGAATTTGTATCAGACATTACACTCTATGCTAACTGCATCAAAGACCCAACAATGAAATATTTTTTTAAGTTTGAATGCTAAAAGATATATATAATTAGGCTTGCTAATTAAGAGATTAAATGATATTTCTGTTCATTTAGATTATTGACATTCCCTTCTGATTAGAACTATGAAAATGGATAACAGGAAATACAGATATTTTTTTTTATATTTTCTGAGAGAGGAGACAGTAAATACTCTGTAAAGTATGATAAAAATGCAGTATGGGTTGCACAATCAGTTTATGTCGTTCATCTTATGTTTATCAATCTATCCATTTATATAAACCAGACAATTAAATTCTAAATTAAGGGTTAGTGACCATAACCTAGAAGTTGAAATGGGAAGATATAAAAATGTACCCAGAGATCAAAGGTTATGTAAACTTTGTAATAAACTTGATGATGAATACCAATTTTTTTTATATTGCAAACTGAACTCAACTTTCAGAGATTGCTTATTTTTAAAGATTAATAATATAAACCCTGATTATACAAATTATCAACCACTTTTAAAGCTAAAGCAACTTTTAAATCCTGAATCTGAGCTTTTGACAGAAGTTGGTGACTTTATAAAGCAATCTTTAGAATTGCGAAAATGAGGTCCATATCCATCAAAGGTTACATTACCATTTATAACTATGTTTTTTATGTTTATATTTGTAATTCTTCACTATCTGTATTAGATATGTTTGTACTTGTGTTTGCTTGACCCATATGGGTGTATTTTGCAAATAAAATTATTATTATTATTATTATATTTATTCCCTTCCATTTTTATTCATATAACAAATTATTTTCTTTTTATGCAAAAACCTGGTGCATTTTAAAGTGGTACATACATATGTAAAATGAACTTCATTTTAGGTTTTAAAAATGAAGGTTAAAACCAAACCTAACCAAACAACTGCAGAAATTACAAATTTGATCAGTTATCACTCTACCTGATTTGACATAAAATTATATTAATTGTCTAAGCTGTAAATTAGACTAGTCATAAACATAATTAAGCACTAATTTAATCTGTAGGTGACACAGTTATTAGTCTAGCCATGTTAAGTTCTATTAAAAATTAAATATGGTATGAATTAATGAATTTGAGAGTGAAATCAATGTATCATGGATTTTTTTGGGCGGAAGGGAGTCCTAATTTAAACCTTTTTTTTTCAGGGAAAGGTCTTTTTTTCATTTTGGATGGGAGCATATGTACAAAATGTAAAACCAGCCAATTAATCTTCAAGCTCAACTCTTCAATAAATCCATTATGAACCTCTTGTGAATGCTGTGCAAATCTTGTATTGCCCTCTCCAAAGAATTTTATTTTAACAGCCGATGTAAACAGACATCTATTAGACATAATAAAAAGAAATAGTTATTATGACCTAAACAATTATTTTTTTAATATTAATGAAGTAATAAGTGTTTTCATTACAGATATAAAATGATTAAATTTCTCTATATAAACTTTTATCAGTTACAGTTTTGCCCCTACCAAAATAACCATTTAAATGACAGTCCAAATTTTTCAATCTTCATCCTGGTTGACCTAATAAACAGAGTTTTCCCTATTGATTTATTGTTTAATTTTTTCTCATGAATATGTAATCTACTCTCCACAGATGTTGAGCAAAACAGCAATCAGTCGATCATATATTTGTTTTATCAATCATTAATTGGCATGCAAATATACTGAGGCATGATTGAAATAATCAAATTAGTAAAGTACAAAAATAATTCATATGTACATGCATGCTCCAAGTAAGAAGGTGGGTCAGTGGTGGTCTTTTATTAGTCAAACCTGCTATGAATGTCACCTTTATTAAGTGAGAGTCAATCTTTTCTTGTCCAGCTGTTGTAATACCTGTGCATTTTGAACCTCAATTCAAAGGTCACCTCTCCAATACTTAAGGTCAGTTGTCTCTGGTCCTGTGGGTGACCTGTGTATAAACAGGTTTGACTGTATATCAATCTGTTTTTACCTGTCCATTTGGGAAATATGGATATGATGACAGATCCGATAGTTTGGTAAAAACTTCCAACAGATTTTTAGTTTGTTCTAATGTTGATGTTACACTACTGTCCCAGGTTGGTGTTTTTTTTTTTTTTTTTTTTTTTGGGGGATGAGCAGGAGTTGAGCACTCACAAAAATGTTTAAATGAGCCACATTATTTATGTACCTACCACAAGAAAGGAGTCTGTAATTCAGTGGTTGTAGTTAGTTGCTTGCCATATTTGTTTTTTAAGCACAGATAAGCACAGATGTAGTTTTCTGTGCAGTCTTGTTATTGTTTACACGACCCCCCCTTCCCTATCATCTTCTTTTTCATGCAAGTCTTCCATATTGGTCACCTCAGGTATAGGGTTGTGCAACTTCTTTAGTCCTTTGGTAGTCTTGTAGCTTGGTTTTATCAATCCAAAATGTCTTTTCATGTATTATTCAAATAAAGTATGTTTGAATATTAGTTTTGTTGTCTACCAATGATATGATTTCCACACCTAGCAATGTTAAAATAGCTCTAGGTAAAATTCAAATTGAACTGAAAAATTGAAGGTTAATGTTTTCACACGCATAACAATACCGGTAGTTTGGAAGCAAAATCTTATATAACTACTGTTTTCATGGGTCTTCTATGGATTATAAGTTTGAGCCCATCATTTGGTTGATGTGGTTGTCATCAGATGTGATTTAACTGCAAGTGTACACATCATGCATTTTGACTCTTGCTTTTAGTGTAATGTACATAACTGACTTGATAGCTCATGATTTTACAGTAAATGTACACATCTGGTCTGATGGCTCTTGGTTTTACTTTTAAGTGTTGACTCTTGATTTTTATACTGTGAGTGTTCACATCTGACTTTTTCTCCTGTGTAGTTCTGTACAATTGACAAAAATCTGCTCTTATTCTAATTTTGCTTCCATAATTTTTTCTGTCTATGAATGTTCAAGATGTCTATTTTCTCATTATGGCAACATATACATAATTGGGCAATATTTCAGATTTTAAGGAAATTTTGTATGCATTTAGAACTCTTTGAACTGTATCTAAATATTGAAAAATGATACATGTTGCGTTAATTACTCCAGAGATACCATCAACTAAAAATTTGTGAAATAGGTCTATAAAAGTATTGAATGTAAGTATGAAACTATGCATTTGTTCACTTTAAATTATGTTTGTTTAAAGAAAATCCATAGAATTTTGATAAAAAAAAATTATGTGTTATTTCTGTTGACATTTCCCTTTGATATGAAAACTTTTAGGGGTTGCTGCCATTTATTGCCGTAAACTTTGCCTTAAAATAAGGAAATCAAAGTGCTTGTGAACAATGAAGGGTTAAGATTGCATTCATTTTACAGTTGAAGCTAAAAGTTCGTCACTGCATTGTATTCCCAAATGGAAGGCAATGATTTGGGAGATGTAGTATGATTGCCCATGAGACAACTATCCACCAAAGTTCAAATGAAGTGGATGTAAGCAATTATAGGCAACAATATGGCCTTCAACAATGAGAAAAACCCATACCATATAGTTTGCTATAAAAGGCCCCTACATGAAAAATATGAAACAATTCAATTGAGAAAACTAACGGCCTAATTTGTAACAGAACAATTCATGAAAAAAAAACAAATGACAGACATGAACCAACAACAACCACTGAACTACAGGCTCCTGACTTGGGACAGGCACATAAAGAATGTGGCGGGGTTAAACATGTTTGTGAGCACTCAACCCTTGCCCTAACCTGGGACAGTGGTGTAACAGCACAACATAAAAACAAACTATAAAAATCAGTTGAAAAATTATTAACTCATCAGATCCATACAAAGCAGAAAAATATCAAACAACAAGAATGTGTCCATAGTACATGGATGCCCCACTCGCACTATCATTTTCTATGTTCAGTGGACTGTGAAATTGGGGTCAAAACTCTAATTTGGCATTAAAATCAGAAAGATCATATCATAGGGAACATGTGTACTAAGTTTCAAGTTGACTGGACTTCAACTTCATCAAAAACTACCTTGGCCAAAAACTTTAACCTGAAGAGGGACAGACGGACTGACGAACGGACAGATGGACGAACGAACGGACGCACAGATCGAAAAACATAATGCCCCTAGGTGGGGCATAAAAACAATAAAATGCTCCGCAGGGCGCAGCTTGATACAACCGCAGAGGTCTAACCCTGAACAGTTGGGGCAAGTATGGACACAACATTCAAGCTTGATACAGCTCTGAATTTGGATTGTGATTAAATATTTGACACAGCATAGGTTTCTGACACAGAATGAATGTGGTCTAAGAACTTAAAAATTTTAAATTGGACATTCACCTATTATGGTCCAATATCCAAAATCTAAATACATGGTTAGATTCAGCATATCAAAGAACCCTATATATTCAATTTTGTTGAAATCAAACGAAGTTTAATTTTGGACCCGTTTTGGACCAACTTGAAAACTGGGCCCTTAATCAAAATCTAAATACATGTTTAGATTCAGCATATCAAAGAACCCTAAGAATTCAATTTTGTTAAAACAAACTAAGTTTAATTTTGGACCCTTTGGACCTTAATGTAGACCAATTTGAAAACAGGACCAAAAATTAAGACTCTAAATACACAGTTAGATTCGCATATCAAAGAACCCCAATAATTCAATTTTGATGAAATCAAACAAAGTTTAATTTTGGACCCTTTGGACCTCAATGTGGACCAATTTAAAACTGGGCCCAAAATCCAAAAACTTAATACACGGTTAGATTCAGCATATTAAAGAACCCCAAGAATTCAAGAATAAAACTCCATTGAAATTGGTCAAGAAATAAGCAATTTATACAAAGTATCTTCTTTTGCACAATACTGTGCAATTGAATATTTCTTGCAATTGCGCAATACTGTGCAATTGAATATTTCTTGCTATTGCGCAATACTGTACAATTGACAATTTCTTGCTATTGCGCAATATTGTGCTATTGGATATTTCTTGCTATTGCGCAATACTGTGCAATTGAAGATTTCTTGCTATTGTGCAATACTGTGCAATTGAAAATTTCTTGCTATTGCACAATACTTATTATATAATAATTTACACATCCTGTTTGGTGTGTATCTCCTGCCATATCATTATTATTTGCTTTAAAATATAAATCAGAAATAACCAACTTAAAATGGAAAATTTTAAAGAAAAAAAAAAAAAAAAGGAAAAAAATCCCCCAATTTTTGGAACCCCTTATGATTCATCACCCCAAACTCAATCCCAGCCTTCCTTTGAGGTATGGTACCTTGCAGTACAATTTCAGAGAGATCCATACACTTGAACACAAGTTATTGTTTTTGGCCCCTAATTCCTAAACGTTTCGGGCAATTACCCCCAAACTCAATTCCAGCTTTCCCTTTGTGATATGGAACCTTGTAGTACAATTTCAGAAAGATCCATACACTTACACACAAGTTATTGTCCTGAAATTAGAAAAATGCTTATTTTTTGCCCCTTTTTTGGCCCCTTCAGGCAATTACCCCCAAAATCAATCCCAGCCTTCCCTTTGTGATATGGAACCTTGTGGTACAATGTCAGAGAGATCCATACACTTACACACAAGTTATTGTCCTGAAACTAGAAAAATGCTTATTTTTTTACCCTTTTTTTGCCCCTAATTCCTAAAATTTTGAGGCAATTACCCCCAAAATCAATCCCAGCCTTCCCTATGTAATATGGAACCTTGTGGTACAATGTCAGAGAGATCCATACACTTACACACAAGTTTTTGTCTGGAAGTTACAAAAATGCTTATTTTTGGCCCCTTTTTGGCCCCTAATTCCTTAACCGTTGGTACCATAACCCCCAAAATCAATCCCAACCTTCCTTTTGTGGTATTGAACCTTATGGTAAAATTTCATAGAGATCCATTCACTTAAACTAAAGTTAGAGTGCGAAAACCAATGTGTCTTCGGACAACGACGACAACGCCAACGTCATACCAATATATGACCGCAAAATTTTTTTGCGGTCGTATAAAAACAGACTGGACGTTAATCAATTTGAAATACCTTCCTTTGCTCATAATTGTACAAGGTTCTACTACAATTATGAACAAAGAAAGATAATTTTAATATTACCATAAATGGATATTTTTAGAACAGACAGATTAACTTTATATGTAATTTTCAATTAAAAATAGTTTTCTTGAAATGTATGGTTGTACACATAGACATCTTTTTGTTACTTAAAATTTATTTCATTGATAAATTGCTTGAAATGTACATGTAAAGAGTGTAAAGAATGTTCATCTCAATGTGCTATACTTTTGTTCTCTCACAAGTAGTGATTTGGCCTGGAAATGTAGCAGACTATCAAGCCTTTGACTGCAGTATGAATGCAATCATTAACCCCAAAATCTAATATCGATGGCACAAAAATTAAAATAAAACAAAAAAGTGTCAGTAAAACAATATTTTTTATTGATCAGAGTGGTACAACCCACTGATGGGACATACCATTTTTTACTATCCAGTTATTAAATACCAATGATACAAAATATAATTGTTCACCAGTGGTGTGGAACAACAATATAATTGTTCACCAGTGGTGTGGAACACAATGTAGTTGTTCACCAGTGGCATTGAAAAACAATATAATTGTTCACCAGTGGTGTGGAACAATAATAAAATTGTTCACCAGTGGTGTGGAACAACAATACAATTGTTCACCAGTGAAGAGAACAACAATACAATTGTTAACCAGTGAAGAGAACAACAATATAATTGTTCACCAGTGGTGTGGAACAACTTTATGATTGTTCACCAGTGAAGAGAACAACAATGCTACATATCTATTTACAATGTCCACAAAAATGTTAATGAAGACGATACAAAATAATAAATTACAATGAACATTTTCAATCCATAATTATCATTATTAATTGTTAGCTTAAAAAATTATGGAAAAAATTCATAACATATGAATTTGTAATGTTTGAAGGCAAATAATTCCATCAAACATTTATGAAATTTGTTGAAATCTGAACTTATGTATGAATGTACGTCAATGATGTACAATAAATTGATATTAATGATTTTAATTTTTTAATTTAAAATGAAGCTGCATTTTACATATCTTTTTCTTGAGTAGCAGTATGTATTTAGAAGGTTCAACAGCTGTAATAAATATGAAGGATTGATTTCTTAATAAAGGAAAATTCAGAGCAGATTTTAAATTATTGCAGGAAAACACCAAAGGGTTTAATAAATAAGTTAATTAACAGTTGTTTGAGAGAAAAGAAAAAAAATTGAGATTTGGCATTTCAATCTGTAGAATATATATTCACATGAGATTTAATATTTCAAATTGTAATGTAGTATTATTGATCATAATTTGCCAATCAAAACATGGCGATCTTTAAATAATTCAAATAAATCTAATGAATATTTATTAAACAACAAAAAGCTGGGCATTTCACTTATATTCCACAAAGTGACTGTTGAAAATCTTTTAAAGATTCACCACACATAGACTGCCTGAATTCTTCAGTCACAATGAGGTTGCCATAAATATTCAGTAAAAAAGAGGCTGTCTTAACTTTTCAGCCACAATGAGGCTTGAACTGTTCCAGAAAAACATACAGGGTATCCAAGGAAGGCAATTTGAAATCTCCCCTATGGGTGGGGGTCAATTACAGCAAAAATGTATGTGAAATTCTAATTTGTTTCTATAGGTAGTTACCCAATATGAAATTGCCTTCCATGGTATCATGTACATTTAAATAGCCCTTAGCTTTAATTATAATTACCCAGAATGCAAATCATTTTGATAAATAAACTGACTGAGCTTTAAATGTTTTATCACAACAAAGTTAGATACTATATTTGCATTTTCAACAAAGAAAAACAATTAATTTTACATACAAGCAATTAAACAATCATGAGAATCTATCAAAAAGTAGATCCATAATTACAATTTAACACAGAAAATAATCAGCACTATTATTAATTCATAAAATCACATCTCCAACAACAAATTCCTTCAAGTTCAACACAAATCTTTCTTGTATAATCTTTTTATACCATTTGATTAACATGATAATCCTTACATGTAAAGCAGTCGATTCTTTTGGGTTACCATCACAGAATTTCTCAGATTTTGTCCACTCAAATGCCTTAATATTCTGCTACTTAACATGTTAAAAAAAAATATCCATATATATCTTCCTTTACATGAAAGCCTTTGTAAGATTGCCTCCACCATGGGCTGTAGCTAATTTTTAGATACAATAGTTCATACTAAAAAGTTAATAAGAACTGCCTGTTAATACTGATTTCAGTATAATGACACAATATTTTTTCTTTTTATTTGCCTATCAAGTAATGTGGACAGAACATCCAAAGTTATCTACCTTTCTTGCACTCTTGAAACTTACATATTCTTATGACTACAAATCATATCCAAAAACTATTTTCCACTTTTATCTGTTCCCATCTTTAATGCAAACTCTCGTTAAATATTCAATTAATGTAGTATGTTCACTTTATTTTTAAAATTAAAGCAATGTTCTCTACTTCTTTCAAAACATTAAAAGATGCTCGTCAACTTCATAGATAAACAATATCATTAGAAAATATTCTCTTACAGTGTGTAAACAACAACAAAAAATATTTGTGCAGACAATAAATTAATTTCTATCATTTTTTCTACTTCATTAAAATTTATCTCTTTATTATCAGTAGATAAACATGTATGTTATGTGTTATATGAGCAAAATGCTGCCTTCGAAAAACAAACTATGCTTGTTCCATTTACCGGGTAATGCTTTTAGGAGTGAGTAATTTTTCCCCTTACTTAATAAAACAAAGTAACACTTTCTCTTTATTAAATACTAAGTCCACCATCAAATAACTTTCTTTTCCAACATTGATATGTAAAAGAAACATGAATTTTGCAATATTTTATCCATCGAGGAAATCAACCTGAAATCATATATCAAAAAAGTAGACCTAGGGGACATAATTCTTCAAACAGCACTTGTATGTTTGTTTCAACTCATTTTATAAATTATTTCCTAAGCTTTTAAGTTTCAGATTATTTTAATTCTGTTTCACAAATTAAAAGAGTTATCTCCCTTCAACCCAGGTCTAACCACTTAAATTCATTTGCCAGATTAGCATAATTTAAGTTATTTCTAACAATAAAATGACAATCAATGAATAAAGTCAAATAGGATAAAATGTGAATTTTGGGTCTTTATTCTATAAACATGATATATATTGGACTATGGGCTTTTTTCATTATCCTATTATATTTCTGGGAACAGGATATATTTATTCAAAATAAATAATCTTCCAATAAAAAGTTTGTGAAAATTTGAAGCGTAAAATTTTTTGTTGTCCAATTATCACACCTTTTATTTGCGCGTTTCAAACATGGTTACAGTAACAGTTATTTATATTCCAAAAGATCCTAACACATTTTTGAAACTGTCACATCACATATTACCCCTGTGACACCAAAACTACCAGAAAACTTGAGAATTTTTTTAATAAGTACAGAATGTTAACACTGAGAAACTAAAATTTGTACATGGCAATAATTACTACATGACAGGATTAAAACAAAGATGTTTAGAGAGTCTCTTGCTCTTTAACAAATTATATCTACACTACAGCTCCAGTGTATTTCCCCTCATATCCCACTGAACTTCATTTTTTTTGTTGTAGAAATGATCAATACAAATGCTTTTCAGATTATATAAATGAATTATACCTGTACATTTGAAACATAAGAAACACGTTCATTCCATAGGGTGGTTAAGTTTGACTATGCTGTGTCCAATCCAAATGGGGTGGGTTGAAAAAGAAAACCTTCTTTAGCTGTAGTGTATATATAGTACTTCAGTAAGTTATGCCATGAATTCAGAAATTAACTATAAAATAATACAGAAACAAGTTACTCTGCTTTCAAGGGACACCTTCTTGTTCTCAGCAATGTTACAAGAGATATTGAAAAGCAAAAATCAAAGAAAAATATGTATTTTTGTTTTATCTACAATTATTTCCAAAATTTACTACAAAGACTATATTTTCTACAAAGCAAATACAACATACAATTATGCACTGCAAGAAATTAGAAGTTAAGAACCGCTTATTGTTAAGTCTTTAAAGCTGAGAACTATTGCAAATCCCAAGAAAGGGGAATAACTCATACTCCATTGTATTTTTTGGGGTCCAGTCAGAAGTGAAGAAATGACTTATTCAATCAAGACTGTAACAACCTCCCTCAAAAACCATAAATACATAATTTACAGTGAATTTCTGTAAAAAAAAAAAAACTGACAACACAAACTTGGAGAAGTATTGCTATGTATTAATACAAAGTGGAAATATATATTCACACACAGTCAATTTCTTTCGTCTTTAACAATCAGGTCATGAATAACAAACAATCAAGTCATCATCTCTAAATAACCAATCAAAAACAGCCTTTCATGTGTTTTGTCACCCACCCGAGCTAAAATGTGTAAAAATATCTCTCCAATAACAACTAACAGACAAAAGAGTAAAAATTTCCGTAAAAATAAATTGTTTTATTCTGCCTTTGGCTCTTCTTTTCCAACTTGTTCCTCCAGTTTGATCTGTTTGTTTTCAGTAGGCATAGCACTATCACCGTCTCCTGCCGGACGTTTTGACGTAACAGGAAGTGTCAACGGAACACCACCTACTGTTGTTACCTGTAATGGAAGATAATATTTTCTTTTAAAGACATTATGAGAATAAAACTATTTATTCAAAAATCTAAAGTTCCAATTATATCCAATGAAAATATAACATTGATTCTTTGACTATTATAAACCAAATATAAAGATTAAATGCTTTATATTTTCAGTAAGCATTTGATATATACAACTTGTGTTGTTACAAACTTTCATGTGTAATGAAAGCCGTTAACCATGTAAGTGCATGTGCAACTATACATATATATACTTTCAACAACAAATAAATCTATCATAGTTAAAAATCAAAACAATTGGTTATTTATAACCAACCTTCGGTAGTGCAGGGTGCATTGTTATGTTTTTGTCAAGTTTCTTTTTCAAAATCAAATAAGTTAAGGTTTCAATTCTTTCCATCTCTTCAAAATACAGCACATTTACACATTTTTTTTCAAGTACCAATAAATGGACAATAACATTTAAGTAAACTGCAAGTTTAATTGGTCAATATTTTTTGCAGATTAGAGCAGCGTTCCCAGGACAAGGTACACAGAAATTTATCCCTTAAATACAGGGTGACGTCATTATTATGCATTGTCTATTGTTTGTGTTGTTAAAGAAAATTATATAAATATATTTATGAACAGAAAATGAATAAAATCAAAATCAATGATAATAAAATTATAAAAAGTGAGATGTTTAGCAATGTTTAGAACTCAAAGACTTACCAAAAACTGAGTCTGTGATTGTTGCCCGTCAGAGTGCCGCGAAGCTGCCCCTGCGGCATTAACATACTGTAAGCCTCCTTGCTGAGATAGCAAGGTCAAGCCCTGTGACCCTGCCAATGTACTACTAATAGACTGTGACAAGATGGCCGTCGGTTGACTCGACTGACTCGAGTTGGTCGGCAACACTGTAAATGGCTGGCCAGTTGCTGACATTCCGCCTTGTTGGGCTAAACTAGTTATTAAATTTCTCACTAATGTAACAGGCTTAACAGTCTGGCCACCGACTGTAACTCCTTGAAACTTATCTGAAAAGTTATAAGAAATCTAATTTAATTACCAATTTTATTTTCTTAAATTTCTTGAGAACAGTTAAACACAGATTAATCATTTGTTAATGTTGACAGAATATGAAAGATTTATTAAATTATCAATCATAACAGACAACACTCAATATGGTTACACAACTCACAAATTAACACCCTGGATCACAAAGCAATAACCAAAATGTTTAACCACCAACACTAACCAATAAAACTTACCAAGGTTGGGCGGTATTTACCGCCCCCGGTATTTACCAGTGGTATTTACCGGTATTTACCGCCCTGGACAATACTCCCCAAGTGGTCAGTACTGGCAAATACTGGTCAATTGAAATTTTCATGCTTCTTTTGACTGACTTATCTATCAATTCTAGTAAGAAATTGGTTGATGAGGGAAAACTTTATTCCTTTGGCATGATTCAGTTTATAAAAATGAATGATATTGGTATGTTATTAATTATTAAAACATTGAAAATGACTAATTTAGTTCTTAGGGGTAATGATATTGCATACTTTTGGTATACATATAAAGTTGCTATATCAGTTATTTTAACATGTATAAATCAAGATATTTTTTCTTGAAAAGGTTTGAATTTTACAGGTAAATAGAATTACAAGTGACTAGCAATATAGATTATCAGAGCATTACCTATTATATGGCTAACAGGTGTCAAAAGTTTAATTACTATACAACTGTCCCCTAATAAATGTTGACATAACAGGAAAAAAGTCATAAAAGTGATTTCTGAAGATTGTTTTAAACAATGAATTAATTCCTGACTATTCAACAGCATGATAAAAATCTTCTAAATGCAGGAAATGTTTTTTTTAATAGATATATAACATATATATATATATATATATATATATATATATATAAATTTTTAATTGCTTCACGATTTATCTTTCAAAATAACTGTTAAGAAAACCAGATGTTCTATATATAGTCTCTTTTAAGTGACTGACTTCATGGTGTTAATGACTATATCTGTTGTATGATTAAATTAATATTTGATAAATCTTCATTAACATGATTAAACCATGTTCATGAACTTATTAATTGTGACTTTTTGTTCTAGTACAATATAGTAAATAAGTGACTTTCTGCATTGTAACTATATCTATCCATTTACCAAGTAATTGACCTGAGGTAGGGACTATATTTTTTGTAGTAAAGTCCTTACAAAATTTCAATTGACCAGTATTTGCCAGTATTGACCAGTATTTGCCAGTATTTCCCGGTATTTACCGGTATTTACCGCCGGCATGGTCAATACTAGTATTGACCGCTTTTTTGCCAACCTTGAAACTTACTTATAATTATTGTATGTTTATACCCCAATTATTCTTCATTTGGAGCATAGAAATATATGTATACTTTATGTATTATTCTGTTACACCTTACTGTACGGCAGAGATATTTTAAGTCATGTGATCTCCGCAATCTTCTAAGGGCTGTTCAATAAAAATTTACATGGGACCCAGTGAAATATAAATGGAGAATGTGTCTGTGGGACACAGATGATGCCCCTCCTTGCATATAGCTTTATTAAGGGACATAACTCTAAGGTAAAAGTGACGCAACCCAAATTCGAACTTCATCTGTGTTTTGTGGTAATAAGCATTGTGTATAAGTTTCTATACATTTGGTTGAGGCAAACTAAAGTTAGAGAATCGAAACTAATTTTGGGATGCATGTACAGACAGGGGTAACACTTAATGCCCCCTCCGCCGTGGCTGAGGCATAAAAACTTCGAATCTCCTCCATGGCTAGGTGCTTAGACTTTTTTGTTCAGTGGAATGGTATTAAAGAGAAATTTTTATTAGAGGTTGCCTCATTTTCAAAGTGATTTCCATAGGTACCATGTATGTTTAAATGGAACAGCCCTCTGGTGGATTTTGTCATATCTACCCATCAGAACTTCTAGATGGTAGGTCCTATGCCATCCATACAGAGTATACATATTTCTTTCCTTTCAACATAACAGTCAGGGGACTTACTTAAATGAGTGATTTTCTAAATCACTGATTCAAGTAACATTATGTCCATAAAGGTTGGAAGTAAGAGTTGTCTTTCTTTAATAATCACCTATTTGAGTAGTACAAATTAATCACTAGACTAAGTGATTTAATTTTATTGTAGCTTTAAATATAGAATACTAATGATCCAGGGACTAATTATGTTGCTAAAATTATCAGAACCAACATCTGTGTTGATAGGATGACCGGGTCATGTCAGGTGATGACCTTGTACTAAATCTAAGATAATGACATAAAAATCACTTAAGTATCATACATGTTGTACCTCAATTTCCTTCCAATAAATCACTTCTTTAAGTATCATTATTTTAATAATCCCAACTAATTTCAACACCCCCAAACTGTGAAATTTTGATGGCGAACAGTCGAATTTTATTACATAATCTATAAGATGAAACCTTGAATTTTACAGGAAAAATACCCCCACTGCTGGGGAAAATCTGTTAAGAAAGTATCAGTTCATTGTGTAAAGCCATTTTTATAGCATTTTTTCAACTAAAATAGAATTTGCAGCTAAATGATTGCATCAAAGGCATAAACCTTGCTGCTTAAAAGAAGCAAAAAGTTCATTTTTTTCAATTTTACTAATGAAAAGATATTATCTAAACCTCTGTGTTTAAAATTTTGGTAAAACTACAAAATTGCAATTTGTGACAAAACTTCCAATTTGCTACTTAAATAAGTGATTTAAAAATCACTTATTTCAATAAGTCCCCTGACTCATAAACACTTAACATTGGAAGATCTAGATCAGATTTTGCATTAAATATTGTTACAAAATCTGAGGTCAAACTTGAATTACTTGAATGGACTAGAGGTGGCTATCCATGGCAGGGAGGTGTAAACAAAAGAATTCATTGGAGCTTGGTTGTAATTTAACCATCTTAGTCACACTTGAATGCACATTTTCAAGTTTTGATTGGAATTTTAAGCAGTTTAAATTTCGTAATATCCATGTAGTAAAAATATCATTGTGATGAAAAAAAATTTGTCATTTTGTTTTACTGAATTAGTGATTGGTTGATTGATGGCTGCTTCACATCCTGAGGCAAATATTTAGTGCCTATTCATGAAACTTATAAATATGATTACACCCTGCTATGTACTAGACTGAAACACAGAATTAGTAAATACTCACCAAAAGACAGAGCTGACAAATTATTTTCTTTTTTAATTTCCGCATGGGCCCCATTAGTTAAAGATGAATTAGACACTGTATGGGATGGTCCATTTAACACCATCTGGGCAGCATTTGTTACCATGATTTTGGGCTTAGTGATGACTGTGGGAAGTTGATGAAGAGCAGATACTGTCGACACCGATGGCTGCATTGTTGTAACTGAAATAGGGGACATAACTCTTGATGCTGAAAGATACAACAAGTTGCTCCATCAATAGTCCATTTTAAAATAACTTGTTTTATTTTATTACTAATATTAGAATTTTCACAAAGGGAAACAACTCCTGGATAGGAAGGACTATACCCCTGCCTTTACAAATCAAGTGGAACAAGCATGGTGTATTGTGTGGAATCTGATACCGACAAGTTAGACCGTGACCTATTGCTATTGCTCACAAATGAAATCCTTGCTATAAGTTCATGTACAAAAAAAAGTATTTGGGAAGCAGGAAGCTGATGAACATGCTAACATGGAGCTTGATTCCAAATTACAGAAAACCCTAATTTGAAAAAAAAAATGAACAGAAAAAATTCATACATGGCCATGATGTGAAATTATTATTATGTATTATCTGAAAACATCACAAGTTAAAGCATACTGACAGGACACTTGAGAACAAATTTCAATAGGCTCTAATTTGTAGTTTCTGAGAACAGAGCAACAATTTTTTATGTGACAGATGGACAGAACAACAGACAAATATAAACCAGTATACCCCACTCTTTCTTAGCGGTATATAATTATGACTTCATAATTGCATTACACATTTATTGTCACAAATGTGATTTTGCAATGAAAATTCAGTGAAATGAAAAACTGATTACACAGTGTTCCCGCCTGCCCTAAATAGAAGGGTGGCCCGCCCTTGGTGCCCTTACCCCCGCCCTTCTGCCCTCCAAAGCAAAAGAATGCACCCCTCTGCCTTTTAAAAAAATACAATTTCCAAATTCCATGCCTATTGACGTTTCCGGTAAAATTGTTACCTGATTGTGTAACACTAATTAACTGACAATGGGATTAAGTTAAATACCTAATGCCTTTGGCAGTTTTATCACCTCTGTTAATGATTGTTTACTGCTAATTAGTGGATTTAAGATAATTGAACATACTAGATATTTAATACAGAATTAAATGTCCACATGTTATCCATTTGCAATGTTTATGTACAGCATGTACACCTGAAAAATTTATTTCAGTAGGCATAATATAAAAAATAAAATCTAAAACAATTTCAAAGGCATACATAGTTTTGACTAAATTGGTAAAACATGTTTTGTTTTATAATCATGAGTATGAAATTTAAAGAAGAATCAAAGAAATTTGTACTTTGAACATAACTTCCTGTTTTACTTCTTGTATTTTATAATCCTCCTTTTATAGGAGCAATCAACAAATGCCTTTTTTTTCAACAATGATGGAAAAAAGTAAATGTTTATACCTCCTGTAATATATACAATATATTATTGTATCAATATAATATGATAATCTCCTGTCTCACCTGTTATATTTATAAAACTCCTTACTTAGGAGCACTTTGATGTGCACTTAAAAATACTTTTTGTAACAATTGAAATGATAATAAATAACTTTAATAACAATATACTATATGTTTAATCTGATCAAGCAATTTAAATGTAGATAATCTAATTAGATTAAACATTCAATTTTGCATGTATAACTCCATCTTTCAAAACTACTTGTTTATTTTTATAGACTGGTATAAGTTATAAAACATTGAAATTTCTGATGATTATATTTTCCTTACCAAATGTACTAGTTTGTTTAGATTAACATCAAAATGATATGCTTTGATTCATGGTATGTTAATTTGATAAAAAAATTCTTACTGAAACCAACGTCAAGAACACATTAATTTCTGAATATGGTTTAAATACAACTAATGTTCTCCAGCTGAGCCTAGCAACATTCAAGGTTATTTATACACTGTCCAACAGTGCCCTTACAATCTAGGTTATTACGCTAAAGTGCCCTTTCAGACAACTAGCACCCTTCTGCCCTGAGATTCAAGCTGGAACACTGCTACATTTACGACAACATGCCCTTTCCTTAAGATTTGTTCAAGCTGTGAGGCAGTTTTTTCTACCTTTAGAGAGTAAATTCTTTGGCAAATAATTCTGAAACTGAAGTTCAAAGTAAAAGTGTAACAACAGAATAATGTACCATAGTTTGGATTATGATTACCTGATCTGGAATAACCCTGGTACAAAACAACTTATTTTGCAAAAGAACCAGCAGATATTATAAGTGAATGTTGATAGACATAATTAGTGGGCGTTGCTATTTACCTGCAGGAGATCCAGGCGCTGACTGACTTATTCTACACAGCTCTGCAATAGAACTTGCAGGTATAATCTGTGGATGTTGATGATGGATGTAGTTTTGGGTTGGAGCTGTAGGCATGCTTTCCTCTGAATGTTCCGGGATAGGACTACCCTCTCGTGACATACTGTCAGGTGTAAATGAACCTCCCATCTGACTAGGAGATGTAGGTGCAGATCTGAAAATCATTTTTTTCACATTTAATTTTATCAAATACTGTGGATTCATTATTTTTGTGGATACCAACTTTAGTTGATTGAAGAAAAATGATATTTTGTGGATATTTGTTTTGTGGTTTAGCAATAGTATACAATTACTGTCTTTTGATGAGGTAAATGTGTGGTTTTATTGACTTTTGAAAAACTGATATTCACCGAGGCCAACGGCTGAAATGAATGTCACTAGGTTTTTCAGAAGTCAATTAAACCACATATTTACTGAAACAAAAGACAGTAATTGTTTTATTCCATGTTCCTAGCGAGAAAAACATGTATTAAATAAGTTATTTACCAAAACCAACTAAACGTCAAACATTGTATCGTTATTATACACGTAAAAGCACGCGACGTTTTGCGCAGTGAATAAACTTTTTCCGCAGGTGAATATGCTTATTTACTCAAAATCCCATTCATATGGAAAAACCTACTAAAGTTCTATCAATATGGAATAATTTGTATACAAGCCTTTAGACAATGTTTACTTCATTGAACATTTAAATTCATGGTTTTCCTATTAAACCCAACAAAAGTTACCGGCAAAAAAATAATGAATCCACAGTACGATGTCTGAATTTTTCAGGAATTCAATAAAACTTAGTGTTATTGTTGAGAAACACAAAAACTTTAACATTACATTGTGCGGCCATCATTAGGGAACTTCTATTGTAATGTCGTTCTATTATACAGTTGTTACTCTGTACTTCTATGTGGCTAACGAAATACAAATATACATCTTACAACTTTTGTTTCCTTCACAAATACTATGGTGCTGTGACCGTGTGTTTCTCAACAGTTATATTACTTTGTCGGTTTGATTTAAATTCTGGTGAGCCAAATATAAATTGAGAATTTAGCGCTTCAATTCCTCTATTTGTGTTGTCCTCATTACAAAAAATCTTTTTGCTGATCTCGTTCCTATTCAATTTTTTCAACTTACCTAGTGGAAAGGCCCCCAAATGGTGCTCTAAAACATGGCACACCCTCTGGCGACGTCTTCTGAATGCTTGTGCTGTTAACTTGGCCTCTGATGCAGGATCTATTCTCCAGAATGATCCTTTACCGGGTTCATCTTGTGATCGAGGTACTTTGACAAAATAACGATTCAATGATAAATTATGTCTAATTGAATTCTGAAAGTAAAAGAAATAGACTGATAATTTAAGGTGGTACCTAACACTACAGGGAGATAACTCTGTAAAAATCAGCTAAACGTTTTAATCACGTTGTTTTGTTAAGGAAATATTAAGCTTCTCAATGATCAAAATTAGTGTTTGTCAAACTGCTATATAACCAACGAAATTTTTCTGATAAAGTGGTTGGTTCAAATTTTTTGAAATTTTTATATTTTTGTCAAAGGGTCAAAGTAAACATTTTGTCAAAATTTTATGAAAATTAAACGAGCCAAATTAATATAAGTCAAGGTGTTGGGTACCACCTTAAATTTTTATTTTGTTTGTAGAAGCTTGTAAATTCACATCCATGACAAACTTAACAGGAAATGAAAATATTTATATACTAGAAATAGGGAATCATCATCTTCTCTTAGTATCTTCCTCCTTTTAAAGGAGCACATCAGCTATAACTTAATAATTTAATTTTGGATGTAACACGTCTTCTGATTGGCTGACCTTGTTTTGTTTATTAGCTCACAGACATTATTATGTCATGTGACCGTGATGTCATCAACGTTTTATCATGGTTTACTCCAGTTTAAAATGGAATTTAGAATTAAATTATAAGAAATGACTGTAATATTTTTTCTGTCTATTCGAATTAACATAAAAAATGTGGTGCACACTTGAAAATAACCCGCTACGCCGGTTATTCAGTGTGCACCACATTTTTGATGTTATTTCTTCAGACAGAAAAAATATTACAGTCATTCCTTAATTATTTTTGGGGCTTATTTTGCATGGCCACTAACTATCTACATGTGTGTAAAATTATATCTTTGCTGCGACAAAGTCAGTGTGTGCTAATTGAAGCTGCATTCAACTGCTATCAAGCTTAATATTTACATTTTCTTGTCTGTTCCAATAAATTATCTTGTGCAATGCCAATAAGTCTTGGTTCCTACATTTATTAACAAAGGAATGCCAAGAACAACACTAGAGCTAAGGTGGATGCTCTTATTTCCACCTGTTAACAGTGGTACTGGGCATACCATTTCTATTTTTCATCTAAGGTTTGCAAATACAAACTTTTGAAAAATTAGTTGCGCTTTGTGTTTTTGGTTTAGATTTGTTTAGAAAGGAATGGGCTGTCAGATATAAAATAAGGAGATGTGGAATGATTACCAATGGTACCTCTGTGGCCAAATTGTTGAAGGAGTCAAACTACTGTAATCACTAGCCTGTCAACACTGAGGTTGTGAGTTCGTATCCCCCACATGGCAGGTGCCCTCGACTCTAGACTTAATTGACTAGGATTGTCAGTTTTCCTATCGAAGGACGTGGTTCTCTTCTGGCACTCTGGCTTCCTCAACCAATGAAAACTGACCGCCACAAAATAGCACAATAGTGCTGAAAGTGGTATTAAACACCAATCAATACCAATGAGATAACTATCCATTAGAGACCAAATAATGTAGTTGTTTACATCTATAGATAGGTCACCTTACTGAAAGCTGGGCAGAAAAAATAACACCCAAGCTGTAGTATATATCTTATGAAAATAAGAAAATGTGGTATGATTGTCAGACAACTCTCCAGCACAGACAAGTGGAATAACATATGGTTTGTTACTCAAACAGACGAATAACTAATACCTACCTGCCAACCTTTGTCAGCTGTTCTGTAATAAGGATAATTTTTTGTTATATAAGCATAGATGCCACTGAGTGTCAATTGTTTATCAGGCGCTGATGATATAGCTTGAACTATCAACTGTGCGTAAGAATAAGGAGGCTTTGAATCATCTTTGGGACTTCCCCCGCCTCCACTTGATGTTTCACTATTTTGTAACATCGGGGTATTGTCTTTTTCTTCGTGTTTAATGCTATTATTGTTAGTAAGACTGTTAGCACTACTGTTTGAAGTTACAGCAGCATTCAGGGCAGCGATCTGTGCCTCTGATATGAAGTTAGGACGGTAGGAAGTGCCTCCTCTTGGAGAGGTTGGACAAGAATTTGCTGCACTGAAAAACAAAAAAAACAGAACTTTTTAATGAGAAGTCCATCACTTCATATATCAGGGATCAACATTCATTTTTAAACAACTTGCTCTTTGAGCAACAACCTCAAAATATAACTTGTCCAAAAGAGAAAACCACTTGTCCAAATTGTGTACTTGCTCAAGAAACTGCCAGTGATTGACATAAATCATGTAAACGCATTTAAAAAAGGAATAAAGTGCAGGGCTCACACTACTTCAGAATCAAAGGTAGAAGTGACTTCTCTTTTTGAAACTGATAGGGAGAAGTGCCGTTGAAAATTGATTGTTGGTTTCACCTTACACAAGAAAATTTTAAAGGGTAGGCAGGCAGGAAAAACTTTTTCTTAAGAGGGGGGGGGGAATCAAATGAGGCACGTGCAGTATCACTCTACAGAGAATTTTTCTCAAATCATTGACAAGAAATTCTTGAAAAAAACTTTTTGGCATTGTATTTTGCTCTATATTGTGATATACATTTGTAAGTTTATTTAAACTTAAGAATGATAAATGAAAAATCTTTAAAGAAATTATCAGACCATTAAACCATTATTGATAATTGTCTTAAAAGAGTCTTGCATATTTTTCATCTGTTAAAAGAAAGGATCGACCCGACCCAGAGGGTTAATACAGACCCGTAAAGATAAGGGGAAACAGATCATCTTTTTGAATGGCGTTAAAAGATAAGTGCTTGTTCCTTGCGGCACTACAATGTTCGTTTTTTACAATAATTTAAAGGAATATGAATTCATTTTATTAAATTCTTTTTTATATTATTCAAATCATACATTAGAATACAATTAAAGTACCTGTTGTCCCAGTTTATGTCTTAAATTGTCATGTATAGTTACACAATTATAGTTTTCCCACTAGTCAGGAACTACCAACTAAATATTTAGCACTATTTAAAAAACTTTTTTTTTAAATCAAAAAGGTAAAGAGATTCTTATTTATCAATTAAAATTCATTGAGGAAAACTATCCCGATTATGGAAATTCATTGAGGAAAACTATCCCGATTATGGAAATTCATTGAGGAAAACTATCCTGATTATGGAAATTCATTGAGGAAAACTATCCCGAGTATGGAAATTCATTGAGGAAAACTATCCTGATTATGGAAATTCATTGAGGAAAACTATCCCGATTATGGAAATTCATTGAGGAAAACTATCCTGATTATGAAATTCATTGCTTCCCATTAAAAAGATTTATAAATTTAACAACTTTAAGCATATTAAATCAATAATTGAACCAATGCATAAAGTTTACATGGAAATATATATATTTAACTACAGAGATCAAACCAAATGTATGTTAATGCATATGGAATGTGAAATTTTCACTTTTGAGATCATTACTTTTCTGTCCGCTGTACCATTCATGCGTTTGAAGTTATTATCGTAAGAATTGTGACTAGTATAAATATTTCAAGGGCTAAAGCACAAAATTTACAAAAATAAACAATTTTCGGCAAGCGATATTTGTTTAATTTATCCTTTACAGTTTTTTCAATTAATCCAATCCATTCGATTCCCTCAAAACAAAATTTCCAGGATTCAATCAATCTCATATTCATCTTTTTCTGTATTTTTTTTGGGGGGGATTTTATCATGATCATTTTTTGGTATACATGTGTACTTTTTCATCTGCGAATTAGTAGTTATGTACAATCAACTGCTCGATATCTTTTAAATAATGATAAATATCATGAATATGTCAATGTCTGTTAGGTTTAATTTGTGTTGTTACAAAGTTAGGTTGCTGTCTCATTGTTGTTTACACTACATCTTGTGTTATTCATATCTGATCATACCTGATGGTCCCAGTTGGAGATGGACAAGGACTTTCAAACCGTGGTGGCTGAACAGGTTCTGGGATGTTGATCTTTAATGGAGGTAATGGTGCCTTCTTCTTTGGTGGGGTTTCCAGCTGTGGAGGGGGTGGAGCTGTTGCTGGGGGGTTGTCTTCTACTAAAGACTGGAACACAATCTTAATATTTGTACTAGGAAATCTGAGGACACACCTACAAATACAAACAGAAAAGATGTATAAATAAGTAAATTGGTACAGTACAATAATGTGTTTGTTTACTGCACCAGACAAACAAAGGGTTCTCATAGGTTAATCTGTATAATGCAGTTGCGGGACTTTTTTCAGCTTTGTATCATGTGTATTGACAATTCTTTTTTATCCAGGGGTCACTTTGGGCATCATCAATGTTGCCAATTGCTGTTTTGTCTTGCAACAGATTTCATGTATGGCAACATCACTTCAAATTAATAATTATATTTGTTTAATTTGGCAGAAACATTGTTTCACATATGTAATTGATGTATTGTATGGTAGGTTTCGTAATCATCAATCAATTTCTTTCTTGCAATGGAATATTATCATTATATAATACAGTACAACTAAAATGAAAATAATAAAAGCTCTATAACAGACCCAGCCAAACTTAAATTCTTTTAACAGGTCAGGAGGTCCAGTAACAGTCCCCGAAAATTTTGAAAAATTAGATGCAAAATCCTCCATTCTGGGTGCTTTGTATCTCGTACTACACTTTTGCATGTTAAATCACATTGAGTAAAACTTCATATTTTAAGACTTTATTTAAATGCAATACGAGCAAGTCATGCCAGTTTCACTTTTGTTGTTGAAGGTCAACCAGTCTCTACCTTCTCTCCATTTGTCACAAAATTCCTAACACCAAGCTTTTCTGGTATACTTTCCATGTCTCAAATTTTTTTTTATTAAAATAGATAAAATGTCCTGGACTTTGATCATCGGCCTTCCATAGTTTGTGACCAGGCACGAAAACATCATAACACTATCACGGAGGAAACTCAGGTTATTGTTTACAACATGTGTTTCCAGCGCATGTCGAACCGGGGAAAAAGAAATGCTTTAACTGACGCAAGTTTACATGACAATCAAGATACAAAATCATCAAAATATTCAAACTGAAAGGGTTTGACAGTAGGGACAAGCCAGTGAGCCTTAAAATCGTCTTATAATATGTTTTAAGCACATGTGAAAAATCACTTTAGAAATGCCGATTTTCAGAGAATGCATAAAATAGTTGACAAGAAAATCTCGAAGGAGTCAATGGAAGCATGATTTCATTGGCTGCTTTTATATTATCACATTCTGATTGGGTTACTATTTGTGTTTGCCCATATATATCTATAAATATGACTAGGTATTTCCGCGATCGTAATTAATGTAAGGACAATTGCTTTTCATTGATCTCGGAGGAATACAATATTTTGTGTTTGATTTAGAAACACATTTTTGAACAAATTTAATACTTCATGCTGATATATTCTTTAAAAACGATGTACAGGACAGGAGGTCCTGTAGTTCAAAGGATGGTGGCGAACCTTCAAGATTTTTACAGGTCATGACCTCGGTCCGACAATGTTTGGGTTGGTCTGCTACATGTATAATGCTTAAAATTAAAAAACTTCAACAAAATTCTATTCTGTTAGACAAACCATGCATGACTTCCTCAGAGAATTTGACAAGACTGTAAGGTAACAGTCTAAGAAATCAACAGTCCCTGGGGTTCTTTAAAAGTGTCAGTCAAGATCATTTTTTTTTATTTTTCTTATGCTTTTCACATTATATAAATTATGAGTTTATCAATCTTCTGCTTATCAATTTCCATGTATATATTTACGTAAAATGAATATGAATGTTTTGTGTATTGTTGTCATTGTGTCCAGTCTGTTAGCCACTAGTGCGGCCATCCGATGCCACAGACTAGTAAAATTTATTCGGACTAGAAAGTCTTTGCAAAAAATTATTTAGACAAAGAATAAAAATGTCATGAGTATCGGAATATCGGTCTTCGGACTAGTAGTTGGAAAAGATTTTGGTGGAGACTTGTCTCTCTTCTGCTCATGATTGCAAAATTTGGTAATAATGAAATCAAGGAACTTTTATGTTAAATTATAGCATGACTGAAAGTTATAGCATTTTTCATAAAAATATATTAACATGTATAAGCATAGAGTATAGTTTCAAAATTAAAAAACATTTAAACACTGGAAAAAATACCTAATTTGATGTATACTTATTAATTTGGGGAGCTATTCCTAATTTGGAAGGTGGTGGTCAACCTTTTTAAGATAACAGACCAAGAAAAATAATCTCCCCCCACCCCAAACCATCTTACTTCTGGAAATTTGTAGGATTGATTCTTGAGGAAAGCTTTTTCATTTTGATTTTTCCTGTTGTGTTTGCAGAGCATCATTCCATCAAAATAAAGTTGTTGATGACAAATAAATGCATTCATTAAAAATGGAACAAGTTAAATTTCTTAATAAAATAAGTGAAAAGTAATCTGTATTCAAAATACCTCTTAAGTTATATCAATGTTTACTTCACACCAAAAAAAAGACAAGTCCTCACACCTATGGCAATAAGTCATGCTTGATAGCTTTCAAAATTTTGTTTACAAACAAAACACCCATTTCGACAAATTTTAAAACAAAAGCAGATTTGAACAGAACATTCAAAATTTCGCAATGTTGTTTCTTATCTAAAATATGAGAATCAAAATGTCCTTTTTTATTCGTCATTTCAAAAGTGAACGATAAAACGATTAGGTTCAGGTTAAAACGTAAACAAACATGCAGCCATTTTGTTTACATAGCGGCCATTATTTGACGAGCACATGGTTACCCTTTATTTACAAAATAAAGACTTAAGACGTGTTTTGATATATGAAATATGTGAATTTTGATAGCTTGGAAGCCGATTCGTCGATAAAAAACGGTGTCGTCGTGTATTTTTGAGTAAATGTTTGTAAACAATGCCGACAAGTTCGAGGGGCCATCTCATGGGGAAAATGCGTGCTTACGTCCTTGGAAGCTGTAAAGGCGGTGCGCCTTTTCTCTGAAAGATGCCGTCAATGAATATGCCATTCTTCCCACCACACTTCATGAAAAAGTTCGGTTGGTCGTAGAAAATTTCAAGATGAACACGAGATATAAAACTAGAATGTCCCATGTTTACGTCGACATCACCCTTGCTACTATTTCTCCCTATTGTGATCCGACTTTTTCGCATAGAATATTCGAAGTCTCTTCCTTCTAATCTGGCAATAGACGAGTTCTGTGGATCCGGCTGCCATTGTATGCCTTTAGGACTTGCTGGTGCAGACTTCATCAGAGATAACAATGCCCAAGCATCGTTATCTGACGATTGTGGGACAGCAGACATCACGAGGCGATAGCACACAAAAATGGCAGCAAATCAAGGGAAAACAACATACCCTATTCCAAGTGTTTACATCACAATATCCCGACATGCTTTGCGGTTTACCCTAAACTTTAAAACGCGGTAAATATTAAAAAAGTATTTCGTGTTGTTTTAGCCGGCATTAAAACAAATATTCTAATTCATTTTCGTTAGTTGGACAAATTAAAATCAATCAAGTATTATTACTTTTATTATTTGGTGGCTGCATAGAGCTAAAGGAGAACCCATTTACTTTTAATTTTATGGAGGAAGAGGAACTAGCTACTTGGATGTAGTAAATCACGAAGAAATGGAAGAAATATTTTTTTATCAGATTTTAGAATAGTTCAGTAAAAATCACAGTGAAAAAAGTTGTTGCTAAAAATACGTTAAATAATAATATGTCTCAATTCAAAATAGCATTCATTTACTTTTAATTTTATGGAGGAAGTGCGCGGACTAGCTACTTGGAATTAGTAGATGAAGAAGTATATATTCTTTTCATATTTTAGAATAGTTCAGTAAAAATGACCGAGTGTTGCTAAAAATACGTGAAATAATAACAAGTCTCAATCCAAAATAGCAGTATAAGTATTGTAGTTCGAAGAGGAATCAACGGAAAGAGGGTGTGGATGTGGGTTTGAAGAATAGTGAATAATGGACAAAAACTAAAAAGAATAGAGAAAAATGGCCGAAAAATTAAAGAAGAGAGAATAATGAGGTGTATAAAGAATATAAAAAATAGAGAATGATGGGCAAAAATATAAAGAATAGAGAAAAGTTAAATAAAAAATTAAAGAATACAGACTGAATGAAAGACCCCACCCCCCGCCATCTAGACCCTCTGGAAGGTCTAAGCAGAAATTTCGTTAACACAAATTTAAATTATACTTACTTGAAACGGACAGTATTGTACCGAAAATTTAGAAAAAAGTTCAGATGACCCACTGTCTCCTTTATAAAAATAGACAGGATGAATGTCTGAAGCATCTGATCATAAACATTGATATTTAAAAGTGTTGTTAAAAGTCGGAAACTGAATTACAAAATTATATGACAAATGAACATTATATCCAAAATATTTTTGCAAAGAATTCCGCTTAAGCCTGTGCTAGGGGCCGTCTTGAACTTGCAGTGAGATGAGAGTTTTTTGCTCGGTGTTGAAGGCCTGACTGTGACTTTGAGATGAAGAACAGCAATAAAAGCACTGTTCCATTGCTTTTTTTGTGTTTTGTGTTTTTGTAATTTTTTTTTTTTTTTTTTGCTGTGCAAGTTTTCATATTTTATTAAATGGTCTTTTGAAAAATCTCATTACAAATTTATTTGCTGTAACTCGTTTAAAGCCTTTTTCCGTAACGAAAAAGGAAAGTATTTTCTCCTGCAACATAGATACACTTACTGGAAATGTGAAGATATGATTGAAGCTTTAAATTTGCTCTGTACATCAGATTCCTGACTTAGGACAGGTGCAAACATGGACAACATATATGTACGTTTCGGCGATAAAGTGTATCGACAAGTAGTAGCAATACACCACCGTTTTCATAATATATACAGGTAAATGAAAATTCTTCCAATAATATGGGCACTAACTGCGCCCTAGATGTTCATACAAATGTTTAATAGCAAGATTTATTCCTGTATTGCTATGAATCTCAGTTTATGACCAAATTCAGTAAAGACACGTCATTGTTACATTTGGTTGATACATTCAACAATACTTTCCGTTATCTGGATGATATTTTTTCGTTAAATAATTCAGAGTTCTCTAAATATACTACCGAAATTTACCCAAAAGAACTTACTTTAACTAAATCTAACATAAACAGCAGTAGTTGTCCTTTTCTAGATTTGGACATTTCAATCTCTAAAGGAAAACTCCATACTAAAATTTACGACAAAAGAGACGACTTTTCATTCCCTATTGTTAATTTTCCTTTTTTAGACGGCGATGTTCCTTTGGCTCCATCATACGGTGTTTATATATCCCAACTCGTTCGTTATGCCCGTGTGTGTACAGTGATGTCATAGATTTTAACGAACGTAATCAATGCATCACTGGTAAATTATTAATTCAGAGATTTCGTTACCATAATTTACGTAAAACTTTTACTAAATTCTTTCATAGATACAAAGATTTGATTAGTAAATTTGGCTGTACCTGTAGAAAACTGATTAAAAACGGTGTTTCACATCCTAAATTTTACGGTAATATTGTACTTAAAGCGCGGAAATCAGTATGTGATCCGTGTAAACTCATCGAACCTTTAAACAAACTTATTAGTACAGGTTATCTTACCAGTATTGTAATTAGATCTTTGAATATAGTTTGCACTAGTACTAATATCGATTTTGTCATCAGCAAATTAAAACATAACTAAATTTGTATTCTTTTCAAACGGGATGTATAAAGACACACCCACGTTCATTTTGATCTATAAAGAGGTTAACTCCTAACTATCCTACTGCCTGTCGATACATTTATTTTTGGCATTACACAAGTCATGTCTTCTTTGACTGTCCATGACGTTAAAATACTAAATCCCCGGGATGTGTTTTAGTTGATTTTAGTCTCTGATGCATGATTTTTTATTATGAATTGTGTTTGGCTTTAAACTAGCTGTCAGTAACTGCGAGTACTCTCAAATCGTACTTTCTTGTTTATTTGACCTGTTGATACTAATTGTAATGCTTTTTTGTTATTTAATGTTTACTTATTCAGGGTTATATCTGGTCTATATACCAGCTTTGATAAGTGTTTGGTATTACTATAAATTTTCACTTCTTCGTACTATGAACATCAAAATTATTTATTTTGTAAAAATATTTCCTTTCTCCATTTGAACTGTACACGTATACCTAACAACAAAATTATTTTTATTTACCTGTGTTTAAAGTAATTGCAAATGGCTGATATTTTTGTTCAAGCATATTGTTTTTCTTAAATTGTTTAACATTTCACAGCGGTATAACATGTTACTTTAATTATTCTTCCCTTAGTTTATTTATTTTGTATTTACATTGTATATCATAGATCAAATTTATTTGTTCAGTGTATGTTCACTGGTGTTAATATGTCTTTTGATTGAGTATAGCCATTTCAATTGATATTTTATAGTGTGTCTTTCTATGTTGTGATGTTACACTATTGTTTTAGATAAGGGTGAAGGTTTGGTACCATTAAAACGTTTAAACCCGCTACAATTGTTTGCATCTGTCCTAAGTCAGGAATCTGATGTTCAGTAGTTGTCGTTTGTTGATGTGGTTCATAAGTGTTTCTCGTTTCTCGTTTTTATATAGATTAGACCGTTGGTTTTCCCGTTTGAATAGTTTTATACTAGTAATTTTGGGCCCTTTACTTTTGTTCGGTGTGATAAATTTTGACTTGGATGGAGAGTTGTCTCATTGGCACTCATACCACATCTTCTTATATCTATGTACCGATTTTGTGTCATGGATGGATACCCCATATCTTTTGTTTATGTAAAAAGAAGATTTTTATCTATTATTGTAGTAAGATCCTTTAATATTTTCTTTATCAGTACTAATCATGCATTATTTTACTTTTAATAGTTTTTAATTAGTACAAAACACAACATATTTGTAAACCAGGCTGTTGGTTTTCTATTTTGAATTGTTTCAACTTTGAATGTTGTCATGGCAGGGTCTTTAAAAGTTGACCAAGTCTATACGGCTTTGGTTTTGCTCGTTGTAAAAGGCTGTGTACGACGACGTTTATATATGATTATAGTTGTTTCTATCGACCCTCGTCTTTGAGTCTCTGGTGGATAGTTTCAAGTCTCATTGGCAATCGTTTCACAACACTTATAGACATAAATCCTGTCGATACATATATTTTTGGCATTGCACAAATCTACGATTTTCTCAGACTGCAAGCGCTGTCTTTACACTAAATCCGTTGGGGTGTACTGATTAATTTAAGTTAGACTTGAAAACATATAAAAAGTAGACGTGGTATTATTGCCAACTAATTAATGAGACAAGTATCCACCATAGTCAAAATGTGAAACAATGTAAACGAGAAAATCGACTGCCTGATTTATGACAAAAACAATCAAAAATTTTATTTATAAGATGGAATTGGTCTTTGAACAAGCTTTCATTTACTCCGGTTACTCTTAGATCGGTACTTTGTGTCTTTTGTCTTTTTGTTAGTAGCTTTATCCCAATTAACATTCTTTATATAAAAATAATAAGATGTGCCAATGAGACAACTCCACCAGCGAGTATAGGAGTATAGATAACGTCGAAGTTGGCAACTATATGTGCCTGTTATAATGAGACCTTGAAAAATAATTAGTATACAAACAAATATACAAACAAGTAAGTAACATAAAACAGTAAAATATAAAATAATATAATCAACTGTGCATTCAATAGAAAATAAAATTCGATTTGATTCAGGTATCTTCATGCATCTGTAATGTTACGTTAATTGGTTGCAGTCTGCCACAATTATATTTCGTTGAATTATATTTTAGTATAATTCAGGCCTTATGGTTTCCTGTTTTTTGTTTTTGTTTTTTGTTTTTTGTTTTTTGTTTTTTGCTTCTTTACATTTTGTCATCCCATGGCCTATGTTTAGCTTACTTTACGGTATGGGTTTTACTCATTATTGAACGTCTGTTCCTTGAGCTGACTTTTATCCGACTTGACATGACGATAAACTCTGAAAAGGTGTCTAATAAGAGACAGTCACAGCTTACTCTTCTTGATCACCTACAAGTCCATCTCATATGACCTATTGCAATACAAAGTTTACTGCCCTATCTAATATATACTTTAATGGTTTACTTTAATAAATTTTGACTTGGATGGAGAGTTGTCTCATTGGCACTCATACCATATCTTCTTATATCTATCTAATTCAGTTCAATAAGCAGTCCAAATTTCCCAAAGCCCAAGCATTGACTGCATGGGTTATAGAACTGTGGTAATCCCTGTACTTCTCCCATTCGGCATTAAACCCTTGCTAACGTGACCCGGTGTCCGTCTGGCTCTATGTGATGTATAAATACACAGCCACGCCAAATCGGAATCTATACCAAACATACCTTTTTTCTCCAGTGGCAAGCCAAATGTTCAGCCCTCTATCCTGGTGAGCCTATGTAGAAAATACTTATTGTATGACACAATGTATTGATATTTTTCTTGTCCTGGATATGCATGAAATAATTGCCATTGGACACGTTGAGCAAGCAATAATCAACAAACCAAATATCTTGCCCCTCCCCCCCCCTTTATACCTATACCTTGTATTACCTACATTTTGCCGTATGAATTGTTAACTTGTTCTCATTCTGAGTATGCACTTAATATTTATATTGCCACTGGAGTAAAGCAAGCAACAATCACTTATTCAGACAACACAAAACGGCCATGATTCATTGAAAAATCAGCCCTATGCCAGCTGTTAAGTTATGTACTTGTTTGACACTTGCCCAAATCCGTCCATTCTTTTTCAGATCCGAAATTATGACTATTTCACTGGTTGGGATGCATACTGACTTTACGAGTTCCAGAGTGATCTTCTGTCTATTAAACTCTAATTTGGATTAATAAAGACTTCAACTTTCATAAGGTCATAAGTTAATTGATACGAAAGATAAAAGTTTAGGACAAGTTGACATCTTCGAATTTGGAGTGACTTCATTCTTATTTAAACTTTTCACAAACTCCGCTGTACATGTATGACTAAATACATTCTTAATTCCTTTCTCGTCAACTCTACTGCTTTTGTCAAAATGATTATTATGGACAGACAACCAATACCCATGGGGATCGCATTTAAAAAAAGCGCAAATATTGTCAATTAAATGAACAATCATTTTTTTGTTTATTTCATGTGAAAGCCATGTGATGAAATATGTGAAACTTATACTAACAAGCGCTGTTCAGAGGCAACTGGGTAGCACAAAATGCATTGTCCTTCCGCCTTAAAAATCTTTTGTACTTGCATGTAAATATTGTGTTTGTTTGTTGGAAAGTTGGAGGAGGCAGTTGCCCCCTCCGCCTCTATGTAATCTACGACCGTCATGCACAATCAAATAGTTGCTCCATAATGAAAGTACATTTTTACTATCTATTGTTTTTAAGTGCATTTCCTATGCAGGTGTGTCACGGAAAATTCCTTTTATCCAGTTGTATACATATAAAAGTTTTCAAACACCCCAAAATACCTACTGAACAAGTTGTACCACTCAAAATAAGATACAAATATCTGGACATCAATTTAGACAATAGCACTGAATATATTTTACGTGTACCAATTTGGAAATGTCTTATGTTACAAAGGTAAGTTTATTGTGACAAATATATACAGAATGCATCAAGAGTTGGTGTCTTACAGAGAGATTTCTTCATGTAACCAATGCAGATAAGTAAAAAAAAAACTTAAAATTGTGAGAAATATTATGCAAATTACATTAAATAATTTATTTTGTAACTCATCTGTAGAAAGCACCTAGAGAATGAAAGGGAAAGTTCCTACTTACACTTAAAGAATATCAGTCGAACACATACAAAACACTGGTGAAAGATAATACTAGTATATCATTACAAATCTCATGGAATCTATGATGATATACCAGCAATGAGCATATAAATCACATCCAACATTCTTCGAAACTACCTTCTCTAAGAGTTGTGCGAGTCAGATGTGGAGTGTGTGTCCGAGCGAGAACTTCTCTATGTTCATTTCTGCTCTTGGTCGGGTTGTTGTCTCTTTGACGCATTCCCCGTTTCCATTCTCAATTTTATTCTTTACTCTGTACACAAGCATTACTTATTCAATAAACTAAATGAAAGAATTTGACAGACTTTGTTACATTAAAATGAATGGCCAATGTTTAGTTACCAATATCTTGTTTTAGGAAGGTACACATCATACATTGTAAAACAACCACTCTGATTCAAACAAAGAGTGTTCTAGATGAAACTGAGTACACCATCAACATACTTGATTTTTTTAAATGACCTCATTATTATTACGTTTGATGTACGTACTTTTCAAGACAGTCGGCCTTCCTATGGGAACCAACTACACATCTTCTTGTCAACTTGGTTTCTTCTTCATATAAGACAGACTTCACAATTGAGCTTACCATTCCAGAGCACCCGAGTTAATCCTGCTCATTGGTGGCGTTAGTGTTGCTCAATGTTTAGATTTCCTCTTAGTGTTTTGTATTTTTGTTGGTTTGTTTTTGCCATGATGTTGTCGGTAGTTCCTCAACTTATAATTTGAATTGCCCTATTGGGATCTTCTCCAATGCTTGTTTTAGGTTTGTATTTTCAAAATTTTGGCCTCGAGCATCACTGAAGATACATTAATTGTCGAAATACGCATCTGGTGGAGTAACATTGGTATCGTTAATGTTATTCTTCTCCTTTTCTTCGGGTTAGAAGCTGATACAACTATAATACAGATAATTTTAAAAGCAAGCTTTAATTTTTGACATAGTGAGAAGACTTTTCTTATTTCCCATTTTGCTTTACTATTCAAACAGACATAATAATGTTTCCATCTGTCCGACATTTCTAGGAAAACTTGGATGCTGTCGTTCCTAGCAGTGTAGGTAGATTATTTAAGCACTTTTATACATAGTGAATCATGGTTATGAAGAAACCTCCTACATAAGCCCAAACTTAGCTAGCATTATATAAATTTCTCCGTTATCCTTCAACTTTAGTCATCACAATGTCATTTGTAGTATGAAGCAGTAAGAAATGCGGAGAATGAATAAAGTTTACAATGAAGCAAGAAATTGGTTATGTTGAATTCTAAACGCCGAATCTGTCAGGAATCTTGACACCTGATGTCAACCGAAATTTTTCAAAAAATCTTGTTCTGTTGGGCTGTTTGCCTCCCAGAAGGTATAAGCAGCCGTGAGTAGCCAGTGCTTCGGTATTGACACGATTTATAACATTTATATTTGTTAATTCCCAATTGATAATCAACTTTTTACTTAAAAACTGAGATATAAACCCCTCAGACAAAGGTGACCTAAATGAATTTGGCTATTCATTTGTGGTCCGTTTAGGTCATACAGCCCCTAGCGTTGATACGTATTTAACCTACCGGACTTATAAATGTTTAGGTGTGAATGTTCCCGATGAAGGTACATCCATGCAGTGTTATTTTCATTCATTTTCACTATTTATAGCTTCGCAGAAGGAATCAAAATCAGAGCCCAGAAATTAGAGAAACGTTCTGAAAAATGGGCATGTTTTATATTGACAGTCCTTCGGGGTGAGGGTTCATTTTCACATTGGATAAGTCATGACTACCTTTAGGTAAGGGGTATGCTGAAAGTAAGGGTACGGGTAAGGTTTGGATTGAGCTAGTAATATAATAGTACTTTACGATCGTGGGCCCTTTAATTAATAGAGGATGACTAAACATTGAAAGTTAATAGCACTCAGCTGAACAGGCTATTGCTATCTATGATTTCTACTTTCAATTTCTATTAATTGATGCAATACATCTCTGAATTTGGATTGTGATTAAATATTTGACATAGCATAAGTTTCTGACACAGAATGAATGTGGTCTAAGAATATGAAAATTTCTAAATTGGACATATACCTTTTATGGTCCAATATCCAAAAAAATAAGTACATGGTTAGATCACAGGGGTTTGTTACAATTTGCCGGGTTTACTATCCATACAAACCCTAAAAAATCACCATGTAACAAACCCCTATGGTTAGATTCAGCATATCAAAGAAACCCATTGATTCAATTTTTGATGAAATGAAACAAAGTTTAATTTTGGACCCTGTGGACCAGTTTGAAAACCGGGCCCAAAATCAAAAATCTAAATACACTGTTAGATTCAATATATCAGAGAACACCAATAATTCAATTTTTGATGAAATCAAACAAAGTTTTATTTTGGACCCCAATTTGGTCAAACTTAAAAACTGTGCCCAAAATCAAAAATCTAAATATATGCTTAGATTCAGCATATCAAAGAACCCCAAGAATTCAATTTTTGTTAAATTCAAACTAAGTTTAATTTTAGACCCTTTGGACCTTAATATGGATCAATTCAAAAACAGGGCCCCAAATTCAAATTCTAAATACTCCCAGAATTCAAGACTTTGAATTAAACCCCATTGAAATTTGTCAAGAAATGAGCAATTTATACAAAGTATTACAAAAGTATTGTTTTTGGCCCCTTTTCCCTAAACCGTTAGGGTCATAACCCCTTAAAGGAATCCCAGCCTTCCTTTAATGGTATAACACCTTGTGGCACAATTAAATAGCAATCCATAGACTAATACTCAAGTTATTGTCCAGAAACAAGAAAATCTTAGTTTTTTTTGCCCCTTTTCAGCCCCTAATTATTAAACGGTTTGGGCCATGACCCCCAAAATCAATCCCAACCTTCCTTTTGAAGTATTGAACCTTGTGGTAAAATTTCATAGTGATCCATACTCTAATACACAAGTTATTGTCCTGAAACAAGAAAAAATGCTTGTTTTTGGCCCCTTTTGGCCCGTAATTACTAAACAGCTATGACAATAACCCCCAAAATTAATTCCAACCCTCCTATCTTGGTATGGAACTTCATAGAGATCCATACACATATACTCAAGTTATTGTCTGCAAACCAGAAAAATGCTTGTTTTTGGCCCTTTTGGCCCCAATTACAAAACAGCTACGACAATCACCCCTAAAGTCAATTCCCAACCTTCCTACTGTGGTATGGAACCTTGTGCTAATTTCGTAGCGATCTATACACTTATACTCAAGTTATTGTCTGCAAACCAAATGTCTTCAGACGACGATGCAGACATCGCCATAACGTACCGGTAATACAAACACAAAAATTTTGCAGTCGTATAAAAACTTTACTTACCTACAATTTCACTTCAACAGATGGACAAAGGTCTATTTTAATTTCCAATGGAATTTTCAACAATAAGAAATCATTTCACACATGTTAACAATCTTTAAATAGAACACAATGGATACACAGTAATCACTAAAATTAATATATCTGAATCAGCAAAATTCTAAATAACATTTTAAAATACAATGACATTGTAAGAGAGGTAACTCTTAATGTAAAATAAAGGAGAATGTGTCCCCATGGACACAGATGATGCCCCTGCTTGCATACAACATTATAAAGAGACATAACTCAAGAACAATAAAAGTGACGCTACCCAAATTTGTACTTGATCTGATTTTTGTGATAATAAGTATTATGTAAAGGTTTCATAAAGTTTGGTTGAGGCAAACTTAAGTTAGAGAACTGAAACTAAACATTTTGCAATTTTTCCATTTCTAAAGAGGCATAACTCTAGAACGGTTAAAGTGATGCCACCAAAATTCATACTTGATCTGTGTTTTGTGGTAATAAGCATTGTGTATAAGTTTCATAACATTTGGTTGAGGCAAACTTAAGTTAGAGAACGGAAACTAAAAATTTTGTAATTTTTCCATTTATAAAGGGGCATAACTCTAGAATGGTAAGAGTGACGCTACCAAAATTCAAACTTGATCTGTATTTTGTGGTAATTAGCATCGTGTATAAGTTTCATAAAATTTGGTTGAGGCAAACTAAAGTTAGAGAACAGAAACTAAAAATTTTGCAATTTTTCCATTTATAAAGTTCATAACTCTAGAACGATTAAAGTGGCACCATTAAATTTCAAACTTGATCTGTGTTTTGTGGTAATTAGCATTGTGTATAAGTTTCATAACATTTGGTTGAGGCAAACTCAAGTTAGAGAACGGAAACCAATTTTGGGACGTACAGACGGACAACGGTAAAACTTAATGCCCCCTCGGCTACGGCAGAGGCACAAAAAGCAAGCATTCTGAGAGTATTGCATGGCAATACATAGTCCCCTATTAATTAAAAAATCATTGCACTGGAACAAAATGCTAACTTGATCTATAACTTGTCATGGTGTAAACTATATATAACAAATATCAAGTCAATATCTTCAAGCATGACGAAAACAAGTGTCGAAAACTGATTATTTTAGTGAATTTTTTAAGTCCAAGGATCATACATTTTGTAACTCTGGACAAAATCATCAGACCGGAACAAAAGTAAAATACAGGATTAAATTCTAAGACGCTGATGACACTGACGTGATAACATTATTTGAAATGAAAAAATAAATTCCAAAATATCACTGATACAAAGTCTTTAAAATCAATAAAACTTACCATTACTTAATATTCAAAATATCTAATAATGAACAGTTAAATTCAAACTATATCAATACATAATTTCTTCTCTAAAATTAGATATGATGTTGTATCTATTTTCAATTATGACTCAACTCAAAATTTCTATTAATCATACTCAAGTATAAATTGTCTATGAACCAGTAAACATGCTTGTTTTTGGACCCTTTTGCCCCCTAATAACAAAACAGCTACAACAATACCCCCCAAAATCAATCCCAACCTTCCTATTGTGGTGTGAGACATTGTGCTAAAATTTCATAGATCCATACACTTATACTCAAGTTATTGTCTGTGAACCAAAATGTCTTCGGACCCCGACGTAGACATCGCCATAACATAATATGAACGCAAAAGATTTTGCGGTCATATAAAAAGATTCTGGAGTTCTCATCCACAAACGAGCCTTTTGCACTAATTTTAATTTTCTGTAAATATCAATGATTCTGACATTTGACCACTAATTTGACAACAAATCCTAGTTTTGTTCCAATCCAAATTGAGGTTCAAGATTAATCATCCAGAACCCCCATTTTGGCACTCATTTAGTTCTTTGTAATAGCATCTGAGACCTTGACTGTGGAAGTGTTGACCTCTTAAAGAGATTTTCTTCTCATTATATTCAACCATATATCCAAGTTGTTTGGTTCCAATTCTGACAAATGTTCTTTAGTTTCCCCTTTTCTGTACTAATTTTGGTCTATTTTTGTATCTGCGACATTAACCATGAACTTGCTGATCTCAAAATGCAAAAGGGATTTTCTTCTCATTATATATAACCATGTGCTCAAGTTTAATTTAAGTTTAGTTTAAATTAAAGTGCCAAAATCCATTTTCTATTAAGATTATTCCCCTTGATACTATTTGGTTTCTTGATCTGAAATCACATGCTTTTATTAAATCTTTACTTTGGACTCTGCAATACATTTTGTATTGATTATCAAAGATAATTGAGACCACTAGTTTTAAACTAAATATTCCACACACAATTGATAAGGGGGGAGAATGCCTTTAAAAAATTCAAACGACCAATAAAATTTGACATTGTACATTTGTGCCATTTCACCACTTTAAATAAATATCTGGTGATGGAAAAATTTCAACAAGAAGCATGCATATTTGCCATAATAGTTAATTTAGACGTTGAATGCACATCAGAAGTCAGGAATCTTATCAGTTTGTTGCTGTTTCTTCAAGTTTTTGTATAGTCTAGAGCTTTTCATGCTATTTGTTGTAAGACATTGGTGGTCTCTGCTCAATTTTTTTACAACTTGTTTTCATTTTTTTGGGGGATTTTAAACATGTGCATTAAACATCTTTGAAGACCACATGATGAACTGTAAAGGGGGAGGTTCAAGATCTCAAAACAATAGTTTGAATCCCAACACTTGTGAATATGCCTGTCAAAAGTCAGGAGTTCATCATAGCTTGTCTGTTCTTAAAAATCAATCTTTTTCTAATTTAGGAAATTTGGTAGATTCTGTCTAATTGACCGCATTCACAATTTCTTTATGCTTGGGGCAATTTGGAGCTCAGCACCTGTTTTCTGTTAAAGACCGTGTGTTTATCTTTAGATGTCTTATGGTTTGTGCCATTGGGTTGTTGTTTCATTGACATATGCTTCACATCTTACATATCTAGATGACTATTTTAGATCTTCTCTATAAAATTTATCTCACATGAGGGGGGGAGGGTGTCATCACTTCTATTCCTATTTTGATCAATGATGTATATCTTTTTCATTTTGCGATGATTTTGTCAATCTCTCTATAACTTCTGATTCTCTTTGAGTAGCTCCATTAGGCAGAAACAAATATAAACAACACAACAAAACTTTCCTTTTCTTTTAAACAGCATTTTATGAGGCAATAATAACAAACAGTCATACAAAATTCTTCCATAAAAATATCTCTATCATTCAAAGGCTAGACTTTGTAACATCTGTATACACAACCATACAATATAGTACAAAGTGTTACTATAGAAACCATATAGGGCTGTTCAATTAAAATATACAGGAAACACAGGTAGAAATTTTGGAAAGCAAGTAGCCAAACGCAGAAAGTAATTGAACAGTTTTTAACAATCTCATTCCAAAAAATAGTTCAGAGAGGATATTGTCTTGCCTTATTGCTGTGTATATTTTAATGGGACTGCAATTATATCAATTAAGTATTTAAAGGGGTATGGAACACTTTGATTAAAATATATTTGGCTCATTTAATTTTCATAAAATTTGGACAAAATGTTTACTTCGACTTGTTGACAAAAATATAAAAATTTTAAGAAATTTGAACATCACAATTTACAGGAATAATTTAATTGGATATATAGCAGTATGACAAGACTACTTTTGATCATTGAAAAGCTTGATTTCTCTTTACTAAAAGAATGTCATTAAAACCTTCAGCTGATTTTTGAAGAGTTAACACCCTTAGGTATTTTGTAGCCCCTTAAAAGAGTTGTGTCTGAATCTAACTTAGTTGTGAGTAACATTTTCAAATGCTTGCATCATGATTTGATTGGATGATAATTTATTAAACAATGAATATATAACGAATGATACAGTGATATTTTTTTGGTGCATATGGAATTAAATTACCTACAATTCCTAAGATTTCTACAGGGAGATATCTCAACAATGTGAAATGGTACATAGGATTCTGTTGAAATCAGAAAAGAAGGATCTTTTAATGACTTCTTTGGAACATCCAATGAGAAAGTAGCTTGACAAAGCTCAAAAGTTTGAATGTGTAATAACAGCATGGTCCCAAATTCTGTTCTATCTATAAAACCATGTTAGCTTCCTTTTGCCACTATTAAATCATATGACCTAACATTTAAAATATATATTTGGTGAACAAAGTTTTAATGTGAACAGTATTCCATAACTTTGATAGCAATTACAAGGGGAGATAACCTACCTACCCTGAGACTTTATTTTAAAAACATAAAACAGAGATTTAACAATGTTAATAACAATCAATGTTAACAATGGCCCTATTATCTGCTTTAATGAGGTTTTAACAAATCGGCAAAACTTTTGGCACACTGTTCCTCAAATGAAAATATTGGATGTATGCAGCTTTTAAAATTTACGTAAGAATTCAGGAAGTGTTTAAATTTTTGGGCCAAAAAACAAATATGTGTGTTAAGGGTTTCTTTAGTTAGTAACTTTTTTTTTGGGGTCACAATCTTGGAAAAAAATAAAAACCGGTTCTGATACTATATATACCACTTTCTGGAACTTTTTTCCATTTGCAAATTGTCAAAGTGGCGATGTCTTGACATGAAGTCACAATTTTGATGAAATTAATGGAAAAAAAATTCATTTGCTGGTGAAAAGTTTTGATAGAAACCCTCATAAAAACTTATGGGTTAGCGCTCAAATATAGGGTCAGTCAAGAAACCCTAAACACATACCATTTCTTTATTTGGCCCATTTGAAATCTCTTGTCATACATCCAAATAATTATTTTTGGAACAGCCCATGTGACACTTTCCCTTCAAATTGTAAATACATTGTACCAGTACACCTACTGGTACCTTAACCTAAGTTTTTATGAATGTTGATAATGATTAAATTTTGCTGTTTACAATGTAACAAAAATTTTAACAATACGAAAGAATCATAAAAATATACCTAATCTATTTCTACAGTAACATTAAGCCATTTTCTGATAATTAAATAGATATAAAATAATCTCTTACATATGAATTAAACAAAAATTGTGATAATTTTTTTTTTGTCCCTGAATAAATTGCAAGTTAGATTTGCGAGTCGAGCTCATAATTTTCATATACCTATCTACGTACTGGAACTAATCCTGTAACAAAGTTCTTAGTTATTAAAAAAAAAACATATACAATATTCTAATTAAAACTAAAATAGGAGGGACAATAGAGAGGCAATAAATATTCTGTCTAAGTTCAAAGTTCAATTGATAAATCTACTAGTATTCAATTTAGAGAATATGCAGATGAAATAAAGATACATTTAAATAAATTGCAAAGTCAATGTTTTGGTATATATATGGAAACCTTTAAATTCAGTTTGATAAACAAAACAGTAATGAATACATAATTTGAACCATGAAATTGAGGTCGAGGTCAGGTGTCGTCTGTCAGACAGACCTGTATACATAACAATGATTTAAAAGACCTATTGGCCTATCATTAAATTAAGATGAGTTGATCAATATAACATGAAAATTATGTCAAGGTTTTGTAACCCCCATTAAACAGACATGTACAACCAACTATGATTTCATTCACCTATCATTTTTTTTTAGATATTGACCTGATTATAAAAACTTCACTCATACTCTAAAAAGTTATTAAACCATTAATTTGTTTGTAATTTGCAGTTTCCTAAAAGCTTATTAATCATTCAACAGAATTGATTTAATCTGTGTTACTTAAAAGCTTAGAATGCACCTATAAAATTTGTTGACACAAGCGTTACAGTGATTTCTAAGAGTTATCTCCCATTACCTAAATGATAAAGATGGACAAAGAAAGAACAATACATTTAGGATCAGTTGTTGGTGTAAGGAATGGATTATAAGACACAACAATCACTGTATATCTCTGTTTCATTAGGTAGGATTACAACAACTTTTCAAACTTTTGGCAATTATGATCTTGTACTTAGTTTATTTAAAATGTTAAGTTTTACAGATAACATATAGATATAAGAAGATGTGGTATGAGTGCCAATGAGACAACTCTCCATCCAAGTCAAAATTTATAAATGTAAACCATTATAGGTCAAAGTACGGTCTTCAACACGGAGCCTAGGCTCACACCGAACAGTAAGCTATAAAGGGCCCCAAAAATTACTAGTGTAAAACCATTCAAACGAGAAAACCAACGGTCTAATCTATATAAAAACGAGAAACGAGAAACACTTATGAACTTCCTTGTAGTATATGCGTCACACCACCACTACATTATTTGCTGCTTTATCTGCCGGTACGAACACAAACCGCTTTGCGAGTACTTGGAGTTTATTTTCTATTCTGGAAATAAACATGAATAGAAAAAGAGAAACCTTCAGCTCTCTCTTAACTAGTTCCTACACCATTTTCACTATTACTAAAATATATTGGTAGACAATGGTAGATATTTTATTTCTTATGTATCTGATCAGAAATTCATGAATCATAATTTTGTTTTTTAATTTCGTAGTTAATATATTTCATTGAAAAAGTTTTTACATAGAAATATAAGAATATTCTTGGTCCCTCCATCATTAAAATCTAATGGGAAACCATGTCAGAGAGTCTTGACACATATAATGTATTTGTGATAACCAAAAAAAAGTTAGAATTGTAAATAATTGGAAACACTAAGAACAAATTAATAATGATAGACCAATTCACCAAAACATCTTGGGGGTAGTTTTTTTGGCAGTTCCAAATTATGACATGAAAATCTTTTAGAACAAAAACATGCAATATTGCATAACAACTATATTTTGATTTAATATGACCCTTGACCTTTTTTTAAGTAAAGGTCTTGTTGAGAATCAGTCAAATTTGAAATATAAAAGCATGGTAAAAAAACAAAAACAAAAAATGAAGCAAACATTTTATCTTGCACTGCTCTGTGACTGCAATTGTTGGTCTTTTTTTTCATAACAGAACCTAGGAATGTGAGATGATTTTTAATGATATACTATGTATTTTTACAAAGTTATCTCCCTTAATTTGTTAAATAACAGTGCAGTCTACACAATTCATATTTCTAGTGATCAGATCAAAAACTAAAATAAAACAAGACACTTCTAAAAACAAAATTTTATTTTTTTGCACTGAATTCAATTCGATGTTAATTATCATCATATTTCTCAACATACTGATTCTTCAACAGACATGGACTTTAGAATAATTTTAGGTAATTTTAAAAATTCAACACAAAAAAATTACAGACTGTGAACACATAAAAATATTGCATGCACAAAAGCTGTAAAAAAGCAAATTTCACAAAGAAGCAAAAATATATACAATGTACAGATAATTCTATCATGTGAAATTCCATCTTTTTTCTTAAAGGTCTGTTCCAAAATAATTATCTGGGTGTTTTAGAATGTACATGCAAATAAACTTCTATGATTGGTTGAGAGAAAGACATATTTTAGCATCAAACACGTGATAACTTGTATGGACATTAGAAAAAAATACCCTCAAAGACCCCTGTAAATTTTTGGGAACAGTTAATGTTTACTATGTTTTAATATTGCTTGTTTTTTCTCTCTTTTTTTCGTTATTGTTTCTAAAAACATGAACTATCTTGTAGGTGTTCAATATCAACTTAATTTTTGAAATTTCTTTTTTTTTTTTTATTTAATAAGCATAGGGAATAATCATTGTATTGAACGAGGCAATTTAATAAAAATTTCAAGAAATATCTAATTAACCATGTCATGTATGTGTACAAAGTACGTGTATTCAATTTTTATCAAAATAAAACAACATAGTTTGATTATCAAAATACATCTAAAAATGTTAATATTCCATAAATTAGGTTTGCAATTTACGCACTGTTACAACTATTCAGGAAAAGCTTACTAACTTGACAATTATATAAACACTTTCAAAGATCAAAGACAATCGCACTAGAACAGCACTTTTGTATCGTATTTACTTTTCACTTAAACAGTGATTGAAAAAAGTGTACAGAAAGCAAAAAAAAATGTTTGGCATGTCTCCAAACACATTACTTAATCTGCTGAAAAAGACAATGAAAATTAAGGAGAGAGTCAATCTCAAGTATCTTCATAAAGGATTTTCCAGTAAAAAAAAAATTTCAGCCTGATAGATTAACAAAGGTTTGATTGATTGCATGATTGGTCCAGAAATAATGAATTAGATAACAAAATGAATGAAAATTGTCAATCATCATTAGCACAAGTTATTTTATAATCTGTAATTTTATACTTACTTATTCATATAATAAATACATTTCAAGGTTTTAGAAATTGTTTTTTTGAGACCAGAACATTTGAGATGAATTGGAATAAAAAATCATTTAGGCAGGTTTATCATGTTTATGTAACTACAAATTTGTCAACAAGAACAATTTTGTAAGGCTATTTCACTTAAACATAACATATCCCAAGGAAGGTACAATGAATTCACTTCTATGCAAAGCTGCCAAAGAATTCTAACAAAAGTTGCACCAAGATAATTATCACTTTTATATAAAAAACCAACAGTTACCACTCTGCCTTCCTTACGACAAATTTATTATTTAATTGAAAAGCCTTGACAGATACACAAAACTATATAGAAATACTACGTCAAGAATTTCTGTTTGGCTATTCATTGTTATGACCATAATGAAGAAAAACAAAATGCTGAGCACAGATGAAACAACTAATGGCTATGTAACAATGGGAGAAAATATGACAAAACTCAACAACAACATAATGTGGGATTTTTATAATGTTTGACGAAAAATGATAAATTTTATAAAAATAGATAATTTATCAAACAGCAGTCGTTTCTAGATCATTCCATTCTTCTTCGTCGTCCGTGTCTGACAAATCCTCCTCGGCAAAGTCTGTGTCACTATTTGCCTCACTACTTAATTGGTCACTACTGCCCTCCCCGTTAGACGGCAACATGAATTTTGGTCGTTCGTGAGTCATGTGACTAGGTGATCGTGTCCGCGTTATCACAGGCGACTGATTTTCTCGTCGTGAGTTAAGTGTCAGTGCCGTTATAGAATGGGGCATCCCGTCCACACTATGGTCCGAGTGATTTGAAGTGGAGTTTTTATCACATATTTGTTCTAATGTTTTTGATCGGTGTCGTAATCCTTGCTGATCAGGGACTTTTAATGAAGAGTTATATAATCCACAATTTTCAGGATTGGTGAAATGAAGTTTGACCTACAAAAAAAAATATACATTCAGATTTAATGTTTATATATTAATTCTTCCTGAATGCTTGACCAAATGAGACTGTTAAATTTTTTTATAATTAATGTTGGGTTTATTGTTCTCAAATCTTCTAGGGTTAAAGTTGAGTTCTGACACCAAATCTCTTTGTTATTTTCTGTGTTAGTCATTGTGTTGGCATGAAAAACTATTAGAAAATGGGAGCAATGCAAGATTGTTTTTGAAATTAGATTGACAGTAGCCAAGCCTGATAATGTCACAAACAGGGAATATATTTTTTTTTGGCTGATCACAAGGCCTTGTGGTCATAAAACTTTCGTACGAGACTCGATTTTCATGGACACAAAATTTTGTACTCCGAGTACTGAGTAAAGTTTTATGACCAAGAGCCCTGGAAAGACTTCACAAATTTTGCCTACATATTATCTCCTAGACAGATTCTGCACATCTGATGCAGATCAATATTCAATAGCCACTCATGAAAGCTAAGTTTAAAATATTTTAACTCTCTACAAGCCCAATATTTTATGAGCCATATTGGGGCATGGATTTTTTTCGATGTAAGAAATAGATCTACTTTATCAAAGTTATTGCTATATTGATTCTTACTATAAAGCAAGAAACAGACCTACCTGGAAATAAGGACTAAAATAATTTATGGGTCTTATTTTTGAATTGATTCTTTTTATGTAAGAAAAAGACCTACCTGGAAATTAGGACTGAAATAATTTGGAGTCATATTGTTGTATTGATCCTTTCTATGTAAGAAATAAACCTACCTTGAACTAAGAACTTAATGCCTTTTGGTCTAATCTTTGGACCCCTTATTCACAAGAAATAGACCTACCTGGAAACTAACACTAAAATAATTTGCGAGTCTTATTGTTGCACTGATCCTTTCAATGTAAGAAATAGACCTACCCACAAATAAGAACTTAATACCTTTTGGTTTTTATCATCTTTAGACCCCTTCTTCACAAGAAATAGACCTACCTGGAAATTAGGACTAAATAACTTGTTGTCTTTATTGTGTTTTCGATCCCTTCTTCCCAAGAAACAGACCTACTTGAAAATTAGGACTAAATAACTTGTTGTCTTTATTGTGTTTTCGATCCCTTCTTCACAAGAAATAGACCTACCTGGAAATAAGAACTTAATACCTTTTGGTCTTTATTATCTTTAGACCCCTTCTTTACAAGAAATAGACCTACCTGGAAATTAGGACTAAATAACTTGTGAGCCTTATCTTTATTAGCTTTGTCTAGTTCACACTTAGGAATAGTCACTGTGTAATAATTACTGGACCCTGGAACTTCTCCTGCCCAAGATTTCCTTCCATTTTCTTTTGGCTTGTCGTCTGCCTCCACAAAAAATGTGTTTAACCAAAATTGAAACATTTTATCCTGCAAATAAATAAATCAAAATTTACTCTGTAATGTTCTGTTTTAAATTTTCTTTAAATTTTTCATGTTCACATATACTTAAAAGTCACCATTGCAACTTAACCAATCTTTTCAGTGCATACGTTGGCAACGGTGGCCATCTTGGATACAAAAATGTATAAATAAAAACAGCTGTTCCTTTGAAATAAATCAAACTCCATACTTCTTTTTCTTTCTTTTATTGTGTTCTGTTTTAAACATGTTTAAGCATAAAATATTTTGAACTGGTTTAAAAAAACAATACATATTTGAATTCATTGAACAACCAGTTGAAGCCAGAAATTATAGCCAGAGTTGTCTGTCCCAAGTAAAACATGTAAAAAGAAGTGGTTGATATCTCCTTATTTTTGCCATTTTAAGATTTAAATGTTGATGGTGATTTTTGATGATCTGGTTTATTTAGGGTCTGCCATTCGGCATGAACACTTTGATCCTAAATATCAATCTGCTTGCATTGGTGGGATGATGACTCCTTGGTATTCATGTATCTCTTTTTGCTCATATATATTTTCCTGATGAAGAAACTTGCTTGTGTCATGTTTAATATGTGATAATTCTTTCATGTTCTGCACTTAACCAGGAATTGTAATGAAAACACTGAATGAATTCATCAAGAAGGTTTTTGTTGCAAGGGGACATTTTAATAATGGATAATTGCAAAGTATTGTGGATTCATTATAATTTGTGGGATGCCAATTTTGTGGATTTTGTGGATAAAGGTTATCCAAGAATTTAAATGTTCAACTAAGTACATATTTTCTATAGGCTTGTATGCAGACTTTGACAAAACCATGATATCAAATATCAACAAAAATTGAGGTCCCTCAATCCATGAAAATTTATACCCACGAAAATGATGCATCCCCATTATTATATCCTTGGTCACTAGTATTGGATCTTGAACAAGCCAGAGTCAAACGATCCTTAACCAGATTTGTCTCCCTTTGAGCATACAACTGACCTTATTATAGGACATCAATTTTCATGCTCTTCAACTTCATATTTGTTTTGGCCTTTAAACTATTTTGACTTGAGGGTCACAGAATGAGTCTTATGAAGATGAAACTTGTGTCTGGTGTATAAAATTATAGGCCTTGTATCTTTGTTGCATTTTGATAACAGAATATAAAATATAATTCTGCTAGCTAATTTTTCTCTTGTAATCTGTTCTAGCTGACCCGTAATTTTACTGGACTAAGAAATATACATCAACTAGCCATATTACATCATGTACAAATTTAAATAATGAATAGTTACTGTGGATTCATTTATTTTTTCGGCATCTACTGTTGTGGTTGGAGAACAAAATTGCTATTTTGACAGAATCTAATTTTGTTAGTTTTTTTTTTAGCTGATTTCAAAGAAACAAAACATTTGTATTTCATTCTAATATGACATTCTTCTTTCGCTAAGGAAACAAAGCCATGTTCTAATTCCAATAGAACATGGGTTGCACCTGATTGACGTCACAATTGAAATTGCAACTTCAGTTGTATTTTGAACAACGCCGGAGATCTAAATGGGCATTTTTGTTGATATTGCCACTAGGAAATTAGATAAAATCATTCTGAAAGGAAGTTTACATGTATCTGTTCATTTTTAATCGTGAAACGGTTGTTTTTCTATAACGTTTTGACTTCATCAAATCAAAATGGCTGCCTTTCTAACGTGCATTATTGGTCCACTTCGCAGTACAAAAGTTCTAAATTTTCTTATTAGAATCGAAATAATTCTATCATGCCATGCTCTATGCTCATTTTAACATGGGTAGGCATTATATTTTTCAACATTTTACACCTCGCTAACACTCAGTATAAAGACAATGACAAATATAATGCCTACCCATGTTAAAATGAGCATAGAGCATGTCATGAATGAATTTATTTTTTCTTAATCAAGTATTTGAATTCAGGGTTTCCCCCTACCCACAAAAATTGATACCCCAAGGATATAAATGAATGAACAGTACATTTTCTACTTGTACTACTCTCAAATGGACTCCATCTGGCTTCATCACATAAAACATATTATACATAATTTGACAAAATCATAGTTTTAATGGAATAAAACATTTTCTGAACAAACATCTAAATTTCGATAACATTCTGCAGAAACAGTACCATTAAGCTTTCAATTCATGTTGAATAATGGAAAGCAAAACCAGGATCTTTACATAAACATAAAAGTCAGGACGAAGCCATGCATTTGATTGGACACATTCATATTTCAAAAGCCTATACAGAGGAACACACTTTTATTTAATCCTATGAATTTCACACTGAAAATCACCCAAATGACAATTTACTGATTTTCAAAAGAAACACAACAGTTTTCATATTTTAAAATATGGGACGATACTGAATAATTAACTAACAATCAGAGCACATAATAACCTTTAAACTATTGTGGATTCATTTTGTTTCCTTGGATACTGATTTTCATGGATTTAGGAAAAATGCTATTGTGGTTGATACTTGATTTCTTGGTTATGGAAAAGTCTGCATACATGTACAGGCATATAGCAAATTTGTACTTCTTTGAACATTTAAAGGAAAAGGTCCGGTAAGAGCTAGTTTTGGCCTAAAACTCGAAGTACATCTGATGAAAAATTTTTGACATTTTTAAAACGCATAAGTGTCTACTTCAGTCGATTCAATTAGTTTATGTCAAAGATTTGAACTGATTTGGTCATTAAAGATGCTCAAATTCAAGCTTTAATATGAAAAACCTATCAAATATGCCATAAAACGTCACTTTTCAGATGGTTTTTGTCTAAAATGTAAGTGGCCGCATTCGTGTTCAGTCTCACCCTTTATATATGTTATGTATTATCATCAAATACAACATATATCTAAATATAAAGACTGAACACAAATGCGTCCACTTCCATTTTAGACAGAAACCGTCTGAAAATTAGCACAAATGCTGAAATTGTGACGATTTTAGTAATTTTGCATGAATTCATGATGCTAGTACATGATGAATGTGCATTGTATTGTCAAAAACAGCCCATATTTATGGAACAAAAGTATTCTACTTTTCAATAAATAGCTAAAAGTTTACATTTCAACAAATTTGTAAAAATGCTTTATTTTGGGGCCAAAAAGGGGTCTTACGGGCCTACTCCTTTGTGGTTTACCCGTACCCAAGAAATTCACTAAAATTGGTATCCCAAGAATAATTATGAATCCACAGTATATGAATTTTACTGGCTGTATTAATATTATTTTGTGGTTATCATAATATTTAAATTCTATATATTCATAATCCCATGGAAGTGTTGTGTTTCTTTAATGATCAGTATACAATAGCTCTTTTTCAGCACGTACACATATTGACAAAATTGCTTATATCAAAATACGCTTTTGTTTTTGGTTAGTGTAGAGCTGTCATTGTCCTCAACCATAACATTAGTCTAATGTCTGTCATGAGAAGAGGTAGGGTCCAGATAAAAAAAGGATTTTATTGTTTTCATTGGAATTAGTGCAACTATCTCTATATTTAGTAAAAGTTAATTCCAATCATAATCATTGGCAGAGGAAAGATGAGAGCTTTGAGAAACAAATTAATTTAGGCCCAAAGATAAAGTATTCAACAATTAGAGAAAATTTACATCAAACCACTCGCTTTCTTGAACCCAAACCACTCAACCATGAAGGTCTCAAAGAATTTGCACTTCTAAAATTAGTAAACATTATCCTACTTCTATAATTTCCGAAAAACAGTTCAAGAAATACCCATAGTTCTCTCTGATTTTTGAAATTTTACAATACTGCACAAAAGCTTTAATGCAGCTATTTATAAAAAGCATTGATAAACTATCTAGCTCTAATGCTTTCCTGGTGTCTTAATGTGTTTTCTGTCTTGGACTAGTTACAAGTTCCTGCAGTTCAACAGAAATGTCTATAAATTCATAGTTCATATACTTAAAATAAACTAATGTTGAAAATCCATCTTTTTTTTAAAGTTGTTAAATTGTCAACCATTCAAAATCTTTAGGTGTAAGCTTACGATTAAAAAAAGTACCAAAAATCTGAAATGACAAAATTCTGTTTCCTTTAGTCAAATTCTGAAATTTTACAAGACTATTGGCAAAGAAATTATCTGCAAAATCTAGCAGTATTTACGTCTATCCATATCATATCTCCATCTAATACTTATATAGACCTAGGTCATGACTGAGGACAAGGTCAGCCAATTAGTAGTGCCAGTCGAAAATCAAAACCGGTGATGTTTTGCCGATTTATCGGTCCGTTTGTTTAAGATTACACATATATACTAAATATAGCACACAATATTCACCCCAACAGAATCCATATTAAATATAGTGAAACTGAACTGAAAATTAAAATATATATATACTCTTTAAGTAATACATGCTTGTAGAGAATAACACACTCTGCTTAAAAATACCATTGAAATTTCTTTTTAGATATCAGTTTAGTTAATGATGAGTTGTGATTTTCAACACTAACCATTACATCGATTCTTTCAAATGAAATGGGGGAGAAGGGGGTGTCAACTTTTTTGGATGTGGATTGGCAGGTCATTTATTGTTGCATGTCCATTTGATGTATGCAGAATTATTTGAAGAAAAAATGCTGGTGGTTTGATCAATGCTAAACAAATGCAAAATAAATTTTGTGGACATAACAGGCCTGAACAAATCCAGCGATAAAAAATAAATTCAAAACAAAGTTGTAATATGATGTAGATAATTGAATAAGGTACATGTATTTATTGAGCTATATATATATTTATATATAAAAATTTAATTATGTGTTGTCACTATGTATACTCTTATTGCAAAATTGAAAAAGCATAAATATACAAGAGGGTCGTAATGGGGGTACCTTCATGACAAATAACAGTAAAAATTCTTGCCAAATGACTTTAACGGTAATTTTTGGTTCATGACGATAAAATGTACACTTTCTTTTTGACGATAAAAAAAATGTACTAATTTTGACGAATCACGTTAATTTTTTTCCAAAAATAATGGTAACGATAATTATTTGAGACCCCTGACTATTCACGATAAGGATATTTTGACGAATCACGGTAAAATTTTAACCAATTTGACGCGAACGGTAGCCGAAAATTACCATTTGACGCCTGATGGTAAAGGGCATTCCTACCCACATACAGGCTAGTCTCACTTACTGGTAAATAAATTCAGAATAAAATGTTTCTCCTGAGGTGATAAAATATGTAATCTTATTTTAACTATCACTGCTGCTCCTGAAAGGAAACTTGATAGAATGTTTACCGCAGAGGTCAGAACCCTAAACAGTTGGGGCAAGTATGGACACAACATTCAAGCTTGATACAGCACTGAAATTGGATTGTGATTAAATATTTGACACAGCATAGGTTTCTGACACAGAATGAATGTGGTCTAAGAACTTAAAAATTTTTAATTTACCTATTCAAACCATATCATTACAGACCAACCCAAACATCGTCGGACCGCAGGTCATGACCTGTAAAAAACTTGAAGGTCCGCCAACATCCTGTGAACTACAGGACCTCCTGTCCTGTACATTTTTTGCAGCATGCAGTAGATAAATTAGGAAAAAAGTGTGTTGCTATATCAAACACAAAATATTGTTTCCATTTTCCATCCCGAGATCATATTGCATTTAAATAAAGTCTTAAAAATTAAATTCTATCAGATAAAAAGTGAAAATCTATTCAATGTTATTAAAGCATGTAAACCTAAACCAGTGAAACCTAGTTGGAGATAGTAGTTTTGGTTACTTCATTTATCATAGTCAAAACACTCAGAATGCAGGATTTTGCATCTAATTTTCAAAATTTTTCAGAAGGGCATGCCCCAGACCCCCCTAGCAAGTTTGCAGCGCTTCCCGCTGCTCAACGGTGATAATAAGTACATGAAGGTCCTGAAACAGCAATGAAGGTCCAGGAAAAAATATTTGTTACTGGACCTTCTGACCTGTTAAAACAATTTAAGTTTGGCTGGGTCTGTCATTATTATTTGCTTTTATATATAAATCAGAAATAACCAATTTAAAATGGAAAATTTTAAAGAAAAAAAATGAAAAAAAAATCCCCCCTCAAATTTTTGAACCCCCTTATGATTCATCACTCCCAAACTCAATCCCAGCCTTCCCTTTGTGGTATGGTACCTTGCAGTTCAATTTCAGAGAGATCCGTACACTTGAACAAAAGTTATTGTCTGGAAACTAGAAACATGCTTGTTTTTTGGCCCCTTTTTGGCCCCAAATTCCTAATCGTTTAGGACAATTACCCCCAAACTCAAACCCAGCTTTCCCTTTGTGATATGGAACCTTGTACGTAGTACAATTTCAGAAAGATCCATACACTTGAACAAAAGTTATTGTCTGGAATCTAGAAAAATGCTTGTTTTTTGGCCCCAAATTCCTAAACGTTTAGGACAATTACCCCAAACTCAAACCCAGCTTTCCCTTTGTGATATGGAACCTTGTAGTACAATTTCAGAAAGATCCATACACTTACACACAAGTTATTGTCATGAAACTAGAAAAATGCTTGTTTTTTGCCCCTAATTCCTAAAATTTGGAGGCAATTACCCCCAAAATCAATCCCAGCATTCCCTTTGTGATATGGAACCTTGTGGTACAATGTCAGAGAGATCCATACACTTAACACACAAGTTATGTCTGGAAGTTACAAAAATGCTTATTTTTGGCCCCTAATTCCTTAACTGTTGGTACCATAACCCCCAAAATCAATCCCAACCTTCCTTTTTATGGTATTGAACCTTATGGTAAAATTTCATAGAGATCTATTCACTTACACTAAAGTTAGAGTGCGAAAACCAATGTGTCTTCGGACGACGACGACGACAACGAAGCAAACGTCATACCAATATACGACCGCAAAAATAAAAATGATTGTAACTGAAAAATGTTTCCTGTGAAGACACATTTTAACTTAATTCTGAGGTGATAAAATATGTAATCTTATTTTAACTATCACTGCTGCTCCTGAAAGGAAACTTGACCATAGAATGTTTAGGTGGACTTGAGTGCTTGGGTATTTCATATACAAGTCTCATATATTTGGCCTCTTACTTTTGGTATCAGCCATACCTGATGAAAGTAACCACAAACAAAGCTTCTTAATCAAAAGTTATTCAGACTGAAAAATTACTGGTACCTGCCCATTTTTATTATATCCAAATAAGGAGAGGGGGAAACCAGTATATTTTTAAATGTGACCAATTTTAATCTCATTCAATAGCTTTCAGATCTAGTTAATAAGACAATCATTCATATATTTAGTAGACAAGTTTCAAATATTGTTTCCAATACTAAGAGATAAATTTAATAATTTTCGTCAAGAGCATTAGTTCAATCTACATTGTAAGAAAAACTGCATATATATATATATATAATATCAGAACTAACTAAAGAAATTTAGTTAAATTATGCATGTTCATAAAAAGCAGTAGGCACTGGTAAACAGAAGAAAATAAACTATAAACATTGTGGGCCCTTCAAATAAATATCTTCATACTAAATACACAAAAAAGAACAAAAGGTATTCAAGACCCTTATATGATTTATGTGTATATATATCACAATGCAATTCCGTACCTTTGCAAAGGTGACCTGTCAAAAACAGCAAAAACTCACATTTTCAAAATTAGCTTTTTATTTATATTACTATACAGATATGTACATCAGTGAATTAATGTGATGTTCGTTCATTTATTTTGAATTTCAATTTTTCCGACATTCACATTCTGGGACTAGTTTTATAGCATTGACTTTTAATGAAATAGAAAATGCAAGGAAAAATATCTCGTTCTTCACATTCTCACTTCATGTTGATGCAGCTTCATTGACTTATCCTGACAACACCTATTGTTGTATGACGTCAGAGAAGTATGAAAATAAAGAAATTATTTCTCACCTGAAATAGCCTTTTATTTAACTGGGAAAGAACAGTATTATTGCAACCATGTTTTTTATATCATTTTCCATCTCAGAGGAATTATACCTTTTAATATTACACAGTTTTATTTTCCCTTTTTTTTTAAAATATATATTAAATTCTGGTCAGATAAAAAATGACAATTTATTCAAAACTTTTCCAGACTTGAGAGTGATTAGGAGCTTGCCATATTGCAAAGACTACTGTTGAAGACTGCTGTTGACTTCTAGATCTCTTTTGATTTTTAAAGTGTCATTGAATTGCTATCTCAATGAAATGAACCTCACTTCTCCTTTTATTCATAACAACATTTAAATCTTGCTGTAAGAGCTATTCCAGAGATTTATTATTGCAGAGAGGAAATGAGATTGAGATTGGATAGAACTTTCTTCTCACTACAACTATCGATAAAAATTTTAAATAGATTTTATTCATACCCCAATAATTATTTTTTTCATTTTGATATAGCCCTTAGAAATATTTTAAAGAAAATGGTCTTTATTTCAGGTCATTTCTTCTATTGACACCTACCACTTCATTTGTAATTTAATACAAAATAAAACCCTATCATCATCACACAGTGGTACCAACTATTCTAAAAGCATGTAAACCTATAACCAGTGAAACCTACCTTCTTTTTCATTCTTGGTTTATTATAAAATACAACTTTAATATCACCACACAGTGGTACTGACTGTTCTATGGGCATATAAAACGATGTTTGTCCCTTTTTGATGTCCTCGTAAACTTTTGATGTGTATACTCGCACCTTAAGTTGATATACTTCAAAAAACGGAGCTGAAAATAGATTCAGAAATTTCTGGCAATGATCATTATGATCTCATTGGCTATACATTCGCTATAAAAATTAGTCTGTAAACTACAATTTTATTTTTAAATTCAGTACAAATAATGTTTTTATTTTAGTGAAATTAAAATTAAGCAACTGTGTAACCTTTGCCTTTTTTTTTTTTTTTATAGAATAACAAAATAAAGAATGTGAGGGACACTTTTAATCAACATACATATTTACTTTTTTCTCAGTTTTGAAAAGGTCACAATCATAAATAGTAATCGCAAAATCATCTCTGTTTTTCAAAATAATTTATTCTTTGTTTGAGAAAAATTAAATGTCAAAATAAGAGCAGGTGATTTATTTATTGACATTTTGACCTAATAAACTGATTGAAGCTCAGCATGTGTAGGTATTTTGTGTCCAGAATAAATAATCATATTCTTTCTTTTCCAAGAAAAAAACACATCAACAAGGCTTATGTAAAATATACACAAATAAACCAATTCCTGCTAAGTAGCTTCAATTTGCAGTGTTAATACAGAGGACTCTTAGTTTAGAAATAAGAAAATAAATCTGTCACTCAAGATAAGACATTAACCATATGTTTAGCAAAACTGATAACAGGACATATAAACAGGTGAAAATTATCTTTAAAGGCTTAGTGTAATCAAACTTTATGTATATAATTAACAATTTCTGTTCAAAGGAAAATAACTCATTCACAATGACAATCAATCAATCAATGACAACTATCTATCAGAGACCAAATGACATAGATGTAAGCATCTATAGGTCACTGTACGAGCTTCAACAATGAGCAAAACCGATATCGTCAAGTTACAAAAGACTCTGACATGACAAAAGGTAAAACTATACAAAGGAAAAAACCAATCTCTTAAGTCTTAATTGCATTGCTTAAATGTCAAAGAAAACTAAAACTGTGAGTGAAACTCAAAAAGGATATAAGTGGTGTCCAATAGTTCTTCAATTGGGGAACATGTATGACAGCTGTTTGTGCATTGGAATTAAACATTATTGATTTAATTGATTAAAATGGTACTTAATTTTAATATTTATGAGCGTTTCTGATATAAAAGAATAAAATGGGTTGAATTTTTATTGTGCATTTCCAATAAACATTTTGGTAATTGAATAAATTGGGTTTTTTTTCTGGTTTAAATTTTAACATGAATTTAAGAGGTTCACGTCTTTCGATAGAATATCTCAATTTTGAGCCAGTTTACAAATCATTTATTTAATATAGTTTGCAAGTCAATCACTTTTGAATTGTTACATTAAAAGTTTTCTGTTGTGATGCTTTAAACTTACAGGAACACAAGAAGCGCCACATGTGGAGAAGGATGTGATTACTCTTCCAGAGCACTTGAGATCACTTTTAGCTTTTGATTCGAAATAGCCAGTATTTAGTTTTTTAGTTTTGTTTGGTGACCTGCAGTTGATTATATCCTTGTCCTTTTGGTCTGTGGCGGGTATTTTTTTCATAAGAAATTATACCACGCCTCCTTATTTTTATGTCTTTCTATTTTGTGATGTTACACTATTGTTTCAGAAAAAGGGTGAAGGTTTGGTACCATTAAAACGTTTAAACCTGCTGCATTTGTTTGCACCTGTCCTAAGTCAGGAATCTGATGTTCAGTAGTTGTCGTTTGTTGATGTGGTTCATAAGTGTTTCTCGTTTCTCATTTTTTATATAGATTAGACCGTTGGTTTTCCCGTTTGAATGGTTTTACACTAGTCATTTTTGGGGCCCTTTATAGCTTACTGTTCGGTGTGAGCCAAGGCTCCGTGTTGAAGACCGTACTTTGACCTATAATGGTTTAAATTTTGACTTCGATGGAGAGTTGTCTCATTGGCACTCATACCACATCTTCTTATATCTATTTATAATAACACTTACAACATCCACTTCCATTATGCATGGGAACTGTTATAAATTCTATGCCTTTTAACAACAAGGCCACTGGCTTGTAATCTAATTTGTTTCTAATTAAATATTCATAGTATTCTACGTAGCGCCTCTGGCTAGGAATGGTTACTCCCTGAAATGTACAAATATACAATTAAAATTAAGGCATCTTTACAATTACAAATCTGAATCTGAATCTGAATAGGTACGTTGCAGGGCCAGTATATGGCATCAATGGAAGAGAGGCGCTGGAAAATTAGTCCAATGATGTGAGAGCAACCGAAGATTTAAAGCTCTCTATTGTCTTGGCACACACAAGATTGTCTGGTGTCTATTCCAATCGGAAAATGTTCTTACGAAGAATGACTGTTTATATTGGTCAAATTTACTAGGTGGAATTTTGAAACAATGGCTGTTATTTCGTACAAATTTATGTACAATGTTTGTTGTTTTATAGTCACTAAATTGTTTGGGTTTTATTTTGATGTTTTGGTCTCTCCTCGACTAATACTGAATTTGATACTATATCATGTGATCACATTAAAAAAAAATAGGAGAAAACTACTACTAACTAAATCAGGAGAAAACTACTATTAACTAAACCAGGAGAAAACTACTATTAACTAAAGTCTATTGGAATTGTATTTTACTGATATGATAGAAAAAAATTGTATTTCGGGTTCTACTTTTATCAAGTATTTCCAATTCAATTTCAAATGTGAATTTAAAAATGTCATAATTTCAAAGTCCATGTTTTGCTGCATACAAAATATAATTCAGACCATAAAACTTCATAGGAGATGAACAATTGCATTATATACAGAAGGTTCTAAGAAATTTTCTAACAAATTAAACATCAGGTGTTTTGTCAAATCTTGTTCAATTCAACAAACTTCTGACAAAGTACTTAACAGCATAAATTTCTGAAACAGTATCTTAACTAGACAAACTGTGAGCAGGGCTCATAACTTCATACCACTTCTCCTGTATAGGGTATAGCATGTATAGATAAGGCAAAGTCCATGTTTTAAAGGATCTTGGAAATAATTCAGATCCAAAACCAGAATAGATGCACAATGTATAAAGATTCTATGAAAGTTTCATTGAAATCAGATCATTGTTTTATAAGAGATTGTGGTCACGAGATGTCTACCCCTTTTGTAGGCAAATTCCACGTTTTGGTAAAGGAAACCGAAAAAAACTATAAGGCCACACCAATTTGATTAATAGTTCTTTGGATTTTCCCGCTCCTGTTTTGGTGAAATTGACTTTTCAATAAGAAAAAATTAACGCTTCCAGAAATTTTTGGCCGCATGCCGCTCCAAATTTAGTTTCTCTCTGAAATTTTTTTTACATAGACGTTTTCTTGTGGATATATTGCTCAGATCGATTCAAGCGCACGTGTGATAAATCGAATTCAAATAAAAGGTCAAAATCGGGATGCAAACATGTAGTTGTGTCAGCCCCATTGCTGTGGAGAAGTAGTTACTGAACACACAGTTATCCAAAATGCAACTCGTTTTATCTATGAAGACCTGTTCTAGGAGACAAATATTAAAAATCTGTCTTTAGATGACCACGATTATATCAATGTTCGTTAGAACCATCGTCATCCCCAATTATTGTTTCAACAGACACAGACCTGAATCTGAATAAGTACGTTGCAAGGCCAGGATATGGCATCAATGGCAACAGAAGAGGGCGATGGAAAATTAGTCCAACGATGTGAGAGCAACCAAGTTTTACAGCTCTCAATTGTCTTGGCACACACGAGATTGTTTGGTAGTCTATTCAAATAAAACATTGTTCTTACAAAGAATGACTGTTTATATTGTTCAGATTTGCTACGTGGAATTTTGAAACACTGGCTGCTGTTATGTACAAATTTATCTACAATGTTTGTTATTTTATAGACCTATCTATCTTGGATGAAATTAATATTAAATTCCCATGAATTTTAGAAAAATCACAGATTTATCTTATTTTGATGAAACCCAATGGCCATATGCCCTTGTTAGTCTATTGGCATGGAAGCAGAACTCTTTTGTAAGGAAAATTTAACAGTTCCAACGTTCGAGACCAAAGAGGTGGTATTGTGATTGGCATGCTCCTAATAATTAGGGATGTGTATTTGGTTCAACCACTTCTAGTCGAGCTAAAGAGTTTGAAATGCATTGCAGCTTTTAGGAGCAAAAGGAAAGAGTATTTTGCTGTCAGAATAATGTATGTGAATGTGGTGACAGGTATACGTATTTTAAGGGAATATTTTAATACATTGAGACCTACATGCAGAACAATATAACTTTCTTACTCATATGATCATGATGTTGTTGAAATATTCACCTCACTCATTATGTTGATCATTAGTAAGTATGGATAAATAGTTCCAAGTGGACTTCAAGCAGCCAATAAACAATCATAACCATATATTGATATAATGAAAACAACCATATCAAAAAATATCTAATATTTTCCAGGGACATTTTTTTAGATACATACACATATTTAAATTTTATTCAACATATGTCATTTATATGTCATTTACCTAACTAACATAATTCCTCTTGTTAAACTGCATCTGCTATGCTTCCTTAATATATACACATGCATGAATTTTAATGCAAATTCACGCAGACAGAGCTTTTTTGACGAAAATAGTCAAAATTAACTAAACCACAGCGAGACAAGAAAGTTGGGTATGTTTCATGCGCCAATTCATCAAATCATATGCATTAGAGCATGTTTTCTTCTCCTTTTTCTATGAATTAACCCAGTTTTAGCATGTACATAAATTCGAAGTCGCACAATTTAAAAAAAAATTATACCGCTCGCTTCACTTGTAGAGCACCCGCCTCATAAAAACTCGTTTTCAAGAAATAAATACAATCAAAAAAATTTCGCTCGCTCGCCCCATATTTTTTGGAGCTTCTGTCCGAAGAACTACAAATCAAATTGGTGTGGCCTAAGGATTAAAAAATTAATAATAATTCACAGGTGAACACTGTCATTCAATACTTAAAAAGTTTGAGAATTTTCCTTGAAATCTAGTCTCTCTTTTTAAGGATGGGATGTAAATGAATACAAAATGCAGAGGCAGGAACAAACCAATGAACAAAAGAACAAACAAATGGACACAATGAAAACTACTTAGGATTCACTTATTTTCATGGATACCAATTTCCATGGATTGAGGGCAAGTTTGTAATTTTTGGGGGATATTTGATTTTGTGGTTTTACCAACGTCTGCCAACAAGACTCTAGAAAATTTTACCACATTGAACATTTGAATTGGCGGTTTTACAAACGTCTGCAAACAAGACTCTAGAAAATTTTACCACATTGAACATTTGAATTGGTGGTATTACCAACGTCTGCAAACGAGACTCTAGAAAATTTTACCACATTGAACATTTGAATTGGTGGTTTTACCAACGTCTGCAAACGAGACTCTAGAAAATTTTACCACATTGAACATTTGAATTGGTGGTATTACCAACGTCTGCAAACGAGACTCTAGAAAATTTTACCACATTGAACATTTGAATTGGTGGTTTTACCAACGTCTGCAAACGAGACTAGAAAATTTTACCACATTGAACATTTGAATTGGTGGTTTTACCAACGTCTGCAAACGAGACTCTAGAAACTTTTACCACATTGAACATTTGAATTGGTGGTTTTACCAACGTCTGCAAACAAGACTCTAGATAATTTTACCACATTGAACATTTGAATTGGTGGTTTTACCAACGTCTGCAAACGAGACTCTAGAAAATTTTACCACATTGAACATTTGAATTGGTGGTTTTACCAACGTCTGCAAACAAGACTCTAGATAATTTTACCACATTGAACATTTGAATTGGTGGTTTTACCAACGTCTGCAAACAAGACTCTAGAAAATTTTACCACATTGAACATTTGAATTGGTGGTTTTACCAACGTCTGCGAACGAGACTCTAGACAATTTCTACTACAATGAACATGTGAATTGGTGGGTGGTTAACCTATTACCACGAAATAAATAAAAATTGGTATTCCACGAATTATAATGAATCCGTAGTATCTTAAATGATGTACCATCCCTACAATAAGCACAGGTTAAACAAGTTGACCTCACTATAGTGTCAACATATTTAGATAGATGTATATAAAAAGAGTATATCATCTCCTGATGGTACCGAACATTCACTCCCATGACCTTATAAATAAATATGTGACCTGATCCTGATTTGATCAGGTTTAAACAAAATTAAAGGATGTTCTCTTTAGATTGGGAAATTGATGGACTCCTTTCCAATTCATGTGCTTTTTTCAAATTCTCTGAATCAAATTAGTAGTCATCCTGTAGGTAGATTCCCTGTGAAAGTTTTTTTAGTGCGTTTTAGTTTCACAACATTTGGTCTACAGGAGGATTGTCCGCCTGGTTTAACCTACAACATTTTGTGCCTGTAACAAGTTTGGCTATCTGGACCATGTGTTGATCATTGTTGTTTATCTTTGTATGTTTTCTAAGTTTCAGTGGTTGATGTGGCCATGAAGGCTATGATATCACTTCTTTTTTTTCATTCCTGTTATCCTTTTAATGTTACTTTTGTTGTAGTATGTATTAACTAGTGGCTCACCAGAGATGAATTTTAAAAATTTTGCTGAACACATGCAATACTGCAAATCAAATTATTTTCGCTGATTCTTTTATTTTGCATTTAACCCTTTCTCCCCACCCCCTTGTTTTTGGTGGGGTTAGTGTTGCTCAGTCTTTAGTTTTCTGTGTTGGGTTTTGGATACGGTTGTTTGTCTTTTGGTCTTTTTCTTTATTTGCCAAGGCGTTGTCAGTTTATTTTCGACTTATGAGTTTGAATGTCCCTTTGGTATCTTTTGCCAGTCTCTTTTCTAGCTGATTTTGAGGCAATTTATTTTCACAATTTTCTAATTGGAATATTTATACAAGGTAAGCTCCAAGTTTTACATATTGACAGTGATGCATAATGGCGTTCTTTTTCTACTCATGAAAGGCCACTGAAAGTAGTGAAAATAAATTGCTGGCAAAACTTAATTAGCTTACAGTATTCAATTTGATAGTGACAGAAAGTATAACATACACTGATCTGTACTCAAATAATACACTAAAAATAGAATACATTGTCTCACAAGATAACATTTATTTGTATAAGGCTTACATTTATTTGTACAAGGCTTATAAACAGGTAGAATGCAAGGCTGTGTCGAGCATTTCTGTCCTGTTTTAAAGCTGAATACAAATAAATTTATATTTTGAGACAATCTATGTTTGTTCTCTTTATACTGCAATATAAATTTACAACTGTTCTAAATGAAATATTTTGGGTAAAAACAATTAATTTTGAAATTGAAGCATGTGATGTAAATTTCAGCAAACATGTACTCTTTATTGATGTCATAAAATAAAACTTAACAGAAACACAGTCAGTGAAATTCACAAATGAATACATTGTCAATGCAATTTGACTGCACAAATACCACAGTTGCATTATAAACTGGAATAATACATGTTCTAGAGAAATTTTGAGCAAGGTAATCTTAGTATTTGTCATATTATACAGCAAACCTTTTCATCCTGTGTTCGTGCCTGGCCATAGAACCGCAGTGCTTCTTTACAGTTATCAAATTTGTTTCTGTGTAACATATAGGCACATATCATAACACCAGTTCTTCCCTGCAATTATAAATAACATTCCCACCATTTTCTACATAAGGAAATGCCTGTACCAAGTCAGGAATATGACGGTTGTTTTCCATTCGTTTGATGTGTTTGAGCTTTTGATTTTGCCATTTGATAAGGGACTTTCCGATTTGAATTTTCCTTGGAGTTCGGTATTTTTGTTATTTTACTTTTTACATTTATGTATTTTCAGGTAGGGTTAACAGTTGTCATTAGGCCATTGAAAACTGAATGCTGGTTTCCCCTAACACAAACAAATTTTAAAAGATCGGCAAGCAGGAATAACTTTTTATTGTATTTTAATTGTTAAAAGGGGACATGCAGTTTCCGTAACAAGAGAATTTTTTCTTAAACAACAGGAAATTCTTGAAAAGTAACTTTTGTTTGACATTATATCTTGATCTACATTGTGATATAAGTTTTTTCAAACTTTAAGATTAGAATGATAAATGGAACATTTTTTAAGAACTTATCAGACAATTTAAGCATCATTGAAAATTGTCTTAAAAGATTAGTCTTGCTTTTTTTTTCATTAGTAAAGAATTGACCTGAAGGGTAAAAACAGTCTGAAAGGGGTAACAGTAGGGTAAACTAACTATCTTTTTTCAAGACCTTAGCTTTGATTTAAAAATAATGCTAGTGCTGGATTTTCTCGCTGTGTTGAAGACCCATTGGTGACCTTGGGCTGTTTTCTGCTCTTTGGTAGGGTTGTTGTCTCTTTAACACATTCTCCGTTTCCATTCTCAATTTAATGAATTCTAATTCCACTGTACAGATATTCTGGGTTTTAATTGTTGAATTTGTTAAAATCAATGTAAAACCAGAATGCATGTGTTGTCTTGCTATTTCAAAGTATCAATAAACAGGAAGTAGGTGTAGGACAGATCCAAAAAGTGCTCACACCTTACAACACATCACTTAACCAAACTGCTGACCAAATAATGTCATTCGGTTCAGTAGTACCTGAGACGAGTATGATGGGAATATTTGATGGATGAACAGACAAACAAAATAGAAGGAAGGAAAAGGTAAAGTTCTTGGAAAGTGGTAGTCCTAAGGTTTTGCATGTTTTGACCACCATAATTATGCAAAGAACAAACACCTTTTTTGTTTTTTGCAAAAAAAAATAATACTGTAAATTCAGAAATTATTATGAAGTTTTTATTAATGTAAATAATGCGACTGGGTGAGAATCGCAATTATCAGAACTTGCAATCTGATATATATCCGATACATATTTAACTGTATGCATATTTTCTGGAAATCGTCATAATAAATTTGTCATGTCAAAAATCACAATAATAAATGCACGCAATAATGTTTGAATTTACAGCAGTGAGGACCAGCTGATTTTCATCAAGGAATACCCAGCCTTTCGGTCATAAAACTAAACTCAGTACTTGGAGTACAAAATTTGTGTTCGAAACGCCAAATGCAGTACTTTGATTGGTTAATTTCTGAGTCTGAGTACAATAATCGAACTCTTAAGTTTTATGAATGTTAGACCTGATAAAATAAGATTTCAAGACCTCTGACAAGGTTAATATAAAATGGAATGGGACTATGATAACAACAGCTTACTTTTCCTGCTTTACAATGAATGGCTGCTATGTTATCCTTGTCTTTCTTCAACCACTCATCAAGGTCCTCACAGAAGGGTTTTATTAGCTCTAATCTCGGTGGATTGTGGTCCTCAAATGGATAAGCTACAACTCTACCATGGAATCTGTCAGGGTCGTAGGACCTTTCTGTACATCTGAAAAGGGTAAATAACATTTTAAATATTTGACCTTGAAATCTGTCAGGGTCGCGGGACCTTTCTGTACATCTGGAAAAAAGGGTAAATAATGGCATAATGCTTTAATACTTGACCATGAAATCTGTAAGGATTGTAGGACCTTGTTTTCAAACTAGGGATAGATTTAAAATAGCATGATAAAAACAATTAACCTTAAATATAAAAAAAAAATCTTGATTTAAATTGGTGGTTCAACTATACCAAATAAATCAACAAAAATTAGCATCCCACTTACAATAATAAATCCAAATTGTAACCAACAACAAGGAGACAGCCACCCAAACACCACAAAAAAACAATGAGACAGCCACCCAAACACTACAAAAAACAACGAGACAGCCACCCAAACACCACAAAAAACAATGAGACAGCCACACAAACACCACAAAAACAATGAGACAGCCACCCAAACACCACAAAAAACAACGAGACAGCCACCCAAACACCACAAAAAACAACCACTAGACTTTTAGAGGTCAATATTAGGACTTTATTAAACAGACATTTATTTGATGTCCAGACTGAAGTCACGACATTTAGTAAAGAAAATTTACACTGGATAACATATATATTTATTACCAATAAGTAAGAAGTTTTTGACACCATTTTACTAAATGGTCATGGACCTATCTAAATATTTGAGGTATTTTCATAATTCTTTTAAATCCCATGGTCGCCACTGGGTATTATGACAATAGGTCTGAAACGTGCCAAATTACTTCACATGTATACATGAAAAAGGTAATTTATAGTTTGTCTTCAGATTTTAAAGTAAAAAAAATATTGATTAAATCACTGATATTATATCAATTCTTTTGTTCAGTACAACGGGCCATGTTTAGGGCTGTAATGGGTAATAACCTATTACCAACAATTATGTCCCCAGTCTGGAGGTACAATTCTTTGTTTATTTAAAAACAAAAACTGGTGTTGATGGCAGATCTAAGATGATTTATATTAAATCTATTCATAGTTAGTCTAGACTTCTTTTATTTATAGTTTGTTAGTCCAATGATCAAGATTTAAAAAGGGGGATAGTTGATATCTCAAATAACTAGTTTGTATTCACAACATATCCATGTGCCTGTCTAAAGTAAGGAATCGTATAAGTGGTTGTTTCATGTCATATCTCATTTCACCAGCCTGTCAACACCGAGATTGTAAGTTCGAACCTTGCACATAGCAGGTGCATTTGACTCCAGTCTTTATTGACTAGGATTGTCAGTTTATCCTGCCGAAGGTCAGCGGATCTCTCCAGCTTCCTCCACCAATAAAAACTGACCACCAATAGTGAAAGTGGCTTTAATTACCAATCAATCAAACAATCAATTCATATCTGAATGTGATTTGTTACTTGAAGAGATCTTTCATTGTTTTTGTCATTTCTATTCACTACTATTTTGAACTCATGACAATTTAATGCTCGACATATTGTATAGAAAGACACCTAAAGAATGTATGTTGCCCTCTATATGTCTTTTGTTTATATTTGTTGTTAGGTTGCTGTCTTACTGACAATTCACAGAGAATTTAATGAGTGAACAGTTACAACTTCTAAATTCTTTGTCAAATAATTAATTTTGTAAACAGCTAATTTATAAATATGACCATTATAATCAATGATCATTCATGTCAACACAGAAACGCTAACTTCTGGGCTGGTGACTTTCTTTTCAATTCAATATCATTTGGGTCACAAATCTTCTATGAAAATCATCATTAGAAAATCATAAAATACATCTCTATTGAACACAGTCTGCAATCTTAAATTTTACTTCCATTAAGGAGATTGAAGATGAGGTAATTGACACAGTTTTATAAAAAAAGTCTGCATACAAACATGGTATTACTGAAACACATCCCCACTTACACAGATTGCTATACCTAAGTACTAGTAGTTCACTGACCTAAATTAATCTTTTTATGGTATTAAATTATTTACTGTTTATAGCTGTTGCAGGGATTTCCGTTTGTTTTGAAGAGGATAAACATGAATTTAAAAGAGGCCCTAATGAAATAGGTCAGGTGTTTCATCATGCAGAAAAAAAGAGTAAATCTGGCAGATTAAATTTGTCTCATCATGCAGAAAAAAAACAGAGCAATCTTGCAGATTAAATTGATGCTAATGACAGTACGGTTTAGTTTGTGTCTGATTTAACATTATGTGGTCATTTAATCCTACTTCAGATTGCAAAAGTGAATTATATCATTTGACTTGAACTATTGCATCAAAACGTTTTGTAATTCATAAATAAACTTATTAAACTTATTAAACTATATTCAACTTTTGTACTTGTTCTTTATCAACAATGAGTGTACTGGGGATCATTATCATATCGTGTGGTATTTATCTTTTCTTACGCACGTTTGTGTCTAACTGTATTTTGTCGGTGACGACTGTTGTTTAGTAAATTTAACAGTCAGAAACAAAAGCATAAATAGACTGAAAAATAAATGTTCCATTGATCTCTCACAGTTCTTGTTTTTGCCTTGATTTGTATCTTTTTAATGGATTTGTGATATTTGAACATCTATAAAACTACTGTTAACTCAAATTTTAACATTCAATCTGGCAATAATGAATTGTATCATTTGACTTGAACTGTTGCATCAGAACGTTTTGTACTTCAGTTGTACTTGTTCTTTATCTAGCAATGTGTGTACTGGAAATAATTATCACATATTGTGGTATTTATCTTTTCTTAAGCACGTTTGTGTCTAACCTTATTTTGTCAGTGACAACTATTGTTTAAGAAAATATAACACGGTCATAAACAAAAACATAAATAGACTGAGAAACAAATGTCTTATTGATTCTCTCACAGTTCTTGCTTATGCCTCGATTTGTAACTTTTTAATGGATTTGTGAAATTTGAACATCTATAAATGGCTATCTCAAATTTTCAGCCAATACATCTTTACATTCATTTCAGCAATAATGAATTGTATCATTTGACTTGAACTGTTGCACCAGATCGTTATGTAATTTATAAAATTATAAATAAACTAATTTAACTAGATTTAACTTTTTGTACTTGTTCTTTATAGATAGCAATGAGTTTACTGGGGATCATTATCATATTGTGTGGTATTCATCTTTTCTTAAGCACGTTTGTGTCTATTTTGTCAGTGAAGACAGTTGTTTAGTAAATTTAACACTGTCAGAAATAAAAGCATATATAGACTGAGAAACAAATGACCCACTGATTCCCTCACACAGTTCCTGTTTTTTTGTCTTGATTTGTATCTTTTTAATGGATTTGTGATATTTGAACATCCATAAAACTACTGTAAACTCCAATGTTCACCTGTTACATCATTAAACATACAAAATCAAGAACTCTTCAACTAAGTTGTGAGTACATCATTTACTATAGGTAAACAATGACACAAAATAGAAGCAAACACTACAAACAAATGGGTTCAACAACTTCCTGAATAGAATATAAATAAGAAGATGTGGTATGAGTGCCAATGATACAACTATCAATCCAATTCACAATGTGTAAAAAGTAAACAATTATAGGTCAAAGTACAGCCTTGGCTCACACCTAACAATAAGCTATAAAGGGCTTGCATCATTTAGGCCAGAAACAAACAAGTCCTTACTCAATGACCATTGCTTGCATAGTGTACTATCTATTTTACCGGTGACTACTGTCATAAGGCATTTTCATCTTGTGTACAGGGACATATTTTTTTGCGTAAAAATTGTTTGATTCTATATTTCTTTCAACAAAAATTGTTTCGGAAGGGAAGTGATAAAAAAATATATGTTTTAAATTGAAAATTAGGGGAGGGAAGAGGAAGGGGGAGGAGGAAAAGGGGGGGGGCAAAAAAAATGAGATGTCGGTGCCTTAACGATTTATTGTTCATTACCCAGAAAAATAATTCAGAGATAATAAACGCAACCTATCTGACCTACTGGTGTATGTTTTGCATTGTTATGTATTTTTTCCGGAGAGGTGGGTGTTGAGTGTTATATTATATTATGGCCTATTGCACTATCCAATATTTTTGGTAATTTCTTGTTCCGTTTTATGTATTATCAAACACAGACAGATGAATTCTTCATCAGTGTACAAGGCCTATGCCTACATGCCCCAACCCAAAATCCACACCAGTGTAAATTGCTTGCTGTTCAAATCTGTTGTTTATTTAATTCATCTTTCCTTATTCAAAGAACTTAATACTTAGTATATTGCTTGTAATTTATTGATTGCATAATCGACTAAAATTACTTGTTGTCGTACATCTAAGGTAAACAAGGTCTTATTTATGATGACCATTTATCAATTGTTGTTTTACGTGACTTGGACCATCTTTCCTTAACCATTGACTCATATTGCACAAATAAATAACTATGTGTACAATGACCATTGATTACTATATCTACGTCTTTCTTTCCTTCTTTCCCTAATCAATCATGTACAATGTAGGTAATTTCTGTGTAGACAAAGTCAGATTATTGTTATTAAAGGTCATAAAGGTCACTGACTGAATATCTTCTTTGTTTACCACAACAAAAACATAACAATTTATTCATTTATTTATCTAAATAGTTGAACTTATCTGAAATAGTACATAATGAAGAAATAACTACATTATTTTTTGGCAAAAAGTTTTGTGTTTAAAGAAATAAGATATTTATTAATTCCTTTTCATGGTTTTGCCAAAGTCTGCCTACAAGCCTATAGAAAATTTGTACTTTAATGAACATTCAATTTCATCCGAGTTCACTTTTACCCACGAAATCCACACAAAATTGGTATCCCACAAATAGTGATGAATCCACTGTACGAGACAGCAATCTAACAATAAACCCAAAATATAACTTGTTTTACCCTCCCCCTCACCCCCCTTACATGTTCTTTTACAGAAATTCTTGTTAGGTGTTCTTTGTGTTTTTGTCCTTTGGAGAATATGGAGTTTGTTGGCCGAGTCTCAGTTATTTAGAATAAGATCTTACTGTACTAAGACACCTGTCTATTGTTGGAAGAATGTATGTTGACTTTCAGATATTTTAAATTATAAGTTACCAAAGATGGAACCAGGAGGGATAAACATGATAAAGGGGACCTGTGCCCTTCCTTCTTAAAATTTATTTTGTATATATTTATGGTTTTGACTGCCTGCAACACTAAAACCTCTTAAAAGTCTCGGCTACAGTCAAATTGATTTACACCTGACAACTAATGATATTCATAATTGCAATTTATATGGAAATAATACCATACAATTTTCAACATAACCTTATGTTTGTTCAGACATTTACTGTAGATTCATTAATATTCGTGGGGTACCAGTATTCGTGGATTTCATGTGTTTAGATTATCAACAAATTTAGATGTTCTAACGAAGTGCCAATTATCTATAGGCATGTATGCAGATTTTGGCAAAACCAGGAAATCAAATATCCACAAAAATACAATTGTTCCTCAATCCACGAAAATTGGTGCCCATGAAAATAATTTAATCCAAAGTATGACATTTCAGTTCCTTTATTCAGCAGTAAATTGTGTCTGCTGCTGCCCTGAGTTCACAAAGGTCAGAAGTCATCAGTAAAACACTGTTCTGATCAATAAAGAAATATTTTTACAAAGCCATATATGTCCCGTAAGAAATTTTTTTAATTCTGAATTTTATAATTTTGATTGACTAATGAAACTGTTTTAAGATCAGTAAATATTATTTGTCGGTCAGTTAAACAATTCATTTCCTTGCCAGTGAAACTCCACAGGATGGTCAAAAGTTGAACTCAAAACTTCACTATTTTCAATATTTTCTCCATTATCATTTTTCACATTACGTCACAAATAGAACTTGAAATATATTGAACAATTTCCTTTATAATTATTTTTCAAAAGGTTACAACTTCAACCAAATTATTTTCTTCCATATCATGTTACAAGTAATTCTTGAAATTTCAGACTAAATTCATTATTTACATTAAAGGGTTATATATTATACTTTGTGACTAATATATATTCTATTTAATAGTACTTTGTGTTATATATATACCAGTAAATAATGACCATATAAGGTGTTTACACCTGAATGTTTATTACAGTTTATAGGTAATTCGTCCATTTCTATCAGGTGATACCACAACAAAAACATGTTTTTGTTTACACTTTTTAAGGGTATATACAGTTTATATCTATATTCTTTTCAGCCCAAAATATACCAAATTAACATAACATGATTTCAATTTCGTAAAAATCATCCAAAAAAAATTTTGAAAAAAAATGTGAAATAAGCTGGATATAGTAGTTATTCTTACGCTTAATTTAACATCAGTGCTCCGACTCTTAATAAAGTCTTTGGTATGACCCTGCTCGAGTCAAACATTAGGCATGACCACCCCCATCCCCCTCTTACCACCCCAAAAGTGATCCAAACTCCCTTAAAGAAGAACAAGCAACCACATGACCACCACTATATGGAAACTTAGTAATACATGCATCAATAATTTGATAGTTGGCAACTGTAAAGGACTTTCATGTCACATATATATATATATAAGGTCAAGATCAATCAAATTGTTTACATTTCCTTATGATTGATATAAACGCAAAAATTTTCACACAGATTGGTTGAAAAAAAAAATGAAACTTTAAGTGTGTAAATGTCTTTTTTTTTTTATCAATATTTATTTATGAATCATAATTAAATGCTTGATAATCTGATATCATTTAAATTGATGCATACAACGTTTAATGTCTGATCATAATCATGTAGTGTTTTCTAAATTTTAAACTAATATAATTCCCTACATTAAGTGAGTTAATTTTGTTGCGTTTGTATTTACAAAAAGTATATTGTTCCATGGTAACTTAACAAAATAACTTTTTTCTAACATTATAACAAGTTACTATGGTTGCCACTGGCAAGTCTGGTTCTTTACTTCTGCTGCTGCACTGTTAGTCCCAAAAAGAAGTCTCTTAATTCATTATGTACTTTTATCAGATAAACCCCCCCCCCTGTTTAAAGTTACATTTCCGGTGCTTAAATAGCTCTTTACATTCAAATATATTTAAGAAACTGTATACCTATATATTCTTTTATCCAAAACCAACAAGGGAATATTGCTACATTTACAGAGATTTCAGTGACCTGATCTATGAGGTTAGTATATATAGTATGTAAGCAATATTCTATTTAGAAAAAACAAATAAATAAACACCTACAGAAAATACAATGTAAGGATTGGAAAACAAGTAACAAGTCACTTATACAAATTCCAGGTTGTTTTTGATGTACAGATTTCAAATCTTTTCTAGTCATGCAAACCGCTCAAGCAATACAATTTCATCTTGAAAATCACACAGAAATCATTAGTGAAAGGTTTAAGAATCCTTTTATTTAAATTCAAAATGTCTTAAAAGGACTAGCAACTCCCTTCATCATCATCGTAAAAATTTGATACCCAGTCAAAAGAATATTTAATAAAAAGCCTCAAAAAATAAAATATTATCTTATCAATCATTTGTCAATAGACATATGTCGATTGGTAAAATTTACACAATTTCCATTTCACATGATGTTTATTAGTTATGAAATGTATTTTGTAATCATCAAGTTTTCAAAGGACCATGTGGATTTCTAGTTATCTATTGAGAAATAGTTCACACCTGTCAAAGAACAGCTGTTTATACCATGCCTTTATATAAGTTATAACAAGACTTTTAATCTCATGTTAAAGAACCTCTAAGAACATCATCAACTTTTTCTTTTTTTGAATAGTTCTAACAACCATGTCCATTGAAGGCAGAATGCATCGATCAAAAATTACAAAATTTGAGCGGATCATGTATAAAAAGTAAAATAACAAAAATACTGAACTCCAAGGGAAATTCAAAACGGAAAGTCTTTTATAAAATGGCAAAATCAAAAGCTCAAACACATCAAACAAATGGAAAACAACTGTCATATTCCTGACTTGGTACAGACATTTCCTTATGTAGAAAATGGTGGATTAAACCTGGTTTTATAGCTAGCTAAAACTCTCACTTGTATGACAGTCGCATAAAATTCCATTATATTGACAACAATGTGTGAGCAATACGGCAATTACAATTTTTTTTAACTTTTTGTACAAGACAAAGGGCAACTTAATTAGCCTTCTTATTAGGTAATTCTCATTATTTATCATGGAAAAGTGTCCTTCCAATAATAAAAATTTGTAATGTTGGTAAATTTATCAAGTTAAAAACTTCATTAAGATTCCTCACTCTTTCCTAAAATCTCCTTGTTAGGTCTTCACTTCTTCCTGTTCAACTGTCCGGGAAACGTCACTATATTCCTCAAAATTATAAAGTGGGGTGACCCTTGCATTGCCTTTCTAATTTAGTGAGAGATAAAAGGGAAATGTCATCCTTTTCCTGGAAAAAACTTTAAGACAAATGTAATTCATAGATCAATTTAGACAGAGTTGTATAATAACTCATGAATAATACAGTTCTACATGTACATCCTTGACTCCTAAGCACACAACACTTTGATTTTGTTATTGTTTATAGAAATGCAGCGTTAATTCAAAAGTGGCACTTGGACTTGTGAAGCTGGCTGATTTAAGAATGATTTCATAATCAATTTAACTTAGCATTAAAATCCTTATAAAAACTCTGCATTATAAAATATTTAAATTTTTTCTATCAAAATTATAATTTGTATATAAAAAAAAGAAAAATAGAAAAGATACTTAGGGGGAAATCAAAAATAAAACAGATGACACCATGCATATGTGATAATGTCAAAAAGTAAATGGACAAAAGACAAAGAAACAATTATAAAATGTTACACAGAAAACTAAAGATTGAGTACCGAACCTGTCGGCTGAAAGAGCATCTAAAAAAATTTTATTTACTAGCAGAGAACAATTGTACCATGAACATGATGAACATATATGTATGATGGAAAGGAGGGTATCAAACCCTATAGACTTTTGTCAAAACCACAAGCAATGGGACAGTACTATAAAGTATTACTGTTCTTCATCCGAAGGTCACTGAAGCCTTTAACACGACCTTGTACAATGCATTTAAATGGATAGTGAAATGCTGTGTAGGGTAAATTTTGCAGCAAAATTTGAACATGAAAGATTCTGGAATTATATTTTACATACATGTATGAATTGACCATGGAGATGTGGGGTATACATGTGAATGATGCAGTAACCTTATGACAAAGACATATATGTTTATTATATACTTCATGTCAAAATGCCGGATTCTGATTGGTTAATACGAGGGAGACAATTTACTCTATCCCATGGCAAATACTCTATTACCCTTCACAGAGACGCTTGATCATTTAGTTTAAACAATATTTTATTCAGATAAATCAATACATTACTTTGAATTTGAAATTTAACAGACAGAAATAACAGAACATTCAGTAAAATAAAGTAAATAACACATAACTGAAAGGGTGATAGAGTAGATTGTTACCCCTGGAAAAGGCATTGTCAACCTTGGCTTTGCCGCGGTTGACAATGTTTTCTCAGGGTAACAATCTGCTCTATCGCCCTCTCAGCTATGTGTTATTTATATAATGTCATACTTTAAATGGACCAGGGTCTAAGAAAAGGTGAATAAATATAACTGAAACTATGATACATGCAGATCTGCAATTCCCAAAAAAAAGGATTGATTGATTGATTGATTGTTGGTATTTAACACCACTTTCAGCACTGTTGCCTATATTGTGGTGGTCAGTTCTTATTGGTGGAGGAAGCACGATTGCCCTGAGAGAACCACAACCTTTGGCTAAGAAAACTGACAATCCAAGTCAATTAAGATTGGATTCAAACGCACATGCCATGTGTGTGCCAGCTAGCCCCCCTCCCCAAAGGACATAAACAATAAGATATAGAGAGAGGGGGTGGTGGGGGGGGGGATTCCAGGGGTTGAACAGATAAATAACACAAAGTTCGCAGAAAAAAAGTACTTTTAAAAAAATGGTCATACAAAATACTTACTTAACTTTGAATGACATTGATGTGGATATGCAACTGTTGTTATAAATATAAAACAAAACAGGGAAATAACTTCCATAAAAATCTAGAAGTTAAATTATTAAAACAATAAGTGCTTGGCAATAGACATGTACAATTCTATTGATGAGTTCATGACCCAGTTATTTCTGAGGTCAGTCAGAACATTAACATATCTGGAACTTGACCAATATACACAATAAAATGCTTCGCTGAGCGCAGCCTGAAATGACCAACAGTTGGGGCAAAAATTTTGAAAAAAAAAAATCCCCCCCAATCTTTTTGAACCCCCCCCCCCCTCCTTTGAAGCAATTACCCCCAAACTCTATCCCAGCCTTCCTTTGTAGTATGGAACCTTGAAGTACAATTTTAGAGAGATCCATACACTTAAACACAAGTTATTGTCTGGAAACTACAAAAATGCTTCTTTTCGCCCCTTTTGGCCCCTAATTCCTAAGCTGTAGGTACCAAAACCCCAAAAAGCAAACCAAAACTTCCTTTTGTGGTATTGAACCTTCTTGTTAAATTTCATAGAGATCCATTCACTAAAACTAAAGTTATTATCCGGAAACCAAATGTGTCTTCGGACGACGCAGAAGACGACATCATACCATTATATGAACCAAAAAAAATTTTGGCGGTCGTATAAAAATGTGTCGCAAAAACTACAATTACATATATGTACAAATATGTCATTATCCACTTCTTAAATCAGGTGGTTATTTAAACTAATCATAGGAAAACAATATTGTGAAATCTACATTTAACAGAAATGTACAAATATGTCATCATTATCCATGACTTAAATTGGGTAGTTATTTAAACTTATCATAGGAAAATTGATTGGCGAAATCTACATTTAACAGAAATGTACAAATATGTCATTATCCCCGACTTAATTCAGATGGTTAGTTTACATAATCAAAGGATATCCTGTGCTAATTTTCATGTTGATTTCGGCACATCACTCGTCTATTTCCTCTCAATTAACAAGAAAAATCATATCGATTTCAGTCAACTAAAAATATTTCCCGAAACTTATCTTACCCACTAATCTTCATCTGGGGACTAGATCAAAAGTTTCTCCCTTTTGCTTTCTTACAAGGGACTTTCTCAAAGGTTACAATTTATAATGTATTATGTATGCCATGTGGGTGGGCCAATACTTTATCATAGTACATGTAGTAATGACATACAATTAAGGTGTTCTGAGGTCTATATATTTGTAATTGAAGTTGTCATCATGAGTTTTGTGGACATAGGATTATTTCTGTTGTGTTGAGGAAAGAATAACCAATTTTGAAGGTCTTTTTCTTTATATTTTTTTTTAATTCTTTTCAATTCAAAAGTGAAAATAATTCATTTTTAACTTTTGGATAATTTTGAAAATATGTCCTGAATGAGAATGCATGAATAATATGATTTGGACTATTTTTTGCAACAAAAGTCTTTAACAGAGTTTATAAAACAGTCCCAACTCCTAGCACTTGTCCATAGTACATGTATGAGCACTTGGGAGTTTAGGCCATCTTAAAGTTTTGACAGATTTTAGTCCTCACCTAACCATGAAGATGTGGAACTGTAGCTTGCTGACTAAGCACTTTTTTCTGGCTGTGGGATTTCGATGATTGAAAGTGTGAGACATGTTTCACTGACAACCAGGAAGTAAAAAACAACCCTAATAAAAAATTTATTCATATTCTAATTAAATAAAATCTTCAAATCTAATTTGACCTAAATTTACACGTACTTATTGAAAAGGTGTGTTATGGTAACATGTGGTTACTTAAGAAGTTATTCTTCCTCTATTATTTCCTACAAAAGTACTTCAAAATATAAAACGATTTCTTCCTTGTTCACTTTAATTATATATTTACTGTTTCAATATCTGTTTGACATTTTCTTTTGAATTGCTATACCTATTAAAAGAAGCTTTCAAGTTTTATCTGAACCCGAAAGAAAGTTATATTTAATTTTTTATTTCATATATTTCCTTAAAATGGGCATATGCGAGGTAAATATATAAATGACATTAAAGTGCATAGGTGGTATAATAAAAATAACTTATTGAAAGGAACACTTGAATAAAAAACAAAGGTGTTACATAAATATAATAAAATGTTTGAGCAATTCCTTACTTTGATTGATTGATTGATTTTTGGTGTTTAACACCACTTTCAGCACTCAAAGCTATATCATAGAAGCTAGTTTTTATGGATTTGGAAAGTCAAAGCCAACCTTTGGCAGGAAAACTGTCACGCTCAGTTAATCAAGTTTAGAGTCGAAACACAATTTGCCAAAAGCCAGGTTCAAACTCACAACCTCAATGATGACATGCTAGTGATCATTGTAGTTGATCTACTTAGACCACTTGACCCTCCAATGACCCCTACATTACTTTGTACCTATGAGAGAAGTAGAACTATGGGTATTTACAAGATATACTTCATAGTCAATAACACATGTTCATTTTTCAGTTCATGTATAAACACAGTGATGCAATGTAGTTTGAGAACTTCTAAAAGCAAATGCACTGAAGTTCTAAAACATTTTTTTAAATTATGTAATTTTGACCTAAAAAGACAAGTGTTTTTTAGGACAAAAATAAAAGTACTAGTATGTAAATAAGTCAGTTTGCACATGCTTTACCATGTCAATCAATATTTTGGCAATTTTTCATGATCACAAAGTTGACCTGAACAAACAGAAACAGGATTAACAGTCTACATGAATAACATCAAAGGGGAGCTGATAACATCATTGGGGAGGTGATAACATGACAGGGAAAGGGATAACATCATAACGGATATGACAACATGACAGGGAAAGGGATAACATCATAACAGATGTGATAACAAGATAGGGAAAGGGATAACATCATAACGGATGTGATAACATGATAGGGAAAGGGATAACAGATATGATAACATCATAGGCGAGACAATAACATCATAGGGCAGGCAAACACTTCACCGAGGAGGCGAAAACAGTCATACATTATTTATTTAGCCTTTTGTACAATAAAAATGATACTACTTACAGATTATATACTTTGTAGTGGTCTTTATGCTTTGTGTCTAGAAACCTGTAAAAGATATCAAAACACTGTTTACATATTCATAAAAATGTAACTGCAATTCATTGCGAAAGAAATGAAACTTTTCCACAGAATCATTTGCAGTTTACCTGTCGATTCAAACTTTTGTCAGTTCTTTTGTTCCATTGTATAAATACAATAGCTATTGTTCTGTAAGAACATTTTTTCTCTGGGACCTTTAAATTTCTTCTAAAAGAAATCTATCACTAATGGACTAATTTCTCTGCAGAAAAAAATTATCTTCTAAGTAGATGAAATACATGTATCAACTCACAAAACTACATGTCATGGTGTACTTGTTCAATATCAATAATATATATTCAATCTGTTCAATATAAACACTGATTGACATAAAAAGTTGATTTCTGACAAAGTTTTTAGCATTAATATTGTTCCTATTGAAATTTGGATTTTTTTTTGTGTTTATTAACTCATGGAAAACATTCAAGAAGGCTTTAATTCAAACATTGTCCTTTTCCAGTTTTTATTTTGTCTAACACACAAAAAAACTATTTTCAATTGGAACAATAATCAAAAAAATTTGTCGGAAATCAACTATTAATGTTTGAAGCAGACAACAAATGACGGATCGCAATGTCTCAATGGCTAGACAAAAAGACCCCCATCCTTAAAATAAAATGTCAAAATTCTGTATGAACTTACTCAATAACATCATCAATATGGTTTCTGTAAACTCCTTCCAGCTTCTCTGCAGGAAATCCCATGGCTATAATGTTAGGATAGATGTCTGAATTACAAGTTAAGGAATTACATCTCTACAATATATCTACCTACTTCATATATTTATCTATTATCTCTTGGATACAAAAACATCAACAAATTGAAATCATACTGTAAACATGATATACATCTATAAATGGGAATAGAAAAACTAGATATTCAAAACAGTTATATTGTATATGGGGGGGGGTTATATATGCAGAAATCTAAAGCAAATCTGCATATAAATATAAAAATAAGATGATGTGGTATGATTGCCAATGAGACAACTCCCCCCAAGAAACCAAATGACACAGAAATTAACAACTATAGGTCACCATAGGGCTATCAACAATGAGCAAAACCTATACCGCATAGTCAGCTATAAAAGGCCTCGAAATGACAAATGTAAAACAATTCAACGAGAAAACTATTGGCCTAATTTATGTACAAAATAATGAATGAAAAACAAACATTATAAACAGCAACAAACGGCAACCACTGAATTACAGGCTCCTCACTTGGGACAGGCACAAACAGAATGTGGAGGGGTTTAAATAGTTAGATGGCACCAAACCCTCCTCCTAACCTGCATATACATTTTACCTCTACCATGTCTACAAATCACATTAATCTGATTGATTAATTGTTGGAGTTTAAAGCAATTTCAGCAAATCTGGCTATATTGCGGCAGCCACTTTTGATTGGAGGAAGAAGCCAGAGCTTACAGAGAGAATCTCCATTGATTATGAATATAAAGCACTATTCCAAAAACTTTTTTACCACTAAATCCTCTTCACAGATCGATGCAATTTCTTAAGTATATCTTAAATTTCGTACATGTAGAAGTCTTTCCTCATAATAATTTACAGTGATCTTTTCAGTGTGTTCTTGCTTTAAAATGCAAAAAATTGTACAAAACACAACAATATTATCTGTTATTTTTTTAAATGCATTTGACAGTGCTCTTGCTGGCTCAACTGTACTTAACCAGATAAAAAGGTATCAAAGCTTGTACATATCAGAGACTAAATAGAAGATTGGCCATAAATGGCCATGGCTTTCTTAATTTATTGACTTCAATGAGGGGGTGACACTTATCATGCTTATATAATCATTTTCCACAATGCTTTTTTGTAAATTTTTTTCACTGCCCACTTTTTCCCCTTCTTTCTTCCAGATCACAAAAAACGAGTCATCCCCTCTTCATTTTCAATAATTATGACAATTAAAAGAACTGCAGATACTGGTGTAAAGATACATGTATATAAATACATATATTCACCCAAAACAATGGGTTAAAGTAACCTTGAAAGGACAGACACTTAAAAAATTATATGATGCACTTTATTCTAAACCCTAAAAATTTCATTTACAAATTGCCTTTTTGAATAAATGTCTTGGCTTACATGTATATGAGTACTGTCTTCTCTATGAGAGATCTAATTAAGCTGTGTTTACATAAACCCTTTATTTTTCATTCATCATGTTCATAATTTTTACGTTAACCATGTTTTCTCATCTTTGAAGTTGAGTATGAATGAAATCTTTATTGCATACATGTGTCTGCAGAAGCCATTTAGAACAAAGATGCAATTTTACAGAAAATTAATAATTATATCTCTTAACTTCTATACTAGAAAATGACTGTTACTATAAGTATAATCATCAACATGATCAACAGTCTACAATGGTCAAAGATATGCCAACGGCAGCATGGCTATAATCATTAACCAAACCACTATGAACAAGAAATAAAGCTTTTGGCAAAGACCTCAACTCTTTATAAAATAATGATAGCTTTAATGTATCTTTTTTATTATTTAACATCATTAATAAATATTTTTGGTTTTGCACTTATTTCTCTGAAGTAATCACCATTAAAGACAACCTACACACTACACCTTTATATTGAAAGTTAAATTCACTGAATCAGTGCTTAGGCCAAAATAAAAATTATGTTTGTTTCTCGTACATGACAAACTTTAAAACTTTTTACATCCTCTACATCTACGAAACTTTTTGTTGAAAGAAAATTGAAATAGACCAGAAGAATGGATTTCATTCACAGATGATGATAATGGTTGTTAAACATCCAACGACAAATTAAATAATATTCAGGACAAGAACATGTTCATTTGATATGAATAATGAACCAACCCTGCATGTGTAAGAGACACACTAAGTCAGATTTTTAAGATGCTTGTTCAAAAGGTAATTACAGTCCACAAGAATACATGTCCCCCGAACGAGAAATAACTCCAGGCCAACTAGTCTTTGCTCTTACTCCTAAATGCTGTCTGCTTAGCGGAGTAAATACAAATTGCAAGTCTTTGATTTGACCCAGTAGGAATTCAAAATCCACAACCTACTGCACTCAAGGCAAGCATGCTACCTAGAGACCGCCCCGCTGGTAAGCATAAATGTCTATGCAACAGCAACCCATTGATACAAATAATCAAAAAAACATCTGGAGAGCAATATAAAATTTCAGACAATTGACAGGTGTCTACATAATATGTCAATCTCAAAATTGTTACAAGTCTAAAAATACTGTTGATTTTTTATTGTGAACAAATATAAACAGAAATAGAAAATTTAAAGATATATGCCATCAACATCACATTCTCCAAATACATGAAATATATGTAACCAAAACATTAATGTCAATTGCACACTAGCTCTGTGACATAATCAATTTACCTTCAACTTATGTACAAATTATTGCACTCTGATTTGTTTAATCGCTTCACTAACATCTATGAATAATTGAATATTCCTGTATTATCATAGTGATAATTTAAATCAGGTACAGCCCATATTACAAATGTATTACTCATAATACACATCCTTAGCTTGAGTAAATCATGTAGCGGTACATGTACTAAGCATTTACCATTTCCATAATACAAATTGCATTTACTGTAGCAACCCCCCTCCCCCAACAAAAAAAGCTAATTGATCATGATAAGAGTAGCCCTCTAGATGTCTTCTTGTTATTTATCCCATTGGGTTGCTGTCTTATTGACTCATATTCCACTTCACTTATATTCATACAGATACAGATACCTTTTAGTCATATAACTTAACTTTTATATGTACACATATTTATACATGCTTGGCTTTCAAATGTTTGGACCTGAGCATTCCTGATCATGCTGATGAAGGTAATCCAGAAAAGCACTCGAGACGCACAAAATTTATAAGCTGTTTTTTTCTTTAATCGGGAAATATATATAATAAAGATAAGGGTAGACAGATACTGGTAGAACAACTCTATAACATATGTATGAGCATACAAGAATAGTTGTGTTAATACAGACTGTGAGTCTTGGCAAAGGCTTGCATGCATGATGTTCAATGAACCCTGAAATCTAGCTAATAACCTCCTTTTGAGCAATGTTTGTTTTGGATAGTTCATATCTAGATGTATAATATTCTGTGGTGAAAAGTTGAAAAAAGATGTGTATGCTCTTTTTGTTTTTCTAGAAGACTTCAATGAAAAGCTGAGACACTAATATTGTTTCTATAGAACTCACGAGTTGCTCACGACTTCATGTGATTGATTGATTGATTGGTGGTTAACGCCATTTTCAGCCCTATAGTGCTATTTTGTGGCAGACAGTTTTTATAGGGAAGCTGGAGTGCACCTTCAACAGGAAAACTGAAAACCTAGTCAATTAAGATAAGAGTCGAGCGCACCTGCAACGTGCAGATTGGAACTCACAACCTCATTGCTGACAGGCTAGTGATACAGTAGTTCTACTACTTAGACAACTCAATCCACAGAGGTCCCTGGTCCTCATGTGAAAAGGCCTCCAAGTCCAAAAAAAAAATATGTCTGTTTAAGGTTACATCATTTAAAAAAAAAGGGGTAGGTAAGTCTGTATTTATGATTTCTTTTATTTATTCATTTATTTTTTGCGACATGATTTTTAGTCGTGCGATTCGTCTTCCCATGGTCAGTTATCCATGGGCCAAATTTACCAGTATTTTTAATGATTGGAATATTGCCTTTGGTTATTGGTTGGATCAAAATGGGGGCAAAGTGTTTTTTTCATCACATGAGTCAAGAGTTTCCTTAAAACAACTGTCATATTCAGGATTGTGAACATTTAGATGTATCAGGCAATTGATTTATTTCATTGGCAACTCTAACTTCGCTTTTGACACAAGTTCAGTTAATTTTTCACTTTATGACGGAAATAAAATGACTTAAGGTCGGCGCTCAAAAGTAGGGTCGGTCAGGTAACCGTATTAAAACAGACATATATTTTTTTTTTGCCTAATTAGAAGCCAGTATTGCATGTATAAACACTGTACATGTACAATCTACATTGTACCTCCCCTCCACATCTTCCTACCAAACATTTGCCAGAGGCAGGTCATGGAATTCTGATAGCTAATCTTATGATGTTGAATCAATCAGATAAACTTCATAGGTCAATGAAATACTCCTTTGATTAATCTATTTATAGCTACAACAATAGAACATCATGCTGATCTATAGAGAAGTTACTTTAGTGTATTGGGCATACATATGCATACATAAGTTACTGGAATAAAATTTAATTCTAGACTAAACAATTTCAGAAATGTATTTTTCTTGCAATTGCAAGTACTGCCAAGTTTGATTTCACTTTCATCTATTTTTTTTTAAATAGTTGCCTAATCAAGCAAATGTCTAAAGCATGTTAAGCTTAATAAAACTAAAAAGTTTTACATATTTTAGCATTAAATTCAGACTTCTTGAAATTTTTTTTTCCCTGGTGGTCCTTGGGTCCTCGCTATTATTTCTATTGCAAAATATCAAAATTGTGTCAGTCCTTTGCAAAATTTGGGTGGTCAAAACCTTAGGACCACCACTTTTCGAGAACTCTGGACTATTAGAATAAAATTTGTCTATATTTTTTTCAACTCATTTTTTCTTAAGTACATGTAGACCATTCAAAAGCATATGCTAATAATGTTGCAAATTTTAACATGTTTGATCAACAGGGATAAAATTCACTAAAAAATCCTTATATTTGAGGAATGACCATCATGTCCTTGAAAATTTGATGACTTCTTTAGAGCAAACAATTGCTGTTGGTGTGTAAATTTCAATAGAAAACCCGTTAAACAGGGAAAATTACATAATCATTGAAGACAATTTTCTTTCAATTAAAAAATTATGTCACTCAAAACCTTCTCTACAATGCTCATTCCTTATTAAAATCATATTGACAAAATAAGTATAGTAATGGTCTGACAATACAGTCCATATATTTATACCTGATTTAAAATGGTATATTTTCATTAAAATTTCTCATAACTTTTTTCTTATGTGTGCGTTTGTTTGATTATTTTGTACTTCTTTGTTTATGTTATATTTCAATGTATTTTATCAGGGCCTTATGATCAGGTAAGATTATTTTAATGGCCAGGTAAACTAGGCTTGCGTCAATTCCTACTGAGCTTAAAATTTAGTCGAAGTCGAAAAATGTTTGATTCTGAGGACTGAAAATCTGAATTTCTTTTTCAACGATACATGTATATAACATTAACTTTCTATGTTATTCATTGACATCTCTTGATTTTTCCCCAGTTTTGTTTCTGCTCAAACATCTCTTGATTTTTTCCCGTAAAATCAGATAAATAAAATTCTGAAAAATTACTTAAAACAACCTTACAATTGGAATTAATTTTTTTATTTACTAATATTTTGCTATGCCATCATTACTTCTAAACATGCTAAACCAGATTGAACAGTGAATAAAATACAATTGCCATGAAATCTGATTTTCCAGACTCATGCAAGCTATGGAATAACCTTATCCTGAAACTCGAGAATTTTACCAGTATCCGGTTTTAGTCATTGCTATTATGGTGAAATGTGGTGATATCAAAATTAGTCAATGAAAAAGTAATTTGCAATTGTAGTACTAGTCTTTTTAATGAATATAAAATGAATTTAAGCATGTTTAGTGACGAAATTCAAATAAGCATATAATTAAACTAATTTAGGACAACTGTAGACTGTGGCATCACACATTTTCCCATAAACTGTCCCTGAACCTGGATGATGCATCACCAGACAATTGGACAAATAAAACAAATGATTTGGCGGTCCTCTATGAATTTAGTCTGTCATGACCGTCTAACCAATGACCTCTGGCACAGACTATACTAGTTACATGTACATGGTGCCAACAAAAATCTATTATTTGTAAGTTTGAAATTTCATAAAATTACTAATGAACAATTTCCAAACCTGTAAAATTAGTTTATCTTATAAAAGATAGTATTGCAAGTTTTTCTATTATATATCCTAACAATTGTTAATTAATTAATTGTGACTTTTGTCCTATCAATTTTACGACTTTCTGTCACACGTTTTCTGTCCCTTAACCATAACAAAACACCTTATCGCTATTTCTCCGTCATTACTAGTCATCACAATCGCGCCATAAAATTTTAATGTTATAAGAAAAAGTCAATGCCAAAGTAATCGTTGTATATTATATGACATTAATAGTTCAAGTGTCCTGAAATCTGGGGTCAAGTTTGGCAGATTCGGAAATAGCAATAAGTATAGATAATCAGGATTTCTACACATTGATATCGTAAAATATCAGCCACAATGTGATATTTTATGGCGAGTGAGCATAGCAAACAAGTAATAAAGCTTCACATTGTGTCGAGGGACTGGTTTTTTGCGATAGGCCAAAACAAAAATAGGTGTTTTTCCTGTTGCATGCCCACACAAATAGGGTCGGTAGATCCAAGTTTTTTTTCTTTTCCCTTTTTTTCATCAATCTCATTATTCTTTGAACAGTTGTTTCAAAATTTTTGACCTGCTAATCTGTTTATCAAGCTATTTCATGTCTTTGTCTCACCCCTTTACTGTTACAAAAGTTAGCATGAAAACATCTCCTCACACATTGTTATGTCATGGACAAATTTTGCTAAGACATGGTGATGTCGCTAATATAAGTTCAGCTCACATCTCATATATGAGAATTACAGAGCGACTGTGCAGGGCAATATAGGCAAAGGAAACACGATAAAGTCTTTTATGAGGATCATCCTTAACCTGGTCAAGTCAGGTTTTCAGAATCTAAAATAAGGACAAGATCTACTAATTGTTCAGTTGATTGTTAATAGAAATCTGTATAAATAACTCCTGGTAGACCCTTTTAGATATCAATGACAATAAAGCATATGTTTGTTAGCCCTTGTTTGTTAATTTTTCACACAGTAGGAAAAATGGGGCAGTATACATGTATTTAGTTGCATAACTTTGTGTGATACACTTCATACCTTTTACAAACTCTTTGCTGTAAAAAGGATACATGTCAGATCTAGATCAAATCCGTCAACTTTGTGCCGTCTCTTGTTTTTACTGACAAGACCTTTTAAAAAATCCATTTTCACAAAAACAGTTGAAAATCAAGAAAAATTGTCAACAGGTCTTTCGACACTTTCAGCGTATGGTAATATCCTTGTCACTGCATTTTCTAAACAAAAATAAATTCATTGATGGAAACAATACATTATTACATGTAAACAAAACGACAAAATTCAATAAATGACACAAATTTCAGTTTACATTTTGTATGTCGCTATTTCGCTATGGCGGCTTCCTGATTTGATATCCTTCCGCTGACCAATCATTGTCGGGAGATTTCTAAAATCTTCAGCCTTTCACACTTAAAAATATTTATTTAACACTAATAGCTTAATCATGATATTTATACAATATCTAGCTGTGCGAATTTTTCCATTTTTATGAAGATACGAAAATATTCTAACCTGATAAAGCTATGTCAAAGGTCAACCTTGTGTGTAGAAAACCTACTGACCCACTAATCATTGACATAGTTTGCAATACACAATGTTTTGTTTGATCTATCGACTTAAGATAAATAGCCAAAGCACCATTTATTGACAAATGTGTAACAAAAGAGTGTTTCATACATTACGACTGGAAAATATATAAATATGTACATTTATGCATTCAAACTATATTAAAAAAATCTACATTAGAAAAAGGGAGATAAATGCAACAGATAATTTATCTGCAGGTGCCCTCAATAAACAACCAATTAACTTGTTGTCATGTAAGATTAGCAGAAACAACTAATTGACAAATGGGATTTATTAATATTTTCTTCGTTAATGCTGTATTTGTTTGATAAGTATTTGAAATTTGATTTAACTGGTCTTTTTATGGTATAACAAAACAGTGAAGTAGCGGTTGTTAGTTTGAGGGTCTGGATGTGTGTTATAGTAGTCTCAGTCTGGATTGAAAGATAATGGACATTTTCATAAATCAATTATGGGTCCTTGTAAGGCAAGATACATTTTCATCCTAGTACAAACATAGATATGCATGTATGGTTTATACATCTAATTGTACAAAAGAGATGCAAAAGATACCAAAGGGACATGCATTCAAACTCACAGTCGAAAATAACTGACAACACCATGGCTAAAAAGAAAAAGACAAACAGACAAACAATAGTACATAAAATACAATATTCAGGATTGTGAACATTTAGATGTATCAGGCAATTGATTTATTTCATTGGCAACTCTAACCGCTTTTGACACAAGTTCAGTTAATTTTTCACTTTATGACGGAAATAAAATGACTTAAGGTCGGCGCTCAAAAGTAGGGTCGGTCAGGTAACCGTATTAAAACAGACATATATTTTTTGCCTAATTAGAAGCCAGTATTGCATGTATAAACACTGTACATGTACAATCTACATTGTACCTCCCTCCACATCTTCCTACCAAACATTTGCCAGAGGCAGGTCATGGAATTCTGATAGCTAATCTTATGATGTTGAATCAATCAGATAAACTTCATAGGTCAATGAAATACTCCTTTGATTAATCTATTTATAGCTACAACAATAGAACATCATGCTGATCTATAGAAGTTACTTTAGTGTATTGGGCATACATATGCATACATAAGTTACTGGAATAAAATTTAATTCTAGACTAAACAATTTCAGAAATGTATTTTTCTTGCAATTGCAAGTACTGCCAAGTTTGATTTCACTTTCATCTATTTTTTTAAATAGTTGCCTAATCAAGCAAATGTCTAAAGCATGTTAAGCTTAATAAAACTAAAAGTTTTACATATTTTAGCATTAAATTCAGACTTCTTGAAATTTTTTTCCCTGGTGGTCCTTGGGTCCTCGCTATTATTTCTATTGCAAAATATCAAAATTGTGTCAGTCCTTTGCAAAATTTGGGTGGTCAAAACCTTAGGACCACCACTTTTCGAGAACTCTGGACTATTAGAATAAAATTTGTCTATATTTTTTTCAACTCATTTTTTCTTAAGTACATGTAGACCATTCAAAAGCATATGCTAATAATGTTGCAAATTTTAACATGTTTGATCAACAGGGATAAAATTCACTAAAAAATCCTTATATTTGAGGAATGACCATCATGTCCTTGAAAATTTGATGACTTCTTTAGAGCAAACAATTGCTGTTGGTGTGTAAATTTCAATAGAAAACCCGTTAAACAGGAAAATTACATAATCATTGAAGACAATTTTCTTTCAATTAAAAATTATGTCACTCAAAACCTTCTCTACAATGCTCATTCCTTATTAAAATCATATTGACAAAATAAGTATAGTAATGGTCTGACAATACAGTCCATATATTTATACCTGATTTAAAATGGTATATTTTCATTAAAATTTCTCATAACTTTTTTCTTATGTGTGCGTTTGTTTGATTATTTTGTACTTCTTTGTTTATGTTATATTTCAATGTATTTTATCAGGGCCTTATGATCAGGTAAGATTATTTTAATGGCCAGGTAAACTAGGCTTGCGTCAATTCCTACTGAGCTTAAAATTTAGTCGACTTTTGTTTCTGCTCAGCAACATCTCTTGATTTTTTTCCCCGTAAAAATCAAATAAATAAAATTCTGAAAAAATTACTTAAAACAACCTTACAATTGGAATTAATTTTTTTATTTACTAATATTTTGCTATGCCATCATTACTTCTAAACATGCTAAACCAGATTGAACAGTGAATAAAATACAATTGCCATGAAATCTGATTTTCCAGACTCATGCAAGCTATGGAATAACCTTATCCTGAAACTCGAGAATTTTACCAGTATCCGGTTTTAGTCATTGCTATTATGGTGAAATGTGGTGATATCAAAATTAGTCAATGAAAAAGTAATTTGCAATTGTAGTACTAGTCTTTTTAATGAATATAAAATGAATTTAAGCATGTTTAGTGACGAAATTCAAATAAGCATATAATTAAACTAATTTAGGACAACTGTAGACTGTGGCATCACACATTTTCCCATAAACTGTCCCTGAACCTGGATGATGCATCACCAGACAATTGGACAAATAAAAACAAATGATTTGGCGGTCCTCTATGAATTTAGTCTGTCATGACCGTCTAACCAATGACCTCTGGCACAGACTATACTAGTTACATGTACATGGTGCCAACAAAAATCTATTATTTGTAAGTTTGAAATTTCATAAAATTACTAATGAACAATTTCCAAACCTGTAAAATTAGTTTATCTTATAAAAAGATAGTATTGCAAGTTTTTTCTATTATATATCCTAACAATTGTTAATTAATTAATTGTGACTTTTTGTCCTATCAATTTTACGACTTTCTGTCACACGTTTTCTGTCCCTTAACCATAACAAAAACACCTTATCGCTATTTCTCCGTCATTACTAGTCATCACAATCGCGCCCATAAAATTTTAATGTTATAAGAAAAAAGTCAATGCCAAAGTAATCGTTGTATATTATATGACATTAATAGTTCAAGTGTCCTGAAATCTGGGGTCAAGTTTGGCAGATTCGGAAATAGCAATAAGTATAGATAATCAGGATTTCTACACATTGATATCGTAAAATATCAGCCACAATGTGATATTTTATGGCGAGTGAGCATAGCAAACAAGTAATAAAGCTTCACATTGTGTCGAGGGACTGGTTTTTTGCGATAGGCCAAAACAAAAATAGGTGTTTTTCCTGTTGCATGCCCACACAAATAGGGTCGGTAGATCCAAGTTTTTTTTCTTTTCCCTTTTTTTCATCAATCTCATTATTCTTTGAACAGTTGTTTCAAAATTTTTGACCTGCTAATCTGTTTATCAAGCTATTTCATGTCTTTGTCTCACCCCTTTACTGTTACAAAAGTTAGCATGAAAACATCTCCTCACACATTGTTATGTCATGGACAAATTTTGCTAAGACATGGTGATGTCGCTAATATAAGTTCAGCTCACATCTCATATATGAGAATTACAGAGCGACTGTGCAGGGCAATATAGGCAAAGGGAAACACGATAAAGTCTTTTATGAGGATCATCCTTAACCTGGTCAAGTCAGGTTTTTCAGAATCTAAAATAAGGACAAGATCTACTAATTGTTCAGTTGATTGTTAATAGAAATCTGTATAAATAACTCCTGGTAGACCCTTTTAGATATCAATGACAATAAAGCATATGTTTGTTAGCCCTTGTTTGTTAATTTTTTCACACAGTAGGAAAAAATGGGGGCAGTATACATGTATTTAGTTGCATAACTTTGTGTGATACACTTCATACCTTTTACAAACTCTTTGCTGTAAAAAGGATACATGTCAGATCTAGATCAAATCCGTCAACTTTGTGCCGTCTCTTGTTTTTACTGACAAGACCTTTTAAAAAATCCATTTTCACAAAAACAGTTGAAAATCAAGAAAAATTGTCAACAGGTCTTTCGACACTTTCAGCGTATGGTAATATCCTTGTCACTGCATTTTCTAAACAAAAATAAATTCATTGATGGAAACAATACATTATTACATGTAAACAAAACGACAAAATTCAATAAATGACACAAATTTCAGTTTACATTTTGTATGTCGCTATTTCGCTATGGCGGCTTCCTGATTTGATATCCTTCCGCTGACCAATCATTGTCGGGAGATTTCTAAAATCTTCAGCCTTTCACACTTAAAATATTTATTTAACACTAATAGCTTAATCATGATATTTATACAATATCTAGCTGTGCGAATTTTCCATTTTATGAAGATACGAAAATATTCTAACCTGATAAGGCTATGTCAAGGTCAACCTTGTGTGTAGAAAACCTACTGACCCACTAATCATTGACATAGTTTGCAATACACAATGTTTTGTTTGATCTATCGACTTAAGATAAATAGCCAAAGCACCATTTATTGACAAATGTGTAACAAAAGAGTGTTTCATACATTACGACTGGAAAATATATAAATATGTACATTTATGCATTCAAACTATATTAAAAAATCTACATTAGAAAAAGGGAGATAAATGCAACAGATAATTTATCTGCAGGTGCTTCAATAAACAACTAATTAACTTGTTGGCATGTAAGATTAGCAGAAACAACTAATTGACAACTGGGATTTATTAATATTTTCTTCGTTAATGCTGTATTTGTTTGATAAGTATTTGAAATTCGATTTAACTGGTCTTTTTATGGTATAACAAAACAGTGAAGTAGCGGTTGTTAGTTTGAGGGTCTGGATGTGTGTTATAGTAGTCTCAGTCTGGATTGAAAGATAATGGACATTTTCATAAATCAATTATGGGTCCTTGTAAGGCAAGATACATTTTCATCCTAGTACAAACATAGATATGCATGTATGGTTTATACATCTAATTGTACAAATGAGAGGCAAAAGATACCAAAGAGACATGCATTCAAACTCACAGTCGAAAATAACTGACAACACCATGGCTAAAAAAGAAAAAGACAAACAGACAAACAATAGTACATAAAATACAACATAGAAAACTAAAGACTGAGCAACACGAACCCCACCAAAAACAAGTGATTATACAAATGATAATTATTATAAAAACATGAGACTTAAAAAAAATCAATTTTATTGTCATGAAAATATGAATAATATAGCCTGAATATTACAGTAATAAGTGTGTGGTGTAATGAGAGGTAATATATAGACCTCTGTTTCCAACAGTATTTTGTTTTGGTTAAAAACGCTTTTCTTATATATTCTTCTAATAAAAAAACGCTTGAAAAGTGCAAAATTAACAATCTGTCAAAAATGCTTTCTCCAGGCGTTTATAACTTTTTGTCATCTTTTTCGAAATAAGGCAAACTATTGGTATAACCTCAAAGTACACACCCGGGCGATACTGTGAATTTGGGTATAAGATTGAAAGGCAGTTTGAAATGACATTGGTGTGAAATTCATGGGAAATTGACATTACATCTTTTATTTGATTTGTAATAAAACTAATATAGATGTTTTAGATTGATTTTGCTTAAATGTACCCGGGAAATGTAATGACAATAATCGGCAGACGACACCAAGAGTTGGTGCTTAAAATGGAGAGGAATTTCTACTATTTCATTAATGCAGATACATTTTTATTTTAACGCGTATCTTACTGATCCTTACTGTGCGTAATTATATAGAGAATATCATAATGCCATTTTCAATATCGCACCCGTATTGATCCTAGAAAAAAATATAATCACAAGAGCTCTACTCCAGGGATTATATTGGTTGAGGGTTGATACGGTGTGTGATATTGAAACGACATATCATATACACTTTATCATATACCTCAAAAGGATATTTTCATGATCTTGGTATAGTTCCTCTTTATAGATTTTATTACTCACATGTTTGCATACAGTCATCGATTTGAAAACGCCGCCCCATCCAATCGTTTACCATGATTACATAATCCAAACAGCGAATATAAAAATAAAGATGATGTAGAGGACAATTCAAACGTAATCTCCTTCAGCAAGAAACAAATAAATTCAGATCTTAATGTATGAATAATCAAAGCAAAACTGAATTAAAGTGTACTTAAAACACATTAAAATAAATTGGAATTAATACAACAATCTAATCTTAGGTGGTGTTACATCTAACAAAGTCTATCCAAATTATTTTTGCAAAGAATTCCGCTCAAGCCGATGCTCTAGGGGCCGTCTTAAACTTGCAGTGAGGTGAGCGTTTTTTTTTTTTTTTTTTTTTGTTTTTTTTTGTTTTTGTTTTTTTTTTTGCTCCGTGTTGAAGGCCTCACTGTGACTTTGAGATGAAGAACAGCAAGAAAAGCGCTGTTACTTTTCTTTTTTTGTGTTTTTTTGCTGTGCATGTACTGATTTTGTGTCATGGATGGAAACCCCATATCCTTTGTTTTTCTATTAAATATATAGAGGAAGAATATGGGAAAGTAAATTTATATTTTAAATTTGAAATCATGTTTTGCATATGAAAATTCTTAACATGATAATCTTAACATTATAAGTTTAGAGAAACGTCGTATACTCACCATATTTTGGTTAAGCAATCACACGGTCTTCGAATTCAGAGAGGTTGACATAAACTAAAATTAACATGTTAGGAAAACCAAAGATATTGCCTATGAGACGTGTCTGTCAATTTTGCACACTATAGGCTTGGTCAAAGATGGAACACATTTTCTATTCAATTCTTCATTGTCTTTAAGTGTACGAGAAAATTTCCTTGAACATCTCCAAGTTTAAAAATGCCAAATTTACGATCAGTTGGCTAAGAAAATCTGTTCATATGGATACTGGATACTGTCAAATGAAAGCGTCTCATTTATTTTAAGTTTTGTAAAAATTTGGAGACAATTTATTCTCTTAAAAAGGTGCTTAAGTAACTTGCTAATTATACAAGGAATGTAACTAATAATGTTTTATTAGTATACACAGATATGTGTCATTTTTATCTTCATACGTATATTTTAATTATATGTGAATACATTGTATAAAAATGTATAAGCGTTATTTGAGTTACCTCTCTTTATATAGGATAGAATAGAAAATAGAAACTTGGACAGTCCAGCGATTTTGAAAAGGGGGGGTTTCCAACCCAGGATAAAAGGGGGGGGTTCCAACTATATGTCCCCATTCAAATGCATTGATCGTCCAAAAAAAGGGGGTTCCAACCCCCGGAACCCCCCTCTGGATCCGCCACTGTTGGAATAGGTCAAAGAGACAAAAACCCGACCAAAGAGCAGAAAAACAGCCCAAGGCCACCAATGGGACTTCAACCCAGCGAGAAATTCCCGCACCCAGATGGTGGCTGCAGCTGGCCCTAAACAATAATGTACTAATGGTTACCTGAACTACACAAAAAAAAAAACGTAAAACATCGTTTCATCTCCATCTCGGCCCTTAGTAAGTGTTCAACTACTAATCTTTTAGTTCTTTACTACTATCAAAGAACTTTTCATTAATTTTCTTATAAAACATATGAAAATAGTGTAATTAACTATTTTGGAGTGTAAAAATTCTCTGGATGTTTTAGATAAATAACGTGCTTTCGATGGTCCTTTTATTCGGTTGACAGTTTTGACTATTCCACTCTTTATACTACACTTCTACACAATCTTATCAAACAAAAGTCTTTCTATTTAATTAAAGGCTCGTTTGACAAATCGGGTTGCAAATTTATTTGCTGCAACTCATATAAAGCTTTTTTCTTTAATGAGAAAGGTAACTATGCTAGATATACTAACTTGAGGTGTGATGAGATGATCAAAGCTGTGAATTTTTTCCTTGACAACATCTATGTATGTTCAGGGCCGTAACTACATTGAGGCAAATGAGGCAAATGCCTCATGTTGAAAATTTAAAAAAAAAAAAAATGATAAGTTGAAACAAAAGCTTGTCTTCATATCAAATTGTTTTCACGGCGAGTGTCTTGCAAGAAGCATTTAAGTTCTGTTCACCCTCTGACGTCGTCCCTGTTTTCGGGATCCATATTCGTCATTTATTTTAGTTTTCAGTGTTGATGGTCTATTGTTTGTCGTTGTGTGTCTTATCTGTTAGTTACCGGGGTTGTCTTTTGTTCGTTTATTGCCCTTCTTCATGACTATTGTCTTAGTGTTGAATTTCATTTGTAAATTTAATTTAGTAATTTTGTTTTAAACTTGAGTTTTATTATATTTAAGGACCTTTTGTCTAATTTTAAAACCTACTTTAAATTGTAAAATATTTGAAATTAGCTCTCGCTTTTGTTACGAGGCGGCGTTAAGCGAACACCAATCAATCAATCGATCAATCAATCTTTTTGACTAACGCTTCAGTTGTCCAATATTAAGCTGTTGTTGGTTCTTCTCGTAACATCTGTATGTTGTAAAAGTTCATTCTCTGCTTTAAGTAGACTTAAGACTTGGGAAAGATCAACGATGACGGGTGAAAGGTTGTGTGGTTTGGCAATGTTGCATGTCCACCGATGTCCAGATATTGTTTGAAAAAAATGGTTTGAGAAGATTCGATGCTACCGGACATAGAAAAATTTGTCGTTTTTTTTTCATGGAAAATTAAACTTTATATTAAAAAATACAAGACTGGCTCTCTTTTCTGTAAATAAAACTAAAAAGCTGACATGGGTTAAATTAAAGTGAGACAAACAATCTCCCGGAATCAAATCATTTAAAAAGAAAAATCATGTATTGCCATACGACCTTTTACACTGAAGGGCTAAACTTGCATTAAGCCGTGTTCAGGTCCTTAAATAGAAGATAAAGGGATATGGAGTAAATGTGCATGGGAATAATCGCACACACTACATAGAAAAAGTAAAATTATCAATGAACAGGGTTTTTATTCCTGTTCTTCATCTTGACAGTCGCTTGAGGGTCTTCAACAATGAAAGAATCATTCATACCCTACAACAAGGTCAAGACGGCCCCTAGCGTCGACTAAAGCGGTTCTTAAAGTATTGTACTGTGAACAAATTTCAAAGTCACAAAAAAATACACCAAAGTCTAGACACAATACAAGACCAAAACAGACAGATCCGACATTAATCAGCCTGTATAAAATGTAGCAATGAGGCCTAAGAACACTTTTCCTGAGTGTACCCTGAGTGTACCCTTTATCCTAGTTAGGAACTACATCAAGTTGTAATTGAAATGCGTTATAAAATCTTAATTCACATAGTTAAATACATGATAATCAGCCCCCTCTTAACTTGATTTGATTAAAAAATTGACAGGTATAATACGTTTTCTGCAAGCCGAAACTCAATTAAAAAAAAAAAAAAAACCGCAGCCACACACTTAATTATGTGAAATACGATTTTTGCTTTATTCTACTTATCGGTCTTTTGATGTTGTCCCTAAAAATTAAGGGTCTTACAATGAATCTATATATTTTGCTTTGAGACCAGAATATTGTCGAAAACACAATTAAAACAAAACTTGCGTTTCAGATTAAGAACGGGTCCGAGAAACGCTCAGAATGCACAATTTTGCGTCATTTTTTCCAGAGCTTCTGGGGTCCATAAGCGGCCCCCAGACCCCTCGCCGAAATTTTTTTTCGACTCGCTTCGCTCGGGGAATATATTTTGCCTCACTCACCTTTAAAAGAGGCTAGTTACGGCCCTGATGTTTCGGCAATAAAGTTTATCGATAGGTTATAGGTACTCCTATGTGTAACAGTTGTGCATCTTTAATAGCAGAGTTGTTCCTGTTCTGTTGTGAATCACAGTTTATGGCCAAACTCAGTGAAGACCCGTCTAAATTCCATTTAATTGATAAATTCAACAACACATACTGTTATCTTGATGATATTTTTTCGTTAAATAATCACGCATTCTCTATCTATATAACTATACTGTTGAAATTTACCCAAAGGAATTACTCTTAAATTAAATAAATCAAATATTAACAGCAATAACACTCCTTTCTTAGATTTATATATTTCAGTTTTACACTAGAAGCTCTACAAAAAAAAAATACGACAAAGGACAATTTTCTTTCCTTTTGTTAATTTTCCTTTTGGACAGTGATGTTCCTTGGACACCGTCTTACGGTGTTAATATCCCAACTCGTTCGCTATGCCCGTGTCTGTAGTGACGTTTTGGATTTCATGCAATGAGCGTATTCTATGTATTACTGGTAAATTATTTAGTTAGGGATTTCGTTACTACAAATTATACTTAAAACATTTACTAATTTTTCAAAGATACAAGGATTTGGTTTGCAAGTTGGCTGCACCTGTAGAAAACTTATTAATTTCAAACGAAATGCACATCCTTATTTTTACGGTGATGTTGTATACATTTTCAATATCGCACCCGTATTGATCCTAGAAAAATATAATCACAAGAGCTCTACTCCAGGGATTATATTGGTTGAGGGTTGATACGGTGTGTGATATTGAAACGACATATCATATACACTTTATCATATACCTCAAAAGGATATTTTCATGATCTTGGTATAGTTCCTCTTTATAGATTTTATTACTCACATGTTTGCATACAGTCATCGATTTGAAAACGCCGCCCCATCCAATCGTTTACCATGATTACATAATCCAAACAGCGAATATAAAAATAAAGATGATGTAGAGGACAATTCAAACGTAATCTCCTTCAGCAAGAAACAAATAAATTCAGATCTTAATGTATGAATAATCAAAGCAAAACTGAATTAAAGTGTACTTAAAACACATTAAAATAAATTGGAATTAATACAACAATCTAATCTTAGGTGGTGTTACATCTAACAAAGTCTATCCAAATTATTTTGCAAAAATTCCGCTCAAGCCGATGCTCTAGGGCCGTCTTAAACTTGCAGTGAGGTGAGCGGTTTTTTTTTTTTTTTTTTTTTTTTTTTTTTTTGCTCCGTGTTGAAGGCCTCACTGTGACTTTGAGATGAAGAACAGCAAGAAAAGCGCTGTTACTTTTCTTTTGTGTGTTTTTTGCTTTGCATGCACTGATTTTGTTTTATGGATGGAAACCCCATATCCTTTGTTTTCTATTAAATATATAAAGGAAGAACATGGGAAAGTAAATTTATATTTTAAATTTGAAATCATGTTTTGCATATGAAAATTCTTAACATGATAATCTTAACATTATAAGTTTAGAGATACGTCGTATACTCACCATATTTTGGTTAAGCAATCACACGGTCTTCGAATTCAGAGAGTCGACATAAACTAAAATTAACATGTTAGGAAAACCAAAGATATTGCCTATGAGACGTGTCTGTCAATTTTGCACACTATAGGCTTGGTCAAAGATGGAACACATTTTCTATTCAATTCTTCATTGTCTTTAAGTGTACGAGAAAATTTCCTTGAACATCTCCAAGTTTAAAAAAAATGCCAAATTTACGATCAGTTGGCCAAGAAAATCTGTTCATATGGATACTGGATACTGTCAAATGAAAGCGTCTCATTTATTTTAAGTTTTGTAAAAATTTGGAGACAATTTATTCTCTTAAAAAGGTGCTTAAGTAACACTAATTATACAAGGAATGTAACTAATAATGTTTTATTAGTATACACAGATATGTGTCATTTTATCTTCATACGTATATTTTAATTATATGTGAATACATTGTATAAAAATGTATAAGCGTTATTTGAGTTACCTCTCTTTATATAGGATAGAATAGAAAATAGAAACTTGGACAGGGGCGGATCCAGCCATTTTGAAAAGGGGTTTCAACCCAGGATAAAGGGGTTTCAACTATATGTCCCCATTCAAATGCGTTGATCGTCCAAAAAGGGGTTCCAACCCCGGACCCCCTCTGGATCCGCCACTGTTGGAATAGGTCAAAGAGACAAAAACCCGACCAAAGAGCAGAAAAACAGCCCAAGGCCACCAATGGGACTTCAACCCAGCGAGAAATTCCCGCACCCAGATGGTGGCTGCAGCTGGCCCTAAACAATAATGTACTAATGGTTACCTGAACTACACAAAAAAAAAACGTAAAACATCGTTTCATCTCCATCTCGGCCCTTAGTAAGTGTTCAACTACTAATCTTTTAGTTCTTTTACTACTATCAAAGAACTTTCCATTAATTTTTCTTATAAAACATATGAAAATAGTGTAATTAACTATTTTTGGAGTGTAAAAAATTCTCTGGATGTTTTAGATAAATAACGTGCTTTCGATGGTCCTTTTGATTCGGTTGACAGTTTTGACTTTTCCACTCTTTATACTACACTTCCACACAATCTTATCAAACAAAAGTCTTTCTATTTAATTAAAGGCTCGTTTGACAAATCGGGTTGCAAATTTATTTGCTGCAACTCATATAAAGCTTTTTTCTTTAATGAGAAAGGTAACTATGCTAGATATACTAACTTGAGGTGTGATGAGATGATCAAAGCTGTGAATTTTTTCCTTGACAACATCTATGTATGTTCAGGGCCGTAACTACATTGAGGCAAATGAGGCAAATGCCTCATGTTGAAAATTTCGAAAAAAAAATGATAAGTTGAAACAAAAGCTTGTCTTCATATCAAATTGTTTTCACGGCGAGTGTCTTGCAAGAAGCATTTAAGTTCTGTTCACCCTCTGACGTCGTCCCCTGTTTTTCGGGATCCATATTCGTCATTTATTTGTTGTTTTCAGTGTTGTTGGTCTATTGTTTGTCGTTGTGTGTCTTATCTGTTACCGGGGTTGTCTTTTGTTCGTTTATTGCCCTTCTTCATGACTATTGTCTTAGTGTTGAATTTCATTTGTAAATTTAATTTAGTAATTTTGTTTTAAACTTGAGTTTTATTATATTTAAGGACCTTTTGTCTAATTTTAAAACCTACTTTAAATTGTAAAAATATTTGAAATTAGCTCTCGCTTTTTGTTACGAGGCGGCGTTAAGCGAACACCAATCAATCAATCGATCAATCAATCTTTTTGACTAACGCTTCAGTTGTCCAATATTAAGCTGTTGTTGGTTCTTCTCGTAACATCTGTATGTTGTAAAAGTTCATTCTCTGCTTTAAGTAGACTTAAGACTTGGGAAAGATCAACGATGACGGGTGAAAGGTTGTGTGGTTTGGCAATGTTGCATGTCCACCGATGTCCAGATATTGTTTGAAAAAAATGGTTTGAGAAGATTCGATGCTACCGGACATAGAAAAATTTGTCGTTTTTTTTTTTTTCATGGAAAATTAAACTTTATATTAAAAAATACAAGACTGGCTCTCTTTTCTGTAAATAAAACTAAAAAGCTGACATGAGTTAAATTAAAGTGAGACAAACAATCTCCCGGAATCAAATCATTTAAAAGAAAAATCATGTATTGCCATACGACCTTTTACACTGAAGGGCTAAACTTGCATTAAGCTGTGTTCAGGTCCTTAAATAGAAGATAAAGGATATGGAGTAAATGTGCATGGGAATAATCGCACACTACATAGAAAAAGTAAAATTATCAATGAACAGGGTTTTTATTCCTGTTCTTCATCTTGACAGTCGCTTGAGGGTCTTCAACAATGAAAGAATCATTCATACCCTACAACAAGGTCAAGACGGCCCCTAGCGTCGACTAAAGCGGTTCTTAAAGTATTGTACTGTGAACAAATTTCAAAGTCACAAAAAAATACACCAAAGTCTAGACACAATACAAGACCAAAACAGACAGATCCGACATTAATCAGCCTGTATAAAATGTAGCAATGAGGCCTAAGAACACTTTTCCTGAGTGTACCCTGAGTGTACCCTTTATCCTAGTTAGGAACTACATCAAGTTGTAATTGAAATGCGTTATAAAATCTTAATTCACATAGTTAAATACATGATAATCAGCCCCCTCTTAACTTGATTTGATTAAAAAAAATTGACAGGTATAATACGTTTTCTGCAAGCCGAAACTCAATTAAAAAAAAAAAAAAAAAAAAAACCGCAGCCACACACTTAATTATGTGAAATACGATTTTTGCTTTATTCTACTTATCGGTCTTTTGATGTTGTCCCTAAAAATTAAGGGTCTTACAATGAATCTATATATTTTGCTTTGAGACCAGAATATTGTCGAAAACACAATTAAAACAAAACTTGCGTTTCAGATTAAGAACGGGTCCGAGAAACGCTCAGAATGCACAATTTTGCGTCATTTTTTCCAGAGCTTCTGGGGTCCATGAGCGTCCCCAGACCCCTCGCCGAAATTTTTACGACTCGCTTCGCTCGGGAATATATTTTGCCTCACTTTTAAAAGAGGCTAGTTACGACCCTGATGTTTCGGCAATAAAGTTTATCGATAGGTTATAGGTACTCCTATGTGTAACAGTTGTGCATCTTTAATAGCAGAGTTGTTCCTGTTCTGTTGTGAATCACAGTTTATGGCCAAACTCAGTGAAGACCCGTCTAAATTCCATTTAATTGATAAATTCAACAACACATACTGTTATCTTGATGATATTTTTTCGTTAAATAATCACGCATTCTCTATCTATATAACTATACTGTTGAAATTTACCCAAAGGAATTACTCTTAAATTAAATAAATCAAATATTAACAGCAATAACACTCCTTTCCTAGATTTCTATATTTTCAGTTTTACACTAAAAGCTCTACTGAAAAAAAATTACGACAAAAGGACGATTTTTCTTTCCTTTTGTTAATCTTCCTTTTTTGGACGGTGATGTTCCTTGGACACCGTCTTACGGTGTTTATATATCCCAACTCGTTCGCTATGCCCGTGTCTGTAGTGTCGTTTTGGATTTCATGCAATGAGCGTATTCTATGTATTACTGGTAAATTATTAAGTAAGGGATTTCGTTACCACAAATTATACTTAAAACATTTACTAATTTTTTCAAAGATACAAAGATTTGGTTTGCAAGTTGGCTGCACCTGTAGAAAACTTATTAATTTCAAACGAAATGCACATCCTTATTTTACGGTGATGTTGTATACCGAGCCCCTAGACCGAAAATTTAGATTCGATTCGGTTACGCTTATCAATCCTATAAATAAACTTATTCTAAAAGATTACCAATTCAACACTGTACTTAGATCTTTGAATATTGTTTTTATTGGCATGGATATTGATTTTGTTATCATTAGATTAAATCCATACTAAATATTATTGATCATTATTGTTATACACATGTGCTCCTTCACGGTACTATGTACAAGTGTTATTTTGTCCACTGTAATTAATTTTGTCATATTATTAAAGTTTTGATTATCGTCTGTTAAAGTCATTAAGCCAAATGGCTATCCTTCTATAAGAGATTAACATAGCATGTTCTCTAGGTCACGTAGTAAATACTTTTATATGATTTATATGTTTTATTTTTGTAAACAAAGAGTTGGAGAATATTCGGAGATTATTTAGGTCAGTTGGAGAATATTTGGAGATTATTTAGGTCAGTTGGAGAATATTTGGAGATTATTTAGGTCAGCTGGAGAATATTTGGAGATCATAGGTATATAAGATCCTCTCTTTAGTGTTAAGGGAATTGAAGGTGAGAAAGGAACTTTACAATATGAAACGTTAAAAAAGATTTGATTATTGTGGGCAGTTTTTAGACGATTTTGGGAGAACTTATAGATTCATAGAAAGTTGTGTTACATTACTATTCAACTGTATGTATTTTTGATATTTTGTCCGCTCAGACTGTTGCGTGGTTTTGGACACTATGCGTGTGTCGTTTTTTCTTTGGTATGCACAGTATTAGACACTGTTGCTTATTTTGATGCGGAATGTAATGAAAGTAATGTGCCAATGAATATTTGAATTATACATTTTGTAAACTGTATATAATGTACATAGTTTCCTGGAATGGAATTTTAATAAATGATAGATTAATGAATTTACTTGTATATTTCTTTGACAACCAGACTACACATTATTGGATTATTTGTTTTTGAATTATCCGTTATTTCAATATACCCGGCCTGACCAGAAAGTGTCATGTTACTCGACCGCCATGGCATTTTTGGTGTCAGAAGTGGGATATAACAAGGACAAATAGTGGCTTTAAATATTCAACATATGGAATACCAGGTATAACTTTTGGATGTACGCAAATATATTTCTGAACTGTAAGTGTTTCGTCATATTATTTTTATTTTTGATTATTTGAATACGTAATGATGGGCCGTACAAGGAAAACCAGAAATAGAAGTCTTTCACCTGCTCCGTCTGTGTCTGTAGTCCGAACACCAATTTCATCTACACCTCATGAACGCAGAGATTTGCCTGAAGTGAAAGCCCAAGTAACACCATAGACATTTTTTAGAGAAGTCGGGGAAGACTTTGAAAGCTGGATAAAAATATTTGATAGGATAAGCCAAGCCAATCTTTGGAGTGATGGAAGGAAGGGAGAAATGTTGCCTGTGTACCTGAGGGGGAGAGCTGCTGACTATTTCGAGGATTTGGATAGTGAAATTCAAAATGATTTTGATACAGCTGCGCAAAAGTTAAAGCAAAGACTTTGCCCAAAAGAACTTGAGCGTATGTACTATAGTGAGTTATTTCAGAGGAAGCAGATTTCTGGTGAAAGTGTTGAAGACTACGGAAATGGAATCTTAAAACTGGCAAGATGGGAACATGGAGGCGTATCACTTGACGGGTATGACAGGTTAGCTATGGAACACTTTTTGCAAGGACTTCATCCTAGTTTATGACGATTTGTTATGATGAGAGACCCACAGAGCTTTGAGCAAGAATTCATTGTTTCGGTAACCGGACAGCCTCTTAATATTACTGGAATTATTGACTGTGAAATTAGTATTAATTCTGAAGTGTCTGTGCACATTGTATATGTAGTCATGGATTTGCTTCATGATGCTATCATTGGAACTGATATTATGGAATAAATTCGAATAGTGATTGATATGAAAGATGAAGTTGCTAACTGGAATAATATGTATGTAGAATTCATAGGAAGTGTTAACCAAATAGTGTCAAATCAAGTGCTTTGTTCAGGATGAATTTAATTCGAAGAATAAACGAAGATGTAAATGGAATGATTGGAATTGTTGAACCAAGAGTCAATTAACTTCAAAATACAGTGTTTTATCGGCAAAAGTTTTTGCAAAAGTTTGGTTTGTGACAAAGATGTTGTGTTTTAAGTGTTGAATCAAACTTCAAAACCAGTTATTAAACTATTCAAGGATACAAACATTGGTACATTTGAGGAAATTGATGAGTTTTCTGATGAGGAATCATTACCAGAAGACCCTTATACAATATATTCTACAATTTTACATAGTGATGTTTCGGACAATGAAATTTTAATAGATGAAGAGGAACATTTAGTTAATTTGGACAAAACGTTTTGTGATATCTCAAATGACTTCCAGCTTGTTGAGGACAATGCCAATAAATCTGAAGACAAAGAAGACAACACTGGTGATGACATTATTTCTATATCAGATACTTTGACATTTGGTGATATGAATAGTTCTTCTCATGTTATTATAGAAGAAACAATTATAACTATTATCATCGATTAACACAAAGAGACTTTTCTTATTTCAATGGGGTAAAAGAAACATTACGTGGAAGCCGTATCCAATATTCACACAGATTGAATCCAGAGGAAATAGACTTTTCTGTCTTGGCAGCTTGTACCGTTAGTGAAGTCAATGAACATTCAAAAAATTAAGACAAAAGATTTACGAGTGCAGACAATTTATAATGGTGTTTATGCTGGATTTTATTTGAACAATTAATTTGTTTTATAACTTAAGTTTTATTTTAATATAGACATTATAGAAGTAGAGTTCGATGACTGAGGTCAGTCATCATTTAGAGGGGAAGGAATGTACAAGTGTTATTTTGTCCACTGTAATTAATTTTGTCATATTATTAAAGTTTTGATTATCGTCTGTTAAAGTCATTAAGCCAAATGGCTATCCTTCTATAAGAGATTAACATAGCATGTTCTCTAGGTCACGTAGTAAATACTTTTATATGATTTATATGTTTTATTTTTGTAAACAAAGAGTTGGAGAATATTCGGAGATTATTTAGGTCAGTTGGAGAATATTTGGAGATTATTTAGGTCAGTTGGAGAATATTTGGAGATTATTTAGGTCAGCTGGAGAATATTTGGAGATCATAGGTATATAAGATCCCTCTCTTTTAGTGTTAAGGGGAATTGAAGGTGAGAAAGGAACTTTACAATATGAAACGTTAAAAAAGATTTGATTATTGTGGGCAGTTTTTAGACGATTTTGGGAGAACTTATAGATTCATAGAAAGTTGTGTTACATTACTATTCAACTGTATGTATTTTTGATATTTTGTCCGCTCAGACTGTTGCGTGGTTTTGGACACTATGCGTGTGTCGTTTTTCTTTGGTGTGCACAGTATTAGACACTGTTGCTTATTTTGATGCGGAATGTAATGAAATCCATTTGTGATGTGTGAAAGTAATGTGCCAATGAATATTTGAATTATACATTTTGTAAACTGTATATAATGTACATAGTTTCCTGGAATGGAATTTTAATAAATGATAGATTAGTGAATTTACTTGTATATTTCTTTGACAACCAGACTACACATTATTGGATTATTTGTTTTTGAATTATCCGTTATTTCAATATACCCGGCCTGACCAGAAAGTTTCATGTTACTCGACCGCCATGGCACTGCGATGTTGTACAAATATCCTTCTTTTGTTGAGGGTCGTATGTTGACAGCTTGCCATGTTGTATAAATACCCATCTGTTATTGAGGGTCGTATAATAACAGCTTGCCATGTTGTATAAATACCCTTCTGTTATTGAGGGTCGTATGTTGACAGCTTACCATGTCGTATAAATATACAAGTACCCGTCTGTTATTGAGGTTCTTATGTTGACAACCTGCCATGTTGTACAAATACTCAACTGTTATTGAGGGTCGTATGTTGACAGCTTACCATGTCGTACAAATATACAAATACCCGTCTGTTATTGAGTTCTTATGTTGACAGCCTGCCATGTTGTACAAATATCCTCTTTTGTTGAGGGTCGTATGTTGACAGCTTGCCATGTTGTATAAATACCCTTCTGTTATTGAGGGTCGTATGTTGACAGTTTACCATGTTGTACAAAAATACAAAAACCCGTCTGTTTTTGGGGGTCGAATGTTGACAGACTGCCATGTTGTACAATTACCCGTCTGTTATTGAGGGTCGTATGTTGACAGTTTACCATGTTGTACAAAAATATACATATCCGTTTGTTATTGAGGGTCGTATGATTACAGCTTGCCATGTTGTACAAATACCCGTCTGTTATTGAGGGTCGTATGTTGACAGTTTACCATATTGTACAAATACCCGTCTGTTACTGAGGGTCGTATGTTGACAGTTTACCATGTTGTACAAAAATATACATATCCGTTTGTTATTGAGGGTCGTATGATTACAGCTTGCCATGTTGTACAAATACCCGTCTGTTATTGAGAGTCATACGTTGACAGCCTGTCATGTTGTACAAATGCTCTACTATTATTGAGGGGCTATGTTGACAGCTTTCCATGTTGTATAAATACCAGTCGTTTGTTATTGATATCGCATGTAGGCAGCTTGCCATGTTGTATAAATACCCGTCTGTTATAGGAGTCGTATGCAGACAGCTCAGTCTACAAATAAATGAACATGTCAAAATCGTCTGATGACTCCTCATTGGATTTATAACCCTTTAATGACGATTTTTGCCTTATATCTTAAAAACTATAATAGACAGATAAAAACTTAAAAAAGCAAATCTGACCAGCAAAACAAGATCTCAGTGACAATTAAGTCTAATGGCCAGAATCGTCAGTCGACTTCTAATCTGAGTTATTGCTCTTTAATGACGATTTTTACCCATATTTAGTGTTTTTGCCTTTTACTTTGAAAACTATAATAGATTGATATAAAAATATACTTTTCAAATAGCAAAAATGATCAGCAATACAAGATCAACAATAAAAAGATATTTTTGCCATGAATTCTATTCTATTCTACAACGTTGGAGAGGGTCCATTGTTGAAGACGCACATAGACCTATATATTCGCCCCTGAAGACTAACCAATTAAATTGAAAAATGTGTACCAACGCGTCTGATAAAAGATCATAACTAAATCGTAGTAGTGAATCAAGCCAGAGAATTAAAATTGTTCAGAAAACCACCTTTTCTATAAAGTCTAGCGGTCAGTATAACAAGTTGAATTTGGCTGATTTATGAAGGAATTTGTGCACGTAGACGTCTTGTTATTAAATCATTATGATTATTTTAATATTTTTTAATGTAATAATTTGTAAAATGGAAAAAAAAAACTGGCAGAGGATTTCTTTCCTTCACATGTTTGACTGGTAAATCACGTTGTTTCATGGCAACAGAAGATGACTTCATTAATGTAACAGCTTTACATTAAACTGCCATGATATAAAAATTAGGAGATGTGGTATGATTGCGCATGAGACAACTATCCACCAAAGTTAAAATGAAGTTGATGTAAGCAATTGTTTATCAGCTTTTAGCTTGACAGCACATAGCAGATCATGCTGTTGTATTATAAAAAAAGAAACATGTGCCAAAAATCCAAAGAGTGAGTAATGATCAAACTGATGTGGCATAGTCTTATAACATTATCCAAACTAATGTGGCATAACCTTATAACATTATCCAAACTGATGTGGCATAACCTTATAACATTATCCAAACTAATGTGGCATAACCTTATAACATTATCCAAACTGATGTGGCATAACCTTATAACATTATCCAAACTGATGTGGCATAACCTTATAACATTATCCAAACTAATGTGGCATAACCTTATAACATTATCCAAACTGATGTGGCATAACGTGGCTGCCATCTTCTTGCGCATGCGCACCTTATAACATTATCCAAACTAATGTGGCATAACCTTATAACATTATCTAAAGTGATGTGGCATAACCTTATAACATTAATTAAAACTGATGTGGCATAACCTTATAACATTATCCAAACTAATGTGGCATAACCTTATAACATTATCCAAACTGATGTGGCATTACCTTATAACATTATCCAAACTAATGTGGCATAACCTTATAACATTATCCAAACTGATGTGGCATAACCTGATAACATTATTCAAACTGATGTGGCATAACCTTAAAACATTATTTAAACTGATGTGGCGTAACCTTATAACATTATCCAAACTGATGTGGCATAACCTTATAACATTATTTAAACTAATGTGGCATAACCTTATAACATTATCCAAACTAATGTGGCATAACCTGATAACATTATCCATACTGATGTGGCATAACCTGATAACATTATCCATACTGATGTGGCATAACCTTATAACATTATTTAAACTAATGTGGCATAACCTTATAACATTATCCAAACTAATGTGGCATGACCTTATAACATTATCCAATCTGATGTGGCATAACCTTATAACATTATCCAAACTAATGTCGCATAACCTTATAACATTATCCAAACTGATGTGGCATAACCTTATAACATTATCCAAACTGATGTGGCATAACCTTATAACATTATCCAAACTAATGTGGCATAACCTTATAACATTATCCAAACTGATGTGGCATAACCTTATAACATTATCCAAACTGATGTGGCATAACCTTATAACATTATCCAAACTGATGTGGCATAACCTTATAACATTATCTAAACTGATGTGGCATAACCTTATAACATTATCTAAACTAATGTGGCATAAACTTATAACATTATCCAAACTGATGTGGCATAACCTTAAAACATTATTTAAACTGATGTGGCATAACCTTATAACATTATTTAAACTAATGTGGCATAACCTTATAACATTATTTAAACTAATGTGGCATAACCTTATAACATTATCCAAACTAATGTGGCATAGCCTTATAACATTATCCAAACTAATGTGGCATGACCTGATAACATTATTCAAACTGATGTGGCATAACCTGATAACATTAATTAAACTAATGTGGCATAACCTTATAACATTATCCAAACTAATGTGGCATGACCTGATAACATTATTCAAACTGATGTGGCATAACCTGATAACATTATTTAAACCGATGTGGCATAACCTTATAACATTATCCAAACTAATGTGGCATGACCTGATAACATTATCCAAACTAATGTGGCATGACCTGATAACATTATTCAAACTGATGTGGCATAACCTGATAACATTATTTAAACTGATGTGGCATAACCTTATAACATTATCAAATATAATGTTGCATAACCTTATAACATTATTCAAACTGATGTGGCATAACCTTAAAACATTATTTAAACTGATGTGGCATAACCTTATAACATTATCTAAACTGATGTGGCATAACCTTATAACATTATTCAAGCTGATGTGGCATAACCTTATAACATTATTTAAACTGATGTGGCATAAACTTATAACATTATCTAAACTGATGTGGCATAACCTTATAACATTATCCAAACTAATGTGGCATAACCTTATAACATTATCCAAACTAATGTGGCTTAACCTTATAACATTATCCAAACTGATGTGGCTTAACCTTATAACATTACAATTGATTGATTGTTGTTTGCTTATCTTCCTTTAACTTAACGAGATGAGGAACAACCAGAATATTGCACAAAGTGAGATGTCTAGCCTATACTTCATTGATCACGATTGCATTTTATGTTGATAGTCTGTAAGACCAATATTTTACAAAAGGCGTCATCAAGGATTGATGTAAATGAGGTAAAAATCCGATAAATCCTGCCAGACAGGCGCGTACAACATTAATTACAAGCATACGCCAAATATAGTTGACTTAATGTGCATTGCTTCTGAGAAATGGACCTATCTATGAAAACTTAACGTTGACCAAACTATGAAAATTAGGTCAAGGTCAGACGGACATATCCATCTTGCAATTCCTCCATTCAGCAAATATAGTTGACCTATTGCTTAGTACCTCATAAGAGAATCGTTCACCTGGCAAGAATTGATATACTAGTAATAGGCAAAACAGCCAAAAGTTAGTAGAAAATCTTCTTTGAAGGGCAGTTGCTACTATAAGGTGTCTAGTCAATGGTTTCTGTCATATTGGCATTCTTATAGATCTTGTATGCTGATCATAATTGCTGTCAATAGAACCTATCCATCTATTATATTTTTAAAGATTTTAGGTAAATACTCGATCGAATATAAGTTAAAAAGAATTATCTTATAATACAACTTCTGTAAGGAGTCGTATGAAAGTAATGGTGATTTTGCATTTTTGTAGATCTTGTATATATATAGCTGACCATTTTTGCTATTCACAGTTTTCAACTTATCTTAACTATATAATTTTCAAAACTGTAGACAAAATCTTGTAAATGAGTTTAAAACAAAATGCTCCGGTGGGGCGTAGCTTGATACGACTGCAGAGGTCGAACATTGAACAGTTAGGGCAACTATGGACACTACATTTAAGCTTGATACAGCTATGAATATGGATTGTGATTAAATATTTGACACAGCATAGGTTTCTGACACAAATTGAATGTGGTCAAAGAACTGAAAAATTTGAAATTGGACTTTTGCCTATTATGGTCCAATATCCAAAATCTAAATACATGGTTCGATTCGGCGTATCCAAGTACACCAAAAATTTAATTTATGTATTTTTTAATGGACAATATTAGCTAAGTTTTTAAAAGGGTTTCGCTTCATAAAAAAATAATTTATACAGAATAACAAACAAACCTACCAGGAAGTTAGAACTCCCAAAAAATTTATAAAAATAAAAAAAAAAAACAATTTCCAAAATATCATTCATCATTAATACAATGTCTTTAAAAAATCTATAAAACGTACCTTATCATTTTCAAAATATCTAATAACAAACAATAAATTTCAAACTATATTTACATAATTTATCAAATTAGATTTGAGTTTTATCTATTTTTAATTATGAATCTACTAACAATTTCTATTAATTGTACATTACAGCTCTGAATTTGGATTGTGATTAAATATTTTACATAGCATAGGTTTCCGACAGAGAATGAATGTGGTCTGAGAACTTGAAAAAAATTGAAATTGGACTTCTACCTATTATGGTCCAATATCCAAAATCTAAATACATGCTTAGATTCTGCATATAAAAGAACCCCAAGAATTTTTAATGAAATCAAACAAAAGTTTAATTTTGGACCCTTTGTACCTCAATGTGGACAAATTTGATAATAGGGTTCAAAATCCAAAATTTAGATACATGGTTAGATTCAGCATATCAAAGAATCCCATATATTCAATTTTTGTTCATATCAAACATAGGTGAATTTAAGACCCAGATCTAGACCAACTTGAAAACTGGACCCAAAATTACAATCTAAGTTCACACCGTTAGATTCAGCATATAAAAGAACCCCACGAATTAAGTTTTTTTTTTTTAAATCAAACAACGTTTAATTTTGGACCCTTTGGACCTAAATGTGGACCAATTTGAAGACAGGCCCTAAAATTAAAAATTTAAATAGACGGTTAGATTCGGCATATCAAAGGACACCAATAATTCAATTTTTGATGAAATCAAGCAATGTTTAATTTTGGACCCTTTAGACCTTAGTATGGGACAATTCAAAAACAGGGCCCAAAATCCAAATTCTAAATACACTGTTAGATTCAGCATATTAAAGAACCCCGAGAATTCAAGACTTTGAATTAAACCTGATCGAAATTCGTCAAGAAATAATCAATTTATACAAAGTAGTGTTTTTGGCCCCTTTTTCCTAAACCCTTCGGATCATAACCCCAAAATCAATCCCAACCTTCCTTTTACGGTATGGAACCTTGCGGTACAATTTCATAGCGATCCACCGACTTATACTCAAGTTATTTTCCAGAAACCAGAAAATCCTAGTTTTTCAGCCCCTAATTCCTTAACGGTTTTGGCCATGACCCCCCAAAATCAACCCCATCATTCCTTTTGAGGTACAGAACCTTGTGTGAAAAATTTCTTAGAGATCCATACACTTATACAGTAGTTATTGTCTTGAAACAAGAAAAATGCTTGTTTTTGGCCCCTTATTCCTTAACAGCTAGGACAATAACCCCCAAAATCAATCCCAACCTACCAATTGTGGTATGGGACCTTGTGCTACAATTTCATAGAGATCCATACACATATACTCAAGTTATTGTCTGGAAACCAAAATGTCTTCAGACGACAAATTTTTTTGCCCTGTTTTCACCCCTTATTCCAAAACAGCTAGGACAATAGCCCCAAAAATCAATCCAATTTTTTGAAACCTTCCTATTGTGGTAGGATCCTTGTGCTACAATTTCATAGAGATCCATATACTTATACTCAAGTTATTGTCTGGAAACCAAAATGTCTTCAGTCGACATATTTTTTGGCTCCTAATTCCTAAACAGCTACGATAATAATCCCCAAAATCAATCCCAACCTTCATATTATGGTATGGAACATTGCGGTTCAGTTTATATATAGATCCATAAATTATACTAAGCTACTGTCTGGAAACCAAAATGTCTTCGGACAACGATGCAGAAATCGCCATAACATAATACAAACCCAAAAATTTTGCGTTCATATAAAAATAGCTATAAAACATCATTTAAGGGAACTAACTCCTATAATGAGTCATCTGATAATTTTGGTGAAAACAGGACAAAGAATGGAGATATTAATTTTGACCAACTTTTGCCACTTAAGATTTTCGATCATTTATAGATTTTGAGATATAAGAAAATTAATGCATTTTACCCTTTTATTCTATTTTTTGCTATGGCATCCATATTTGCTGACTAACTGAAAAACCCACTAACTTTATATTACATACACCAAGGACCATTCACCAAAAGTTTAGTTCAAATTGGTTCAGTAGTTTAAGAGGCAATCTTTAAAAAAAGTTTACGATAGACAAGCAATTTAGTCAAAAATCATCATGCAAGACTATAACTCCTTAAGGGTCATGCAGTTATTTCAGTTGAATGGGTTTTTTTGGCAGATATTGTATTTCTGATTATTTTTTCTGTTTTCAGTTTCTAAATATCTTTTATAATTTTTTAGATAACAGGCAAAATATAAAAACATAGATTTCTATGTGGTATGGATTTTGCTCTTTCTTGAAGGCCGTACCGTGACTTATAACTTCTGTCATTTGATCTCTGGTGGAGAGCTGTCTTATTGGTAATCATACCACATTTTCTTTTTTTTTACAAAAAAAACACTAAAATTATTCCAAAATTGTCATTTATTGGCATTAACTCATTAAGGGGTCATCCAATAGTTTCAGTCATATTGGTATTTTTGTAGATCTTGTATTGCTGATCAGTTTCGCCATTGAAGTTTCCGAGTTTTTGAGATAATGGGGGGAAATGCTGAAATTGGTTCTGTTGTTTCAGAGAAGATCTTTGAAAAACATTTAAGACAACGGACGCCAAGTGGCGGCATTAGCTCGGGGCCAGGTGAGCTAAAAACTTAGCATTGACCAATGAATCATTAAATGAAGTCAAAAGTCAGATGAACCCTGCCAGACGGATATGAACACCTTACAATCTTTCCATATACAACAAGTAAGTTGACCTATTGGTTAAAGTAGCTGAGAAACGGACCTTACCACCAAAAACTTTGACCACTGATCCATGAAATGATTCCATAAACATTATCCTTATATATCGTTATCCTTATACTCATAAGTGAGAAAATCATGTGAGAAAAAAATTGAATTGGCTGAACCATGAAGATGAGGTATAAGACAACGGACAGATACCAGACATTAAGTTCAGAACATAGGGCATCTTATACAAGATATGCACTTACAGGTCTTCAATCTTTTAAATATAAAGCTTTATACAAATAGTTTACTTTGTAGCCACCAGATAAGCATCCCTTTGTCTGGCAGTCTTTGCTTTAGTTTCATGAAAAGCATGTAAGGATTTTCTCTCACCAATATGCCATATCCTTCCTCTCTGTTCAGCTGAATTATACATCCTTTAAGACATCAGACAAAGCCACCTAAATTCTGTGTTTTTTAACGTTTTTATGAACACAGTACATATAATGAAGTAATTGTGACGTCATCAGAAAAAATTGTTTTTGTTTTTCATTTATATTTCTTGACCTCATGCATTTTAAAACATTATGTGCCAATGTCAAATAGTTGTCAAACATTTTATTTATCTCATCAAAACTGGGCCTTAATTCCTCTCCTTTCATTTGCCTTTTGCGTCACTGTAAGCATCACCACCAGATATAGTTACCCCAGATGAACACAGTACATATAATGAAGTAATTGTGACGTCATCAGAAAAAATTGTTTTTGTTTTTCATTTATATTTCTTGACCTCATGCATTTTAAAACATTATGTGCCAATGTCAAATAGTTGTCAAACATTTTATTTTCGTGGGCCAAAACTGGGCCTTAATGGCCCTACTCCTTTCATTTGCCTTTTTCCTCACTGTGTAGCATCACCACCGGATATAGGTACCCCCAGAGGGCTTAAAAACAATTGTGAAGCCAGGTAAGGTGTTATTCTTATTTTGATTGTATTCTACGTTTTGCTGACAAGTACAGTTTTGTGATACCGATTCCTACTATTGTAGCTACTATTTAGGGCTGATTATGATCCTTAATTGGCTTTCCTCTTCTTCAAATTGTCAGAATCGGACAACGGTGTACCTGTTCAACGAAGCATGTGACTACGTCAAACATGTTGAAAACACATTTATCATTCGACTATTCATTTGATGTTTTCGTAGAACAAAGGTATATCATTTTAAGCTTGAACAACACTGTATTTCGAAATAAACTATTGTTTACACAAAGAAGTTCATGTAAATAAAATGGATAAATTGTACGGTGAAGAGCTGTTTACTCTAAGGGGATTAGAATAGGAACTTTTGCTATCATTGTTTTTTTGCTTTGGTGGTATCTATATCCGGTGATGATGTTACACAGTGTTCCTATAGTGCAATACCTTAGTGTAAAGTTTAAATTCAATTCCACAGTTTATAGGTAGTTCATGGACAAATGTCATGAACACACATACAGAAGGACGGATGATTGCCAATAACACAATTTCTATGAGAGACCAAATAACATTTATGTCATTGTAAGACACTGAAACATATAGTCAAATATAAAAAGCCCTGACATGATGCATTTTGCAAGTCACACGAGTAATATCCTACTCCAACATTTGTAAGTCGTATCAGAGACATATAATACATTATATTGCATTATATGTCTCTGGTTGTATAATTGTATTGTATTATATGTCTCTGGTTGTATAATTGTATTGTATTATATGTCTCTGGTTGTATAATTGTATTGTATTATATGTCTCTGGTTGTATAAATTATAAACTTAGCAGAAAAATAAAACTTGTGATATTTTATTGACATATTAATACATTATAATGCTATTTACACAAACTTTATAATGACTTCATTCTCTTTCATACAATTGCACTTGAAACACGATAAAAGTTGTCATTCTCTCCTTCTAAATGTAGTAAGCACTTTTTGTAAAGTCACATGGTAATGCAATATACATTTTGAACTTTCGAGGACATTTTTCCAAAATTTAAGATTGTTCTGGGAAGGAAAGAAAAATAGCAAGTCCTGATGATGAAAATGGACACTGGCAATAAAGACCAAGTTTTTACCAATGAAAAGCTTATTTTGTTTTTACAAAAAAGTACCCTCTTTCAAAAGTTTTAATGTGTATTCTATTCTTTTCTCAAATAAACTTATTAAACCATTTACCAATATTAAAAATATGTTTAATATTAAGCCATGACAAGGTTTGAAAGTGTCTGATAGCTTAAGGTAGGCAATTTTACACATTGGGAATACACAACTGTATTTTATTTATGTACACAGGTAATTGCTTGCACACTTTTCATGATATATGAAAGAATACAGAAAAGACAAGATTTGAAGAAATTGAAGAAGTAATTAATCAACAAACAAAAAACACACTTAGAGAGACATTTGAATTAGGCAAGACAATATTATAACATCTAAGAACTAAGACAACCATATTCCTTAATATGGGCTCATATACCCTGTCAAAGTAACTAATAAAATTGCAAGATTAGACTGTGACTCTATACATATCAAATTCTAATTCAATCTGTTTCATTAGATTTGACTTAATAACATTCTATGAAAAAGTTCATCTATAAATTGTAATTAAGGGCCTACATGGGAAGAGTTGACATAATGAATCATGAAATCCAACACACATAGCTAGGTTACCAAATTTGCAACAGTAAAATTGTGATATATATCTTTAAGGCTTTGCATACAATACAGTTATTCCCTAAATCAATAGGTTTTGATCCATGTGAACTGATTACTGATATTTATCAATGGAGTTATAAAATCTATACAAACAGACATTATTTCGTCATTTTTGATACATCCATCTATCTACATTACCAATCCATTCGCTTAAAAAAAACACATTACCCCACTGGCATCAATTTTGTAAATTCAGAAACAAAGGAAATATAGAGATCCAACGATTCATTAAAACAAAATCTTCCTTTAAAAAAAAATTAAAAAATCTTTCAGCAGTTAAAAAGTTTGTCAAATTAGCATTTAACCAAACTCAATTTAGCATTTAACCAAACTGTGAAGGCTCCAAGAAGATAATTAACATTGATAAACAACTTGGATTTTCTAATGTTACTGGCATGGTTCACTCTTGAATCAATATTTGAAAGGAAATGTTCTATGTTCATACATGTAGGTGTATCAAAATGGATTTCATAAAAGTTGTGGTACACCATGTTTGAATATACAAATTCACTTGAACTTATTGTTTTAATGCACTTTGTGCAACTGGGTTTACAGTAAAACTCAAGTTGCTCAGTAAAATATTTTTCAATTTATCTGTTCTGGCAATACATGCTTGTTATATCTTACTATGACATAAGTCACACAGCTACTTTGTTCATTAAACAAATAATAACATTTCAATGGTAATTTTAAACTGTGTACAAAATCAGAAAATGTGAAAAGATAAAAGTACATAGCTTCAACACTTTATACCAACAAAGCATTAACAAACTTACATAAAACTCTTTAACATTCTAAATTCAAACATACATTTAAAACAATCTTTCATCATGAATAACTCTATGTATTATATTTCAAATTACCATTCAAAATGTATTATCATATATTTATGGATTGTGTTACCAAGTTTTTTAGTTATACACTCAATATAATCAAAGCATCGACTCCATAAAAAATTCGCATATTAATGCATGCAATAGTCAAAGAATATGTACAAGATGTACATAAACAAATATATATATAACTGTTTTTATATCATAAAACTGATTCCATATTTCTAAACAAGTTGCACAATACATCTCATCATTTCAATTTTGTCAAGAAGTCTCAATACATCTTTGAATGTTTGTCATCAATTAAAGATCACCTTGTATCATGTGTTAGGAACATAACTTAATCCTGCTGTTTTTCAAAATAAAAGTTGTGGGGTATAAAATGAAACAGAAACATTTTTGGTCTATTTTTGGGCTGGTGGAAGATCTATAAAGCCACAGAAATCACATTTTTGCAGCAATAATAGATACAACACTAATTTATTAGAGAAAACATTATTCTTCATCGTTTAAAAAAATAAAGTTAATCTCTCGGACTTTTAACTAGATGTCGAACGTTCAATAATGTATTTAAACTCTTTGTACTCAATGCCATTTGCTACATTCTATATTCATTATTATAAATAAATTTTGTTTACAATTTTAATTCATTTGATGAATATGGACTTATTCTACCTATCTCTAAAGTCACATCACCTTTCTTTAACAGTAAAACAGCATCTGACTTTATGGAACTTGGCCAAATTGTAAAATGTAAACCTATATAGATGATAACCACAATGCAATTGCAAGTTCCATTGCAAATGCTAAATATATTCTATCTAGACCCTCCCTTTATTTTCTATCATTGAATATTGAAGTAGGACGAGAGAAGCAGTTTTTTTTTCAGATAACTAATTGAAGTCATGTGAAAAAAAATTAATGAAATAGTTAATAAAACCAAACCTTCATAATTAAAATAAATTAATTATAAATTTTTAAAATAATCCCAAGTTTCATATGGTCAAATTTCTTAGATCTAGATCTATGAGTAGCATGAAAATCTCTAAACCCGGGTTTAATCTGTACAACAAATCAATTGGCACAATCTTCTGTATCCATGCATCTGGTGTTGATCAACTTTTCATTGACAACCAAAAAAAAAAAAGCACCAGTAATCGCTCACTTTCTCACACATGCAAAATATTAGAAATGGTTCCGAACTTCCCAAAATAAAAAAGTCAGAATTATCATAATGGTCCATGACTTTAGTCAGTATCTAAGGTTTAGGCTGGTAAAGATATCTTCTTGCCTTTCATTACTGAAATAGAAAGAAAAGTTCATTAATACATGTAGCATTGTAAGCAAAAGTTTCAAACAACTCCATATACAATAAAAGATGAAAGCATCTTTCTGAAACAGATCTGCCCAAGGTTAGAAAAGTACCTAAAACATGTTAATGATGTGTTGTTGTAAAGTGTGGCTAGTTGTTAAATAATTAACCATCTTTTTTCAATTTACATACATGTATATGAAGCAAACAGAACTACAAAAAAGGGGAAGTAACTCCCAGAGTCAATCAAACATAGGTTCAAATTATGTCTCATCTTTCCTCACCCTGTAGTTGGTTAATAATCTTAGAAAAATTTGTCTCCTGACATCTCATTGGTGAGGCAAAATATGCACTTATTTCTTAACTTTTGAATCTTTATGAAGTCAAACTTCTGACATAATACATACAGTGCTCTCCACAGGGACTTATAGCACCATAGTATCAAGCTATGGTGTTAACCATGCTGCTTTTAAATATCTTACAAATAGACTACTTTAAATTCAAAAATTTTTGCATGCATTTATCATGCAATTTTTAAATAATGGACAAAAATGTAAGATTAATTATTGTCATTTCAGGCAAATCTACATACAGACACATGTATCCAATTCAGAATGCGAGTTTCTAATAAAATCGATACTCACCCAGTCACATTATTTAATCATTTTAATAAAAACCTTGCAACAATTTTTGAATTTACAGTGTACATATGTATTACAAATGTGCTGTTATTGTTAGGGCTATTCCATTAAAATGTATGTGGGAGGGTAGGAAGGGACTTTCAAAATATCTATACAACCAAGAACTATTTTTTAGATAATTTTGCAAAAATTAATGGTAATAGATGCATACTGAAAAAAGACCCATGACCCACATTCAATAATTAAACTTCCCTTCCTACCCTCCCACATACTTTTTAATGGAATAGCCCTTACTTTTAATCCCATGGTGTAGTCAGATCCTTGTTAGCAAAGGATTGACCCAGGATCTGTATGTTAATCAGATTGTGTTTGAGTAAAATAGACTATACTAAATTATTTACATTTCTTTCATTATAAATATATATATTGAAGCTTCAGTTAACAAAATAAACATGTTATTACATTTGTATTATAATATAATGTAATATAATTGTTAGAGCAGTTTCACAAAATCATGAAAGTAAGTGAGGGAAGGCACTTTTAGACGTCTGATATGTACAATTATATCAAACATCATGTTCTGTATAAAATACCAGCCTTTACCAACCTAAATCCTTCAGTACAGTACTGTTATTTACTTGGAAAAGTGCCTTCCCTGGCTAGATATTACATATTTAAAAGCAAAAACTTGATAAACATTTTGCAAATTATGACAAATTACGGAATGATGATAAGGGTACATGAATGACAAAAAAACAGACATAAAACAAACATATGTAAACTAAAATAAAGATTTCAGGACTAGCCAAAAAGAAAACATGTGTTTCCAGTTTTATATTTTGAATAAAAGTTAGGGTTGATCTGTTATATATATTATTTTTCTTTCAAAACATTTGTATTTGATACAGGCATTGTCTTTATGTTAATATAAATGTCTGAAATGAACAGGATTTAAAAGAAAATGTTGATTACCTGCAATAAAAAAAATCGTGCTAGGGGTGAACTATAAAATGGTCAGTCGTTTAACAGGAAACACAATTTTTTTTCTGCATTGACCTCCTTACACTCTAAACCAAAGGTGAAATGAGAGGTTAGTGAGCTACCACCATGCTAATAAAATGACAGAACAAAAACAAGCGTTCCAAATGCTATGAAAATACAAACAGAAATTTTGTTGTTGTTTACGTACAAGTGTGACTGTTTAAACTTCCAGCAAAGGGGATTCCTTGAAAACAATCTCATTATTTGTAAACAGCAGAGAGCCCTTTCCTGAAAAAAGCAGATTTTGCCATGTGAGTTATGTTGCTAAAGTGTACATCCAAATACTTTTAAAAACTTATTTTGTTCCAGAAGTTTAAATCCCCTTTGCATGGAAAGTCAGTCTACATTAATCTTATAAATTTTTGGCTAATTTGAAATTCTGAATAGGCAAGCCTTATTGTCCTTTGTCAGTGCCAAACATTTTCTATACTATATCTTATAACTTGTGGTCTGGAACCTGCTGTTATTTCAAAGTTCCTCTAGACTTTCAACTTTTACTGCAACCTAAATTTATTTTGACTGAACTTTCATATAGATTTCCAATTTTTCCTGAAAAGATGGTCCAGTACAGTCATTTAAAATTGGACCAAACCGATTTTCACTGGACTAATCCGACTTCCACAATTGTCAGATGGATCTTCGGTATAAATTATATGAACAAAAGCCTGCTGCAAATTGAAGATTAGAAAAACAGAAATCATCAAAGATACCAGCCATATAATTTTGTACACCAGACGTCTACAAAAGACTCGTCAGTGACGCATGAATAAAAATTATTCCTAAAATGTTTGCCAAATACAGCAAATGTAATCTATTAGTGTACAACCATTTTTATCGTTTATTCATTGAATTTTAGGAATTAAAGCATGAAAAGGTGAATATGAGAGCTTTTTGCCCTGCAAATATTTCTACTAGTAGTTAACATCTGATTATGGTGCTGTATTAAATTCAATTATGTTCGGCCCTTTAACAAATCCTGTAGTGTTACCTTAGCGTGGGAGATAAAAGCCCTGTTCATTGATAATTTTCTATGTTTTCTATGTATTGTGTGCGATTTTGTCCCATGTACATTTACTCCATATCCTTTCATTTTCTAATGTTTTTTTGTGTTTGAAAAAAAAACAATGAGTTTGTATTACAGAAGTATATACTGGTTTGTTAATGAACTATTTTTTTTTTAACTTCTGGACTTAATAATATTGAGTCTAGATAGCATATTTCATTACAACAGATTTTAACCAGTTAACATTTTGTCATATTTTCATCAAAGTATATGGAAAACTAACACTTGTAATCCCCAAACAAACTCCAGAAATATTAATTAGTTATTTGACAAACCACCAGTTGTGAACATGGCAAAGCAACACACATTATCATGGGTTAATTATAATTTCAAAGTGATTACAATCTGTGTGAAGAAGCAACTTATTCTCTCTGTGGTGGTCCTAACACCATTTATTACCTTTGTGTGAGAAAAAAGATTTCTGGGATAAACATTACCCTTGTGTGAGAAAAGGGCTTTTTGGGATAAACATTACCCTTGTGTGCACGTGAGAAAAGAGCTTTCTGGGATAAACATTACTCTTGTGTGAGAAAAGAGCTTTCTGGGATAAACATTACCTTTGTGTGAGAAAAGAGTTTCTGGGATAAACAGTCTATCAGACATTATATTCAAGAAATTTTCATGCTCGACACAATATGAAGCCTTTTCAATCTCGTTCGCTGCGCTCACTCAACAAAAAGCTTCATATTGTGACTCGCAGCTGATATTTTACGGTATCAATATGCAGACAACCTGATAATCGGTACTTACAATATAACTATCACTAGTTCAATGCCTGATATCAATCATTCCTTCATACAGAAGCTGAACAATTTGCAACAACAAAAATTCCATGCTAAGTGGGTATAATACAAATTCATAGTACTGTTCAGTCAAACAGGAAGTGACTGCACTGCAGATTAGAAAACGGCTGCAACTGTATTACTCATCATAATAAGTTTCAGACTAAACACTGCTAAATATCAAAATATATCATAATCATGATAATACAGAGACTGAGTAATTTGGGGCAGATAAACACCTACTCTGTGAGATGGGGTAGTATTAAAAAAAAATCATTCATGTATTTGTTTAACCTGACAGAGGAAAATTAGTCAAAATCAGTTAAATTCCCTGAACTCTTAAAATTATGTTGTGGTTTACATAAAAGTGTGACATTATAGAGCATTAAACTATAGACTTACTAATTTTATGCATCAAGTTACCTAAGAATTTTTCAAATACAAATGTACAACTGGTCTCAATTAGTTTTGAACATTTGGTCTACTACAACTGTTTTTTTACTAATCATTTGCTAAATGCACACAATGTTAAACCACATTTTTACGTCGCAACCACAAAAATGGTCACTTCCGTATTTAACATGTTTACATGCGTCTACAATAAATAACAAAAATACAAACCCTTTGTTATATAAAGATAAAAGAAGTCACAATACAATATTGTCTGTACTACACCAGCTACCACTGCGATAAGATCAAAGAATCCTTCAGCATAATATCTGTAGATCCAGTTACACAAATACAGGGCACGGTATGATCCCAAGGCAAACAGGTAATGGCTGGTAATTGTTTCTGCCTCCCCAGTCTTACTGATCATAAATAACTGTGGCAGGATGGCAACTGACTCCAAGTAGATGGAAAATGTCCATATAATCTGGGGGGAAAAAAAGATGAATAATTGTACACATTTGGTATTTATTTTTGTAAAAGGGTAGTAAAGGACTACACTTATATAATTAGCTCAGCATGATATGACCAATGGGTCTACCTTGCTGTAGGTATGGATTTTGGTTAATTGTTGAAGACCCATGGCCAATACAGGTAATTCCGTCATTGTTTTCCCCCCTATTACAATGATTACTCTTTATTAAATTGACCTTTTTCAAAAGATTGTGAAGAACATACTTGGCATGAATAAAGTTTGGTCTAGTCAAGTACATGTACTAAGGGAAAATTTCACTAAAAATTTCATTGCATGTAAGAAACACTGGAGGTAAACAAAGCAACTTTCCCCTTTTCTTCCTGTTTACAAGCTAAAGTTAGTTTCCTCCTGAATATGAAATATTTGCTGCTGGACACGAAGCAAGCAACAATCATCAATCATACACTCTAGAAGACCACAGTAGGAATTTTTTTTTAAAATTTTTTTGAAGGATTTGCCTATGCCAATATTTTACTGTGGAATACTGTCCATGACAATACTTAACTGTGGAATACTGCACCAAAAAATTGTCTTTCTCTGGACATTACATGTATTTCATAGACTTGGGACAAAATATAACCAACCAATTATCATGATATTTTGTCCTGGGGACATTATTTCAAAGGACAATATTTTGCTTTACACCCATTGTTTTTAACATAGCCTTTCAACATGTTCAAAGTAAAACAAAATATGCAAGTAATACTCCCAGAGGAAACTCAAACTCACCTCAAGTGGGGCAAACTCATGATTTACAAGAAAGGCTAGACCTCCAACAGGTACTATAAGGAACTCCACACGGAAGGAGTCATGATTGCTGTCATACGTAGCTTTGAACTTCATGTATATCAAATAAATGGTGAAATATACTGTTGCGATGAAAAACACTTTCATACTGGTGTTATAGATAGAAATAAAAGATGTGAATAGATCCAAGTATCTTGCTGTGAAGACTGTGGCAAACAAAATCTGACTTTTACCAGAAATACCTGAAAAGAGGAAAAAATATTTAACTTATTTCAAAGTAAAATAGAGTAGAGACTACATGTACATTGTACATTTTAGTCTTAGATACATGACTTATTCATTAGTTGTTTAATATTGGCTTTGAACTAGCTGCCAGTAACTGCAAATACTCTCTGATCTGTACATTTTTATACTTTGTGTCTTTTTGTTGTAAAGGATGTATAAATATTACAACTTACTACATCTGGCCTGTATTTTGTTAGATGTTTTTTGTGCTTTGTATCAATCTGATGAGTTAAGCCATTTTCAATTGATTTAATCTTTATAGTTTGTTCTTATGTTGTGCTGTAGCACCACTGTTCCAGGTCAGGGGAGGGTTGAGGGCTCACAAGCATGTTTAACCACGCCACATTCTTTATTTGCCTGTCCCAAGTCAAGAGCCTGTTAGTTCAGTGCTGTGGTTGTCTGTGGTTCATGTCTGTCATATTTGTTTTTCGTAAATTGTTTTGTTATAAATTAGGCCACAAGTTTTCTCAATTGGAATGTTTCATATTTTTCATATTGGGGCCTTTTATAGCCAACTATATGGTATGGGCTTTTCTCATTGTTGAAGCTGTACATGTACAGTTGCCTATAATTGCTTACATCCAGTTCATTTGAACTTTGGTGGATAGTTGTTTCATTGGCAATCATTCCACATCTCCTTATTTTCATGATAGGATTAACATACAGCTATCCCATTTTGCAGAGAAGTGCATGTACATCACAAAGTGTTCTTCCCAGAAATTTTGAAGGCACAAAATTTCAAGGGCGCGTAACTCTTTTTTTAGAGTGAACTATTGTGACCTGAAGCAATCAGTCATAAATCATGATATATGCAATATGAATTTCTACTTCTATTTCTACTTTGTAGTGATGCCTTCAACACATTGAAGTTTATGTCACTTGTACTACGCATGGCTTAGTGGAGATGTATATGTGTGAAAATTAACAATTTTAGAATTATTAAGAAAATTGATTACTTAGTGCACATTTCTATTTTATTTATTTTTTGATATTAAGATAAAACTATTTACGCATGATAAATTTACTGACTGTAGGTGTGGGTTGAAACAGCTGCTTTGAACAACTTTTTATGCTTTATGACATGTGTTTAATAATGCACAGCATGCACAGTATCAATAAATAATAAGAATATATATATGAAATAAATTAATTCTAAACACAAAAACTTCAGATTCCATCATCTGCCTTTCGCTTAAACCCTTTCTTATTTGCAGAGAACGTGTTGATTCAGCATTAAAATTGAATATGTTTAAGATATTTGGTATACAACTTTTTTAAACAAAAAGATTGTAATGAACAGCGGACCAGTTTCCGTAGTTTGACATTACGCTTCCGTGTGTATAATTGTCAAAACGTTTCTTGGGCAGGTAGATATAAACGTAACTTGAAAAATAGTTAAGACTAGTGAAATTATTTACTAGTGACATTATACAGATGCTGCACCGATTCCGTACCCATGTTGATTGTCACATATATTTAACGATCGATGTTCAATAATTACTTTATTTTTTAAAGATGACAGTTGAGCAAGCAACAATTTTTCGCTTCTAATAAAAAAAATCACTCCTCGTTATCTTTAATAAAAGTTTATTTTACTTTTTTTACGTACAAATACTCTCATTCATAAATTTCATCGTTAATATCTTTAGTAAAGTGTATTCATCACGTTCATTGGTCGTGTTTCAATAGATTCTTCTTGTTGACCAATGAAAAAATTTGTTACTTAATGGTCAAGTAATGGCACACAGACGATGCATAAATACAATGTATTTGCGATATATTTCTTCAGTTTTTGCACTGAAGGTTTTTAAAACTTTTATTTTCTACTAAAAAAAATTACTTAATGATCAGTTATGCTATAACCTGATTACATGGTCTGATAAGACTGGCACAGGTAAAGCAGAGACTTGTGTAATCAGTTAGTGCGTAACAATACTTCATTGATGGACCTCTCAGCCATGTCAGCAGTGATCAGCAACTTGACAATTTTTCACTAACAGTAACATTTATATAATTAAAATGTAAAAATTAACAGCTTCTGGACCAAGTATTAAGGAACATCGGCCAATTAAGGCACTGCCGGATCAAAGAAAATATTTTGATGGCGCTACGGGACCGCAGCGTCATATCGGCTTTGGGAGAACACTGTCACATATAGATAACAGGGGTTCTAATTAGTGGTGGAACAAGGTCCGTGACCTTCCGGCTGGAAGTTAGTTACAACCGATGGACTTTCGTGCTTTTGCAGGTATAAAATTTACACAAGCATTTTGAACAAAAAATATAAAAATCTAGTAACTTGTGGGTTTGCTTAAATTCTTCACAATTGATTTGAAGTGCAGTCACAGGACTGGTCGTCATACAAGATACCAGTAGACTATTGATTATATTTAATATTCAAACATAACAAGTAACCAGATATGGGTCTTTTTGGTTTTGGGGTTACCACTTCTGCGAACTTCCAAAAGAAAACCTGATGAAATGGGTGATACAGCAGGGCTGATTGATGAAATGCAGCCTGAAAGACAGGATCTGATGACTAAAGACCAAAAATATGATAGGGAAAAGGGGAAAGTAAATCTTTGCCCCAAAGGAAGGCTAAACATCCTTGGCTGGATTTCAATGATTCAGCTGGTCAATCTCACACACAGTGAAAGAGAAAGTGCCCTGGTTTGTTGGACAAAAAACTCAAAAACTTGACCCAATAAAAAATCATGAAAATACCCCCCAGCATCTATCTTGCCAAAAAAAGTGCTTAAAAGAAACTGACCCCAAGTTTGAAAACAAAGTCAAGCTGTTATCATGGTTATCTGACAAAAAGTACGGCCAGTGTGTTCTTAAGCAGCCATTGAATCCAGAACAATGTATAAAATGTTATTTTCACAGCGTACATGTATAGTGTTGGGATAAAGAAAAAGTCTTTTCTGGCTGAATTTATTTGAGAAATTCTGAAAAAAATTAGGTTGATGTAGTAAGATATGATGAGTGCTTTGGAATGGTAAGCATATTCTGCTTTTACAAATCGATTTTCAATTAAACTGGACCTTCTACAAGTAAAGGAGGACCTTTAGTATTTTTGTTCAAAGGTCCTGGACCCTCCATTGCCTAAAGTAAATTAGAACCCTCGAGATATATATGACTTTGCATTTCCATGAAACAGAAACATAAAATATCAAAATAAAAGCATTGATTTGAATAGTGAAAAAAATTAATCCAGCGTTAGACAATGTTAGAGGGTGCTTCCTGGCACTTTGGTTCTGACCATTTTAATTTCTATTTCCCATTAGCAACCATCAGAATCTTCACATTATTACCATCGTGCAAGAGTACTCTGAGTACCCACTAACACTTGGTTAGAAGAGAAGCCTTGTGAAGTGGAAGGACAATGTGAATTTCCATCATTAGACATGTTAGATACATGTACCAAGCCTTTAGAATAATGTCATGTATCATATAAAACAATAAAGAGCTGTGCCATGAGCACATGATACGTCCGTCGCTTTTTCAATGAATAAAGTTCCATAGGCTAGCTCCTTAATGTCATATTAGAAATTTATAAAAAATTAAAGGGATCTTATTTTATAAACAGTCACCAAAGTTTCATTAAAACTGCTGATAGCATTTTTGAGTTATTGTCCTCAAACTAGAAAAAACCCTTATTTATGAATAAAATGTCATAATTTGAAATGTAAAATCTAAAATTTTAAAAATTGAAAGGAGCCAGTGTCTTCCTAGAAAATTTTTCATGCATGGTGGGTCCATGGTGAATTTACCTTGCCGTGACGCTTCTTTTTCCAGAATTAGTAACACTACATAATTTATATGTTTAAAGCCATATACCAATCTAATAGTTTTATTATAGGTACAGCAATTCGTATAAGTCATGGAACTTTAAAGTATTTATTACAGATGAGAGGAATTAATGAAAGACTTTATAAACAATAATAAAATAATCCAGTCTGCAATAGTTATTTACAAATAAATACAGAATAATACATGGCAAAATCCGTATCGCATGCTGTATCACCACGAGAAACCAATATCAGTCCCGAGGGCTGATATTGGTCGAGTGGTGATACAGCATGCGATACGGATTTTGCCATGTATTGATCTGTTTATCATATATTTTAACAAAATCAGATCCATGATATATATTAAAGGAGACAATCATTTGATTCTGAGGTGGGGCCTGGCAGATTTTAGAAATAATTATGCAGGCCCTTATTTAGATAAGAAAAATAATCTTGTCTTATCACACATGAAAATAAATGTTCTGGCTCGAATAATTTTTATAATCATTTGCAAAGGTATCCAATGTTAACAGAAAATCTGGAAAGAAGTATTATCAGTTGTTGCTTGAGGGATATGCAGTTAACGTTCCCCCAGGCTCCTTTTCACCTAAATAAATATAATTTCGTTCATGAAATCTATAAAAAAAATTGTTTTTAATTAACTTGCTTATTTTACCATTTGAGATAATGAGACTCCTCTTTCGTGGACCCACCTTCTAAGCACAAAAACTAGTGGAGAGAGAATGGGTATTTCGATCATTTTCCAAATTTTAAGTCTGAATCAGTGTCATAAATGACCCATTTTCTCTAACAAGTATTTTTCAGAAATTCAAACTAAATGACGTTACATGTACATTTCAGTATCATGCCAGCAACTGGACGTCCTAGGTCTAACTTTGACGTCATTCGATGTGTGACATCACGCCAGGTATGCGATACGGGTATGCGATACAGGGTAGGCGATACAGACTGGAAAAAGAACCTTTATTAGATATACAAAATTGCTGTATTTAGTACTAAATATATGATAAATGCCATGTACACATTATTTTGTTGATATCTTCCTCTTCAACTTTCCAAAGGTCACCACACATTTTCAAAATCAAAATCTTCCTCCTTTGGTCCTTCAATTGATATATGCATTAAGCAATTCAGCACTTTTGGCATAGTCTTTTCTCAAAGGTGTTTTAACTCTGTTCAAGCATGAAAACACCTTTCACAATCAGCTGTTGAAACTGGCAATGGAAGACTCATTGCTGCATACTTAGACAGACAAGGATACAAAGTTCCAAGACTGGCAACTTTGTTCATTGTCTGCCTAAATGTCATGTCTTTACATTCTTTCACTAATAGTGTCCTCAGTTTGCTGATAGAATGGTTTCAGGATCAACAGCAAGTTGTTAAATAAAACTTTGAATGTCATCATTGCTTCACAGAGATTTTACAGGAAACAATAAAATGAAGTTTAATACGTTAATTACAGAAGTCGTCAATAAAGAATACCTGACATACGGACATACGTATGACATTGTTTGGAAGCTAAGCTGACATTTTATTTCATGACAATTTGTAACTATTTTTTTAAACACATTCCTGTCCGATTTATTTATAACGCTTTATAATTGTAACTAGAGGCTCCAAGGACCCGTGTTGCTCACCTGATATTTTATTTACAATTGATGCATGATAAATGCAACTGTTGTACTGTCGTTTAGTTTCAGAGATATAAGACTAAAAGTGCGTTTGAAACCTATGTTTTATTTCAGCCATGTGTGCCATGTTGGCAGGCAGGGTCATCATACACAGTGGTCCCTGGATATCCTAGTGGTGATTTAAACCAAGTTTGGTTTAATTTGACAGTAGTTTCAGGGAGAATTTTGTAAAATTTATCTAACAAGAAATGCGGTGATGAGAAAGTTTGTTGTGAAGTTTTGTTGTTTCCTAAATGATTTCTGCAAAATTCAGTTGATTGTGCAAGGGTTGTATAGCCAGCTGAGGTCGTTAAAACTCTCATTTGTTGTTGCAAAATTCAAGTGGTTTTAAATTGCTTTATTGATCTTTTTTGTATTCAACTTTTAAACAACAAAGTACAACAAATATCAGACTGAATATGATGACTGATACTCATGACACTGAAAATATGGTCTTCATTCTTGTGAAGAAAATGGTAAGGTTTGAAATATTTCTTAAATATTAATTCAATACCAATACTTTAATTTGTTGGATTTATCCCAGGAAATGAGAACAAGGGACACAATTAAATTCAATTTTTTCCCTAAACTTCTGATAAAATATAAAATGAAGAACTATATTTTTTAATGAGAATTTTTTTTTAATAGTTAATTGATAATTTGAACAATATTAATTAAGTTTTAGATCTTGCATGGTTGATTAATTTTCTCTCAAAATTTCTGATATTCTATTAAAGTTTTAAATATAATATGAGGCAGGCATTACCTGTGAACGGGATGAAATCTGTATAAATTAGTGTAGGAATTCAAGCATCATTTGCACTTGGAATCTGTAGAAAATGAAGCCAAAGTACTGAAACATATCTGACATTCGACCTATTGTTTGGGATTATAGTTGTGACATCATTTTCAATGTAAAGAAATCATCAGGTATTAATGTCTTTTTTTAATGTTATAAAACTATCAATTATTTTTATTGCCAGTTCATAAGTAGATTTTTTCATATTGATTTTCTACTGCAGTTTCAGAAAATAAGATTACAAAAGTCAACATTTTGTAAAACTTACAAAATTTACCAAATTAATGAAAATTGTTAAAATTGACTATAAAGGGCAATAACTCCTTATGACCATTTTGGTCATGTTGACTTATTTGAAGATCTTACTTTGTTGAACATTATTGCTGTTTACAGTTTATCTCTATCTGTAATAATTTTCAAGATAATAACCAAAACGGCAAAATTTCCTTAAAATTACCAATTCAGGGCAGCAACCCAACAACCAGTTGTCCAATTCATCTGAAAATTTGAGGGCAGATAGATATTTACTTGATAAACAAGTTAATCCCTGTAAGATTTGCTTTAAATGCTTTGGTTTCAGAGTTACAAGCCAAAATCTACATTTTACCCCTATGTTCTATTTTTAGCCATGGCAGCCATCTTGGTTATTTGGCTGGGTCACATTTTTAAACTAAATACCCTAATAATGATTGTGGCTAAGTTTGGTTGTATTTGGTCCAGTAGTTTCAGAGGAAAGATTTTTTAAAAGATTACAAAATTTACAAAAATTGGTAAAAATTACTTTAAAGGGCAATAACTCCTTGAGGGGCAACTGACCATTTTGATCATGTTTGACTTATTTGAAGATCTTACTTTGCTGAACATTATTGCTGTTTACAGTTTATCTCTATCTGTAATAATTTTCAAGATAATAACCAAAACGGCAAAATTTCCTTAAAATTACCAATTCAGGAGCAGCAACCCAACAACCAGTTGTCCAATTCATCTGAAAATTTGAGGGCAGATAGATATTTACTTGATAAACAAGTTAATCCCTGTAAGATTTGCTTTAAATGCTTTGGTTTCAGAGTTACAAGCCAAAATCTACATTTTACCCTATGTTCTATTTTTAGCCATGGCAGCCATCTTGGTTGGTTGGCTGGGTCACCACACATTTTTAAACCAAATACCTAATAATGATTGTGGCTAAGTTTGGTTGAATTTGGTCCAGTAGTTTCAGAGAAAAGAAAAGATTACAAAATTTACAAAAATTGGTAAAAATTACTTTAAAGGGCAATAACTCCTTAAGGGTCAACTGACCATTTTGGCAGCAACCCAACAACCCATTGTCCGATTCATCTGAAATTTCAGGGCAGATAGATCTTGACTTGATCAACAATTTTACCCCATGTCAGATTTGCTCTAAATGCTTTGGTTTCAGAGTTATAAGCCAAAATATACATTTTACCCTATGTTCTATTTTTAGCCATGGCGGCCATCTTGGTTGGTTTGGCAGGTCACGGACACAATTTTAAACTAGATACCCTAATGATGATTGTGGCCAAGTTTGGTTAAATTTGGCCCAGTAGTTTCAGAGAAGATTTTTTAAAAGTTAACGACGACGGACGACGGACGCCAAGTGATGAGAAAGCTCACTTGGCCCTTCGGCCAGGTGAGCTAAAAATCCTATCTTGCCGTAGTGAAAGAAATTTAGCCCCACTTGTGTAAAACGGCAAATGAATCCGCTACACTTTTAAGCTTCATGTGACCCATTCAAATAAAAATAGAACAACAAATTAAATGTTTACAATTGATGCATGACTTCATTTTGCAGTATTTCATTTATGGGCTAGTTTAAGTGAAGTAAGGACTTTCTTTTAATTTGGGAAACATTAAAAATAATGTGTTATAGACAAGATGTAAGATGACACAGCAGTACAAAGTATACGTTTCTTGACTGTGAGTATGAATGTAAATCTTATAATATTTGAGCGAGGAATTATCCTTTTTAATTACAGTTTCAATCAATAAATAAATTTCAGTTACAACAAATTTTATTCCTCAGCCAATACTTCAGTCCGACTTTTAAAACTATTTTATTATCATGTCTGGGAAATGTTCTAATAAAATGCCTTTAAAAGTTTTAAACTAAAATCAAATTTCTATTGGTTTTTTTTTATCGGAATATTGGAAATAATTATTCTCTATTGTTTATTGTTTAGGTAAATTAATTGAAGTTATTTATTTTCATAACATTATGGGCACAAATTTTACTGCAGCAGTAAACTTCAACTTATTTTGATTTTTTATTTGTTTCACAATGCAACTTTTAGTCAAATCCAATCACTGTGATAAATCCTTTCAATCTGGTAAATGTGCTTCAGGGCAGTTGTAACTCATTTATAAAAACTCTTCATTTTGAATTGTAAGTAGGTCTGCAAAATAGGATAATCCCTTACTAAGAACATGATTTACATTCATTCTTCACAATTAAGACACACCAAATTCTACAATTTCATTGGTCGAGAGCACTTTGCTATATTCTAAATCCATAATTAATGAATTCAATAACAGAAGTAATCTTGCAAATTTTATCCAAAAGCTCATAAAATCTATTTATATCTACTTCCTGTCATTTAGGCGGAAAATAGGAGACTTTGTTGTTGACATTGAATATGGTTTATACACCTAGACATAAGAGAAATTTATAGATGTAGGAATTCTTTTAAATGTATCATGAAAAATAAAAATTGAGATTTCAGTGCAGTATTAAGTCTGTATCTATGTTTGATTATCACCAAAGACAAGAAAGGTTAATATTTACATGAAATCTATGGCAATTTTTTTAAATTTATGAAAAATTTCTTTTATTAAAATTTAAGATAGAAACTGGTTCAATTAATAAATCAATATTTGTTCTTCTTAATTTTATACCTCCTTATGACAGGAATCCTTTCACATCCAACAACTTTCCTTCTAGAAACTACAAATTTTTAAATTGAACATTTTTGTTCTCTTTTGAATGATATTTTATTTTTATTGATTATGGATTTTATAAAGATTTAATTACTTTCAATTTAGATAAATATTTTGTAATGAATCATGTTTTATTTATTTTTAAAAATATTAAAGTATACAAACTGTTTATTGATTTACTTTTTTACAAATAATTTTCTGACTCAATGTCTACATAACACAGTACCACAGTATTAAAACAAAACAAGAGACATAAAACTATAGTAACTAGAAATTTAGTTATGCGACGGACGCGACTGATTGTATGAATCATTTCACCAAGCTGTCCACACGCGCTACCCTGGTGCTATCCAAAAATCCTGGGAGAACACTGAATGATAGATATAAACAATTCACCAAAGTTTCATGAAAATTGGTTAAAGCGTTTTTCAGTTAATGTTGGACAGACAGAATACCGTAATATGCCCGTAAACTGGCGTATAAAAAGCAAACTAAAAGTTGACTTTTAAACAAACTTAAATTTTCTATATGTATCTTTTACGGTATATTTATAACTCTTTACTTTCCCCTTTCTCTAATTTTTCTCGCCCAAAGCAACACACATTGTGGCCTCAAATTCAAGGTACTAAGGCCAGGGAAAAATGATTGTTGGTTTCCCCATAACTTGGAAAATTTTCAAGGCCCGGCAGGCAGGATTTTTTGTTTTGTTGTGTGTATCAAATAGTGTTGCTATAGACTGTGTATAGAACAAATATTTATTTACTTGACAACTGGTATTAATAAACTTAGGTGACTTTAAATTTAATAACATTAAGAACTGTGTCCATGTATCCAATCTTGATAGAATACTGGCGTTTGGTGCAGAGTTGGCCATTTTGGGGATCTAAACAACAGGTGAGCGAAACGATTTAATTCATTGTTATCTTTCCGATCTGTTAAAAGTTTCTGCGATCTAGAAACCAAGGCGGGAAAAAATTACCTTGACATTATTATGCTTCTACAGTGTTCTAGGATTTTTATATATATGCAACTTTCTAAGACAAAATTCACTTTCCCACAAGTTTAACGAACTTTCCCTTTATTTTATACTATTTTAAAAATGTTTTCATAATTTTGTTATTCCTTTTATTGCATATTCATGATGTTTATACATGTAGTTCGATTTGAAATTATGAACTCTGTTATTTCCTTTGAAATTAATTAGTTTGTCTAACTAGCTTGTGATTGTGTTGATAATTCAATGTCATGTTAATCTAGATATACATCAGTAATTCAAAAATATTGGCACAAATAGGGTATAATATCGTCAAACATTACACGCAAAAAATCACGAATTTGAGATCTGGATATTAAATCTTTTACCGTTTGCGTTCACGTTATTAGGTTTTTGCGTCTAGATCGGATGGATACTTGACATTGCGGATTTTCCCTGCTTAGTTGGCAAGCGTATTTATGACGGTGATCGCGAAACACATGCACACGTTTTTCTCCCCTACCTTTAGAACCCCTGCATAATTTACACCAACAACTACATGTACGATCTCGCTTTGAGACTTTGATTGAAATAAAAGAATACAAATGGTTACATGGATCGTTTGATCTGTATGAATAGGATTGAAGTTTCTGTAATTTAATTTTACTTGCCCACAGACAACAAAGGTTTGAATTTCCATTTCCTGTAACCTAAATCAACTTGCCACAGGTGACGGGAAAGGGGAATTCTAGAACAGTTCTGAACACTGTTCTAAACAACAAAACAGAAACACATATGAAAAAATATTTGTGAACAATGCTGGATCGGAATAAGACATGGCCGTTGTTTTTTTTCTTTTTCGTTGTCAAAAAAAAATAAGCTTTATACTTCAGTACTTAATTTCTGTATGTACTTAATTGTCCACATGACGCCTGCCTGGTCATGCTGGTAGGCAAAACATGTCGACCAGTATAATATTTTAATAAAATTGCAGTCTCATATTGTCAAATTAGTGCTTTAATTATTGTTTTTAAAAGTATATGAATTTCTTGTTGCTAAATTAATCACAAATGTAGTGAGACCGAGACCGTTAACTTTCAAATACAGGACCACCATATTTGGCCATAACAAGATTTTGAGAACTTTTAGCAATTAAAATTATGTACATCTTGGTGTTGCCTGGTGTATTTCAGAACATGCCTTCAAAGTTTATGCAGCTCAGAATCTCACGGCTGATGATACTGATGTTGGCAGTTGTTCCAACCCCAGCTGATGGTTTTTCGAAGGAAAAAATTAATATATGCAAACCTGTTTGAAAATAAAAAATTGTAGTCAGAGTCATTTTGTTTATGTTTCAAAATACTGCAGGGTTATATGTATACAAATGTCATCAAATGCTGTCAAGAATATGCATACTGTATAATAGTCCGAGATTACTCTGAACAGCTGTTTGCCAGACAAGCTGGGCCGTGGGGCGTCAGAGCTCGTCCCATATCAAAAAGTGGATATTGCCCGTCCAAATAGATCGCGCTGCCGTTGCTTCTGGAGCCGACTGACGGCCTTGGAATTATATAAATCAGGCATCAATTTGTTCATTTTCATTTATCTCTTCATTTATGTAAGTTTCACCTACCTGCCACCCTTTATTTTTCCATATTTAGACAGTTATCACAGTGACCCATCGATTCCTGCATTTTAACTTTCATTTTCAAATGGACGTCAAATTACGAGAGACTTCGCGCCTCGAGACTGAAGTATGCAAATTTTATGATAATTTCGCAATAAACTTTAGTAGCATCCATAATTACAATAGGAATACCCTCGGTCATTCAGCTTATTTGAATCTATAATGAACGAGGTGTTAGATTATGAATTCATATTGACCCAGGGTCATTTGCATAAAACAGCTTCCACAATGCAGTGCGGCTTACTTTTTCTCGTTGTCACGTGACAATTTTTCAAATGAAAGTTAAAACACAGAAATCGATGGGTCACTGTGATAACTGTCTAAATATGGAAAAATAAAGGGTGGCAGGTAGGTGAAACTTACATAAATGAAGAGATAAATGAAAATGAACAAATTGATGCCCGATTTATATAATTCCAAGGCCGTCAGTCGGCTCCAGAAGCAACGAAGCAGCGCATCTATTTTGACGGGCAAATATCCACTTTTGATATGGGACGAGCTCTGACGTCCCACGGCCCAGCTTGTCTGGCAAAACAGCCGTTGGACGTCAGAGTAATCTCGGACTAACTGTATAAAATTATCAATCATTAACATCTGGACACGTAACATGCATTAACATTTTCCTTGCAATCTTTTTTTATTTGAATCACACACTATACAACAGGGAAGATGCATTTATTGTTTCGCTGTTGCAATGGTAAATGACCATGAGTTATTTCTTTGTTTTAGTAAAGACCACGTCATTGAAAACTGTCAGTGAACAGTCGACAAGCCGGTAACGGTTGACAAGGTATTCAGACGATTTTTCAAAGAAAGCACAAACTTACCAGCAACAGAACGAGTCTTCCACATCTTCAATAACAAAATTATGATTGCAGCCAAATGGGACATATCCCCACATAGTCTGAAAATATTCATTTTGGCTGCTAGGTACGTGTACCACGTTCAAAACCAAATTCTATGGCGGCTGCGGACGTGGCTTGCAATGACTTGTGGGAAATATTTGTCAACAAAAGGGAAGCAACTCCAATTATTCTATCATAAGTCTAAAACCAGGAAGACATCGTCTGACATCAATATGATTGATTGATTGATTTATTATTGCTTAGGACGTCGTGTCAGCGCGAAACAGTTATATATTGAGATGAGGCTCAATTTGAGACACCGTGTATCTAAAAACTTAAAAAAGATAATGATTTCAAAATTCGATACAGAAAAATGTTCAACACAATATAAATTGCTGTTTAAAGAAACTCATCATTCATAGATACCAGGTTTAAAATTTTGCATGCCAGACGCGCGTTTCGTCAGTAAAGTACGAAGTTGAAGAGCATCGAGGACCCAATATTCCGAAAGGGTTTCACCCAATTGAAATATAGCTAATAGGGTAGAGAGTCCTATATTTCCAGTTAGAGACATATAATTCAATTAATTGTCATGAAAATATATAAAACTAAAAGCTGTGTAAACAGTTAATTTATAATTATGACCATATCAATGACAATTCATGTCAACACAGAGGTGCATAATTTAATTTGTCATTTTCTTTGTGGTTGGAATTAAATCACCGTAGCCAGTTCGAAGACAAAAGAAAAAAATACAAGTTTAAAAATATAAAAGTGATATCTGATAATCTACAGTAATTAATTGTTTACACATCTGAAGGATTCAGTTCTTTGATTTATTAATAATACTTTACGATTTCCAAATTTGGGCGCAAAAAAAAATTGCCTTTTCATTCCTTTTCCACAAGAAGGAAGAAGTCATAATCATTTTTTATGCCCCACCTAGGGGCATCATGTTTTTCGGTCTGTGCGTCCGTTCGTTCGTCCGTCCGTCTGTCCGCTTCAGGTTAAAGTTTTTGGTCAAGGTAGTTTTTGATGAAGTTGAAGTCCAACCAACTTGAAACTTAGTACACATATGTTCCCTATGATACGATCTTTCTAATTTTAATGCCAAATTAGAGTTTTTACCCCAATTTCACGGTCCACTGAACATAGAAAATGATAGTGCGAGTGGGGCATCCGTGTACGATGGACACATTCTTGTTTTAAATATTTCCTACCTTGCCATGTGTTATGTGTCCCTTTCCTGCTCTTCTGTTGACATATCAAATCAAATCAATTTTATTGGTGTAAAATCCAAATATTGGATTGTTACCAAGACAAACATGACAAGTATTTACAAACATACAACATTCAATTAAAGTTAAAAATTTTGTTACCTCTTACGTATCTCCTCGTATATTTTTTTCATCCAACAGATGATTTTTTTTACCGTGAATGAACAGAGCTAATATTGTGCCAAAGGTTAATTAACACACAAAATTGCATGCAATATTCCTGTAACTTTTTGAAAAGAGTTTACAATCGGTTATTGTTTATACGCAAAAACCATGCACCAAACTGGAATGATTTCGAATTTTCTTGGTAATAAAGACAAAACACGGCATCTAAACGACCCTACATCCGTTCATAATTGTAACCGTTAAATCAGATGCCGTTTAGAAAGAGAACCACGCTCCTTGCATGTCAGAGAACGCCTTTAAACAACTCTTTGAGGGATCCGTAGGCGAAATGCATGTTGCAAGATAAAATTTCTTCTATCCAATATACCCTTTTCTCAGTGGTAGTCGAGACCCAATTTCCCGCCATTCATCCTGGACTATACATTACTTTGCAGAACTTATACATATTAGATTTATAGTTATTTCGTTCTCATCCTGAATATGCATGAAATACTTGCAACTGAACGGCCAAGCAACTACTACGGTAACCTGTACTGTGACATCCTACCAAACTAAGTTGGTAATATTTTAAGTAATAGTAAAATCTCCAAGTGCATTTTTGTATTTCCTTTGGTAAACATATTGGCGGTCTTATTAGGTGTTCTTTTAGCAATTAATGTGCGTGCCCTTTTCATTTTACGAATTCTTACAATTATGTACTGTCATATTCAAATTTTGGACGAAGACCATAACTATCCACATATAAGACCGTCTGTTTTCAAATTGGACCAAACATTTTTTAATCTTAGTCCGGAAGAAAAGATTCCTGAACCACTTGTCAATCAGTTATAGAGTTTGTTATAACAATATAATTCTTTATTCGTTTAATATATCATGCAATCACATATTGGTCGTGGTCTCGACAAACGACAAATTTAATCCACGCCGTTTCAGAATCGGATGCATTCTGGGAAGACATTTTCAAAATGTACACCAAAATGTTGTGACTGGATTAAATCGTCCGATTAACAATATATATTCAACAAATAGCGGCGATGTAATTTTAATTTTGGTGTACGCTCGATAAAATTACCCATAATCCTTCAGATTATTTAATGTATCGGGTTTCTTTATTGTGTGCATATGACCTTTAGAAAAGAATTTTTAAAAGGTGGTCGACAAAATAATGTCCATTTAAGGCTTAATTGCAATCAAAATGTTTACTGGTAGTTTTCGTTGTTGAATTGATTTCCTTTTGTTACTGTTAATTGTTTTTGATGTTCAGCTGTTGCAAAGATTTTCTACTTTTTCTATAGGGTCTTTTCAATCGACTTTGATATGTCCGCAGTACTGTAACTATAACCTACGATTGTCAATATCTTTGAAAGACAGTCGATGCTAATAATCGATTCTGTTTAAGCATGTTAAAGGTAATCGAGATAAAAGTTTAGTAGTTTTAACTTATATTTTGTTTTCATCTTAAAAGGACAATAACAACTAAATAAACATATATAAATGTAATCCAAATAATTCAGTTGTTATATTCCACTGCCCTACGATGGCTACATTAACGATGGCTCCTCGCGAGTGGGAGAGTCGATCACGGGGAGGGACTGAATTATTCGGGTTAATATATAAATGATGAAAAATACAAATATCTACCTTTAGTTTTCATTTTTAAGTTGCATTTAAAAACGTGTAACACGACAAATATACATTAAGATGAAATATAATCGAGTACAAATCGATTATGTACCGCCGATTATTTCCGATAATCGAGCAGGTTTGTGTTGGCCAATTGCCGAACACCATCATTTTTACCATGTCTTTCCTCGCCCAGATCACTGTACGATTAAAATTTTGTATGCGAGTCTACTATGATGATAATTACAGATCGAGTTTAAGTTTGGTTCCGCTCCGCTGATTGGAATTTTGTATCATTGCTGAAAATCCTGCGCCGACCACCAATAGTTTGTTTTTGTACAGAAATGTAAATCAATGTACAATGTATTAATTGCTATTCGGAGGGACATTAATTCATCTTGGTTTCCATTATATCTCCTTAGATACGTATATTGTAAAGACGTATATATATATAGTATACATTCTGAATTATTTTAAAATTGCCTTAAATAGCAAGGCGTATGAACGACTTCCCAGATTAACATTATGATTGCACCAGTATACCATTAAAGACAACTTTGACATCATTTTCATTGTTGACTGAATTCTAAATATTTGGACACCTTTTACGCAAAAACTATAAATTTTGTTTCAAAGTTTGTTGCAAAGTTTCTATGCCACTCTAACGTCTCGGCATTCTTGTGGAAGATTGCTTGTGTCAAATTGTGTAATTTATATTCATTTTTTCCTTGAACAATAAGATTGTGGAATTCCTTACCATACCAAGTAGCCCAAACTTAGAAGCATTTAGTTCTGGTGCAAATTAAATCACATATATATTGCTAGATCAAAATCATGTTTTTATCTACAAATGTATATACAAAAATAAAAAGAATATTTTGAAATTTATTGTAAATATGATCAGATTTTATTTTTCCCCCTAGCATGTGCCTTCTTGTAATATTCAAAATTTGGAGTTTAGAGTATTATGTAGATGTAGATGTAGATGAAGATGATCGGGTCAATCTCAAGACTGATTAAGGTCAATCTGATTTATCTGTATTTCAATCAGTTTGGATAAAAGCAAAAATGGTATTTGCTTCTTCTCCGTAAAGTATACAGTATCAAAAGTGAGATAAAAATTATCGATTCGGAAATAGAATTATGTATTGAACCGGGGTTATATGTCTGCCTGTGGTCTGTTATCACGTGAGCTATCAGCATTTAGTTAAATATCCACCTCATGCAATGTGTAGGACTATTACAAAAATCATATTATATCATATAAAACATATTTACAATAATGAATATAGATGAAAAAAATGCCCATCGTATGTTTAAAACACATCAACCAACCCATTCAATCAACGCCATCATCACCATTATCGGATACTATAAGTAACAGAATCTTATTTACTTTCAAGATATTGCCAATTGCTAATAAAAAACTCATTACAGATTTATGTCCATCCTTTCTAGTAATGTTACTGATCGCTTATATATGGATTCCCAGCTCGTTCATTGGTAGCGGATTTGTTATAAATATTGGGAAATTTGCTCTTCCTCTATATGACATGTGTAATACACTACCGTTTAAAGTGCCTTTCAAAATTTACAATCTGATCAATATCACTAAATTACAATCTAGGTCACATGTTCTAATATCACATGATTAATAAGTGTGATATAAAGCCACTGAAAAGCTCTAAATAAAACACATGTCAATTTATTACAGCAAATTAAGACTTGTTAAACCATTCTAATCTGAATGAGCTGCAAAAGTCATGTTAAAATACTTGAGTTCACTGACATGCGCAATCAAATATGAAATGTTCAATGGTTTCTTTAAACGTAATGGTAAAGTGTCAGTTTGTATCTAATACTTTATATTGATTTTTAAACAGAATTAATTTTGAAAATAAAATATTTTATGTTTATGAAATATATAGATGTGGTATTATTTCCAATGAAACCGTTTTGAGACCAAACGAAGTGAAAGTAAGTAACTATAGGTCAACGCATGGCATCAAAAGTGAAAATTTCTTGTCTCTTTCATGACATATGGTGCATGTTGTTATATATTACATCTTTGTAGATTAAAACATCAGCGAAGCTAGCTGTAACTGTCGTCGAAGTAATCACCAATGTTCTGATGATTACAATCCTGGCAAGACACTGTTTTTACAAATCACACTTTAATACTAAATCCCGGCCATCGTGATGGTTGTGGCAGTAATGTCTGACCACCTTTTAGTTCTGATGAAAGTCTATTTTTCTGTTGATTTCTGAAAAATAGATATGTATATAAACTAGGTGTTCTAATCAAGTTAGCTATTTAACTGGTATATTGTACATGTGTATATTATTGTAAGAATATAAGCACATATTCAAGTGAAACAATAAGCTTTCTACGATTTAAAAAAACACAGCTACTTTGCCTGAATAGTTTAGGTTACATGAGTTTTCAAGTAGTGAATTTTCCTTTCCTAAATAACAACTCACCTACACCGTGTAAGGTGTATACATATATTACATAATGACCTTTTCTAAATAACTTATGTCGACTGTAGTGACTTACTACAGAAAGCAAAATCATATAAACCGTTGTCTGGGTTATTCTGCCATTTCAAGTACCATCACTATTGTAAATGTACACTGTACAAATTATTTTAGGTCCTCAACACATTGTGCAATATGTTTTATCTTAACATGTTAAGGCTAATGTTGAAATCCTTTACACCGAAAATGAGCATACTTTCTTTGTCCAAATATGTTTATCTCTATAATATAAAAGGGGATAAATTCGTAGGATCAGAACAGTGGCGGATCCAGAAATTTTCATAAGGGGGGCCCACTGACTGCCATAAGAGGGGGCCCGCTTAGTAATGCTTCAGTGATTCCCTACATAATCAACCAAATTTTCCCCACATAAGGTGGGCACGGGCACCCTGGGCCCCCTAAATCCGCCTCTGCAGAACGTATTTATGCCAGTATCTGTTTCCCGCAAAAACATGTTTGTTTACACAACGAAGCGGCGCTTTAAAAACACCACAGAGACCAGATCCAACAAATAAAATAAATATAATTCAAACATTAATTAGAAATTTTATTTATGTCTTAAATATACTTGGCTGCTAAAATGCAAAAGCATAAATGTATACGTACGAAAATGTAGCCTGTGCATTTTAAATATATTAAAACATTTGAAATTTACAATGTCATCGTTGTCCAAACATTCTTAGAAACAATGGGTTCATTTGAATTTCCACATGTAGTACTTTGATTTCAATTCTACGATAATTGGCCATGAATACTCTTCAAATTCAAAAAGACAGACAACAATTAAAAAAGTAAGGACTGACCAACACTACATTTAAAAAAACCGGGATGATCTCATGTGCTCCGAAAGGGTAGGCATGTGCCCCGTTGTCAACGGTTGCTCTTCTTAAACCTTGAATTGTTTGAGGTTGCGAGCGCCTTGCCGATGAGACTTGAAGATAGGCTAGTTAATAAGCGTGTCTCCCGTCCTATTCTAATATTGGTATTTTTGAAGACTTTTTAGTAATCAGATTTTCTTATTTTAGGATTTGCACAGTACCATCGTACGCTGATATATTAAAGGTCATACACTGAGTTTTCTTATAAAAATAATTAAGGAGATGAGGTATGATTGCTAATGAGACAACTATCCACCAAAGTTCAAATAAAGTGGATGTAAGCAATTATAGGCAACCATACGGCCTTCAACACTGAGAAAAACCCATACCGTATAGTCGGCTATAAAAGGTACCGACATGAAAAATATGAAACAATTCAATTGAGAAAACTAACGGCCTAATTTATAACAAAGCAATTAACGAAAAACAAATATGACAGACATGAACCGTCCAACGATAACCACTGAACTACAGACTTGGGACAGGTACTTAGTAGTTCCCCATAGAAAAATAAATTTTGCGATTTCCATACAAATGGTGGCGCCAGAGTATGATTTTTGCATGGAGCAGTCTGTCTATAACCCAAATAATGTCAGTCGTTATATTCCGCCGATTTCCGACTTATCTCCGATTTCTACATTAACCTCGACAGGTTTATAGGCCGCTAGATGGCGCAGAAATATTCGAGTTACTCTTGTCTACAGTTTTGACGAGTTTCTTATGTTTTGATTTCACCTATTTTTTTAAGTGACACATAATATTATATAAGAAGCTCGTAACGTAAAATAATGTTACTGAATGACTGCATTCATTTGGCCATGTATACGCACCTTACTAAGTGGAAATAATTAGGCATTTTCTGTAACATAAAATACAATATCAAAAAGATAACGTATAAGATGCTCTGTAGTAATCCTGAGTATGCTGCTATAGGGTCATAAAATCCCTCAATTTTGTATCTATACATCCAGTTCATGATATACAGAGCACGATATGATCCCATGGCGAACAAATAATAACCGATCATTCCTTCTGCTTCGCCGTTCTTGATGATCATGAAAAATTGTGGCAGGATTGCGACAGACTCTAAATATATTGAAAAAGTCCAACAGAACTGCAAAAGTTGAACTGGTTATTAGTGACAAAAATAATATTATAAAATCTGGCTAACATAGGTAAATACTAACATAATAATAGTAATATGTATTAAGGATATGAACATAAATGTTTATAAATTATTAACAAAGTAGGCAACGATCCAATTAACCGCCTTAATTTCAAACATATCTACACGGGCTTATTTCGTACGTCATAGTCATCAGACGGGACTCGGGCTGTGGCTGTTATATGGTGTTGACTCGTTTGCAATTTAAGAGTTTAACATATATTTGAGCTTGTCCTGTACTGATAAATGTCGAATTCGAATCTTAACTAAACCTAAATAGTTTGGAGTTTTGGACTTACTTGAGTTGTCCAGTTAACACCTCTATTAAGTCCTTTAACACTATTCCAACGCCACGAGTGCCACTAATGCCACTAATGGAGCACAATTCGCTTACTCATCCGAAGCACCTGATTGCACCCCGGTTGTCTATGGGGTTCGTTTTGCGCAATCTAAAGTTTATGTTACCTTTATTGTTTTTGGCGTGTTGTTTGTCTCTCTTTCACGTATGAATTTCAATAGCTGTATCGTCTTACTATTTTTAGAAGCTTTGATTATGAACAACTGAGTCAAAAACAATTTAAAGAATTGTCTGATTATAAAAATATGAGATTAATTTTCCAAATGCATTTATAGACTCACCTCTGATAGTGACAATTCATGATTAACGAAAAGAGCCAGTACACTAGCAGACATGATGAGTATTTCTGCACGAAATGTATCATTACTTCTGTCGTAGGTATATCTCAACTTGATGTAAATCAAATATAATGTGACATATGACGTAATGATGTAAATTACTTTTAAAATGGTGTTGTATACAGAAATAACAGAGAAGAGATCCAAGTATCTTGTGGTGTATACTAAGGCAAATAAAATCCGACTTTTACCAGAAATACCTGAAAAAGATTAACAAAGGTCATATATTTTCGATTGACAGTGTAAAAAGCGTACATATAGGCTTATTCATTAGTCTTTAACGCACAATTATAATTAAGAAATTTATAAATCATTTTGTTATTTCATTTTCTAAATTAAGTTATTGTCATAGTTACGGTCATAATGTTATGCAATTACTGTCTTTTGATGAGGTAAATATGTGGTTTTAGTGACTTTTGAAAAACTGATATATTCACTGAGGCCAAAGGCCGAAGTGAATACCTGTTTTTCAAAAATCAATTAAACCACAAATTGACCGAAACAAAAGACAGTAATTGTTTTATTCCATATTCCTAGAGAAAACGATGTATTTAATGACCCAAGTCAATTGTACATCAAACATTTTACCATAACATTACATGAAAAAAAAAATTAATCAAGTTATATTGTTATGAGAAATTTCATTGATTTTTTTGTTTGTTTTCAAAATGGTTATTGTCATGATTGGTTTAAGACGATAGCAAAGATTTGCTTCGATTACTGAAGGTTCAATTATATATCATAATGGATTCATATCCCATCCCGGCTTACTTTGGAGATGACAAGAGTGTTTTCGGTAGATAAACTCATCATAGTTCCAGGCTTAAACTTTTGTACGCCAGACGCGCGTCTGATACCGAGGGACAAAAAAAATCACAAGTCAAAGAATGACAGAAACCGGCATTGCCAAAAATAAAAAAAAAGACAGAAAAGACAATTGAGCGACACGAAATCGACCACATACAACTTACTTCAAATGAAGACGCTATTTCAAATTTTTTTGTGAACAATTGAAAGTGTATTTACGAATTTATCTTCAACGTTTTAAATGGTTTTACATTTTATGAGTGAACTGTATACTATAGCTTACATATATGATTAAAAGGGAACGAAAATGTCAACGAGTCAACAACCCCGAAACACAAGAAAAGAAAAACTGTTCATATGTCATCGTCTTACATGAAACACAAGTGTCTTTGCAGAGTTCTCGATAAGTGGTGGTCCTAGGATTTGACCACCACATTTTGGGAAGGACCAACATAATTTTGGTAATTTGCAATAGAAATAATAGTGAGGACCGGCATATTTTCTTCAAGGACCACCAGGGAAAAAAGATTTCGAGAACTCTGTCTTTGCCAAATCTCATGCTCTCCTATGCTCTAACTTGAGTTGCTGGGCTTTGGTCTGAATGAGAGGGTCTTCATTTCTGTATTCTTTAATTGTTCAGGTCATTATTCTATCTTTATATCTGAGGCACTTATTATTCTCTATTCTTTATTTGTTTGTCCATTTTACTGTAGTCTGCAAATCCCACCAATACCCTAAGATATTGTTTGGGATAACTTTATTTTTCATGAAGTGAATTTGTTAGTGTCCAAGTAGAAGCAGGTATAATTATGACTGTCTGAACTCCGCGTGTACACCTCAAAATCTAGATTGTACGATAAACTAGGATGGGATCGAACCTTAAAATTGGACCAAAAAAACAAGTAAATGCTATATATGAACATGTTTCTAGCCACTTATATATGTTTTTATTCAATCTTATGGGGGACATGTACATACATATAGCACATCTAGGAAAATTTTATGCTACCTTTTTGGTATAGTGTACTATTTATCCGATTACCACTATGCTGACGAAACGAGTGACTGGCGTACTGAATAGTAATCTTGGTATCATCAGACTTTTTAAGATATGAGCTTTGTAACTGTCCCATACGCTTCTGCATCAACTCAATTATATTTTTTATCATTGTTTAATTTTGAGGGAGTAAATAAATTCCACTTTAAAATACCAACACTGAATATAGTATTTAACAACTACTTCAAATCACAGGCATTTGTCTCAGAAAACATTTTCCTATATACCTTAATATAACATTAAGGTATATAGGAATTTTTTTCTGAGACAAGTGCCTGTGTTTCAAATGCAAGTTCAATATCTGTGTTACACCTTGTAATTTTTAATTAATATATTTTTGATAAAGTTTCAAACATTTTTGTCGTAGTTTTTGTTATATCACATTTTATTCATCGTTATTTTTAATTTAAGAATAAAGAAAATTAAAAAAAAAAGTTTTTATCCCTTGATTTCATTTCAACTGCAACAGTGGGAGAAAGACTGGATGATGAGCTTCAATCCGGAAAAATGTGAAGTCATCCGCATAACCAACAAGCGGAAAATAACTAGCGCCGACTATTCCATTCATGGCCATGTTTTACAACTGACAGACCGGAAATACTTGGGCATTACAATCGACAGCAAGATCACATGGGGTCCACATATCAGTAACATCACGAAAAAGGCAAACAACATCTTGGGATTCTTGGGTAGAAATATAAGCAGCTGCCCAAAAAACACCAAAGAAACAAGCTACAAGACCCTTGTCCGACCACAGATTGAATACGCGTCTACTGTCTGGGACCATTCAACCAAACAACATACCACAGCCATCGAATCTATACAGCGACATGCAGCCAGATTCATCATGAGTGACAACAGGAGAGATAGCAGTGTAACATCAATGCTCCAACAACTACATCTAGAAAGCCTGCAGTCACGCAGATATAAGGCCCGCTGCACCATGATATTTCGAGTCATCAACCAACTGATTGAAATACCATCACTATCGCTACAGCCGGTTCACCTAGCAACCAGGGGACACACACAGAAATTTCAGCAAGTAGCTTGCTCCGCCAGAATCTACCAGGACTCATTCTTCCCCGCTGGTATAGTCCTTTAAATTGCAACTCGATCCCTGCCACAGACCATGGTCGCGGCTGATTCTCTTGACTCCTTCAAGGAGAGAATCAGCACGTACAGCTTATAAGGACCAACTTGTTTTTATCCTGCTTTTAACCTGTCTCATACGACTCCGATTTTAACTTACATAGTCCATTGTGCGATAATGCCCCAGAGGAGCCCGGCACAGTGAAGAAGAAGAAGGTTATTTAATTGTTTCAATCTCGAATTATTGATGTTATTTTCATGTCAAAAGTTTATGCACTTTTGGGCCCTTAATTGGAATAAAATATTCTTGTTTTTTTTTTTTTTTAAGTATTACTAAAATGAACACATTGTTGTTAAAGGCACAGTGACTGGTGCATGTTTATGGATTGTCAATTTTCACAAATTTTGACACCAGTAATAAATTCAGGATGCGTTCTAGCTAAATATAAATATTGAATATCTATTTTGCGAGATGTTATTGAAGTGATATAATTAGAGTTATTTCCCTTAGAACTTTCGTTTTGCTTTTTGCTTTGTAATGGAGAGGATGTATTATAGGATAAATATTTCGTCGTGATTTTAAAATGTTTTGTTCTCATGGCACGTCCCTCGTTTTAACAATTATGATTGTATAAATGTCCCTCGCTCATGTCATTGGCCCTTGATCAGTAGATTGGTGAATATATATATATACAATCTAGAATATCCTATATCCGATTTCTGTCACAGAAAAATTAAAAATAGCCTTTCATGATGTTCATGACGTCATAATTATTTGGACTAACGATTTTCAATTTCAGCTACTTCCTTGATAAATAAACTTCCACTTCCACTCCATTTGAACTCTGGTGGATAGTTGTCTCATTGGCAATCATATCACATCTCCTTATTTTTATATTTAAATTATATTGATAATTATTTTACATGAACGATTAAAAAAATAAATGAGTAAACCGGAAAATGAATAAAAATCAAAAAAGACCGAGGGGGTCAAAGGTATGACTTACCATTCACGGATTGAGCTTTCCATATATAGCTCAACAAAATGATGATAGCGACAACATGTAGCATGTCCCCACAAAACCGGAAACTATTCAAATTTCCGATTATATTTACCATTTTTACAAATCAGGTGAAGAGAGTAGGGTCTATGAGCAACATCCACGAGCATACCCGGACACGGTGATACCGGAAGTCCACGAGCATACCTGTGAAAGTGAAAGTAGAAAATAACATATAAATAGATGTAACTGGCGTTGTGTAATTTTTATAGTTTGGTTAGATTATAGAAATTCGTACACTTTTAATAAGCAATGCAGTGTGTAAAATAATGAAAGTTGTTTTGGAATTAGAAAATAAATATCCAAGTAGACGTAATTACTAGATTAGCGTTGTGTACGAGGCGTCATGGTATATTATTAATCAGCTTGTAAAATAAACATTAATTTAGCATGGCATGGCAAAATTGAGACTACTATGTTGATAAATTAACACAATCAGTGGCGGATCCAGAAATTTTCATAAAGGGGAGGGAACTGACTGCCGCTTCAATCATGCTTCAGTGATTCCTATATTACCAACATGAACCACATTTTTCCGACAGTGTGGACCCCCTTTCCCACAATTAACCCCTGGATCCGCCTATGAAAATGTAGCGGCGTAAGAAATATTGAAAGCTATTCATTCATCATTGCAGTTTGTCTTAGATTATTATAATTAGGATTGAATTTATAATAAAGAAATATTGATAATAACTATGTGAAAGTAATCTTATTTATTTTATACGCCCGTTTACGGGATGTATTATGTATACCATTGGTCCGTCCGTCTGTCCGTCCGTCCGTCGACAAGAAACTTTGGTGAATTGTTTAAATCTATTGACGTAATTAAGCTCCCTTTCGATTTTTATAAATTTTGGATTTTACGTTTACTAGTTATATATGGGGTTTAATTCATTAAAAAAGGGGGGTTTTCCAGTTTTCGGACAATAACCCAATAATGCTTACAGGCAGTTTTCGTGAAACTTTGGTAAATTGTTTATATTTATTTTTGTAAACTCCCATTCAATTTCTATAAATTTTATATTTTACGTTTCTGAGTTACAGGATTTTATTCATAAAAAGAGGTGATTTTGGCGACTGATTTATATCTATTAAGATAACCTCCCTTTAGTGTTTTTTTATATAAATTTCTGATATGACATTGAGAAGTTATTTGAAAAAGCGACGGGCGTATCTTGCGCTCATGGCGCAGCTGTAAATTTATGTTATGCGATAATTGTGTAATATTTTTATATGTTAGATCAAGCGTTTTATGTTTTGCAGTTGAATTTAATTGTTTTCATTAATAATCATTTAATATCATCAAAGATCTAATCAAAGATGAACATTAAAAAAAATATATTTAAATTTCTTTGTTTAACTGAACCCTAATGATTTGCATATATATGGTGCCCTAGTAAATTGATATGTAAGGAACACGGAGTTATAGAAGCCGGATTACCCACCCTCCCAATTTCCTGGAGCCCGGCTGCCATAGTGCCTAGTTGACCTAGTATTCCATATTTGTATCCAATAGGAGTGATATAAAAGATAAAAAAGAGCTTGAGATGGCGAGAGAGAGTTTAAAGTGAGGAGAGGACAATATACGTTAATAGTAATCGTGGAGAACCGTATTGTTGATCCTGAAATTAGATGTTGTACATTTCTATACTTGTTACCTTGTTATGGACTTGGTCAAGTGTTTTGAATAGTACAGTATCGAACTTTTACTCAACTTTGATTCTATTTTTACTGACAAGGATTTGTTCAGTCTACACCAGGTAATATTATAGTATATCCATTTTGTTTATGTCACATCCGACTCCAATGCTCTCTCATGTACGATATAATTGCTTAGAAATCAATGCTGTCAACGCAGTAGTAAGAACAAGAGTGGAATATAACGCAGCCATTTCGGATCCCTATACGCAAGACATTATAGATAACATAGAGCGTGTACAGAGAAGAGCAGCTTGATACATTTTCGATGAACGAATCAATTAAGTGTCACTAGCATGATAAGCAAGCTTAACTGGATACCTTTATACCAACGAAGAGTAATAGCCTGGAATAAATTGCGGAATCGACAGCTAGGATAGTGAAATCTTCCACTATGGAAGCTTTCAAGACACTGATTTCGTAGATGATGGAATGTTTTATCCTGCTCCTACTGTACAGCATGCACAGTATTTTTTTACTATTTTCCTCAGCAGATTATGGGTTAGGTAGTTCACCTGCCACTTGTATTCTTAATGATATTCGCACGGAGACTATGCCAAATGTCCGTATCGCCAGAGAATCGGGCACTGTTCCTAAAAACCCAATCCTTATAGAGTTGTCAAGGAGACCAATAATAAGCAAAGTGATAGAGGAAATGGTCGGAGAAGTTTTGGTTGATATGGATTAGCTTACCTCTCAGTAGTGGTCTCGTTGCAGTTACAGATCTTTTTTTTCCAAATAATAGGGTAGTATCATGAATATTTAATTATTGGATTATTAGCGATAATAAGCCTAATAATTTCAACGATAGTCTTGAAATTTGTATGGAATTCCGTCATTTCTGATCATTAATCAGAAAACGCTGTATATGCATGGTCCAGGAAGAGGCGAAGCCCTAATCGCATGTATTTGGCAGAGTCTGAAAAATGAATGTTCTGATATGTACTGAACAACGAATTCTTACCGCTTAATATTACATCTACGAGGGTACCTGTGAAATATTTGGTATATCTAAACTTTAGAGATTACATCCACGAGGGTACCTGTGATATACATGGTGTATTTAACCATTATATATCACATCCACGAGAGTACCTGTGATATATATGGTGTATTTCACCATTATATATTACATCCATGAGGGTACCTGTGATATACATGGTGTATTTAACCATTATATATTACATCCACGAGGGTACCTGTGATATATATGCCGTATTTAACCATTATATATTACATCCACGAGAGTACCTGTGATATATATGGTGTATTTAACCACTATATATTACATCCACGAGGGTATCTGTGATATATTTGGTATATCTAAACTTTAAAGATTACATCCACGAGGGTACCTGTGATATATATGGTGTATTTCTCATTGATTTACCATGGTTGATTAAAATGTATTGAAAATGTTATCAAGGCTACACATTCTGTATGTATGTGCCTGACCCAAATCAGGAGCCTGTAATTCAGTGGTTGTCGTTTGTTACATATTTGTTTTTCGTTCATTTTTTGTACATACATTAGGCCATTAGTTTTCTCGTTTGAATTGTTTTACATTTGTCATTTCGGGCCTTTTATAGCTGACTATGGGGTATGGGCTTTGCTCATTGTTGAATGTTGTACGGTGACCTATAGTTGTTAATTTCTGTATCTGTCATTAGGTCTCTCGAGGAGAGTTGTCTCATTGGCAATCATACCACATCTTCTTTTTATATGTATTAAGATATTGCGCAAAGTTTCAAGATTTCCCAAGTGCCCACCAAAATAAAAATATTTATGATTATTTAACAAATAACAAACATATATATATATGTTACTACAGATGAAGAAAATTTTAGAAATAAAAGTAGACAACTCGACATGAAATTATCTGTAATAACAACATGTATGTCATTTTCTCTAATAACTTATTTAAGTTACATGTATACCCTTGACTGACTACTGAACGTATCTTTGTTTGGCTTATGTCGAACTTATGTGGTTTCAAACTATGGTGATGAAGGACTAATTTGGTGATTGCCCACTGGGGTGTTAGACTATTAAAGTGTCAGACTCATGGGGTGTCAGGCTAGAATCCGAGTCCGTTCGCCAAAAACACGTTCGGGATGGGGACGAAATCCTCTGAAGATCAAGTGTTACCGTGAAAAATATACCATTTCTGTCATTTTAAAATCCCAAATAGCAATATACTTGTTCGGATGAGAACAAAACTTTACTAAATACAATGGGCACCTGAGATCACCCCAGGTTTTAGATTATCAGCTTGTTATCAACTGATGAGTTTGAATTATACTTTGGTATCATTCGCCACTCTTTTAAAATTTGATTAGGGTTTGTTTTAATGTTGATTTCAGTGTGTTGATTTGGAATCTAATGGTCCTTTGTTTTGGAAAAAATCCAGACTACTACTTAAGAATATTTGAAAGGAGATGTTGGGTAAACCGAGCAATCGAAAAAAATCTAAACTTTAAAAAAGTAAATTGAAAGTTCTATTCATTATTTTCACTTTTATAACATTGTACAACTTTCAACCCTTTTACGGAAAATTTCGTTAAAGGACGATGATAAAAATAATTTTCATAGATGGTCAGGTGTAACATAAAATGCAAGACAAACACTTAATTGCTTTAACCAATTAACTTATCTGAGTAGAAATTCACAGTAGATTCAAAGTTTGAGAGAAAATGAACAAATTTAAAAAAAATGATACCAGTTGATTAAACAGTACATTTCGTCATTTACGAGTCGTCGAAAGCATTATAATTGATCATGTGCTTTAAAAAGTTCCTTTAATTTATTTGGATCAAAATATTTCACCCTCAAAATTCATGTGCACGCCAGGGCGTTTTGACGTAAACGTAGCTACGCGCATGATTTTTGGTTAGTGTATTGCTATAAATATATTTTTTTCCACAAGTTAAAACAACAATCATTATTTTTAAACACACAACAAAAACACCAAATTTAGCTGTGTATAAATACCAATTAGCAGTAATCATACATTTAATAATTAATCATCAAATTAATAAATAATAATTCCTAAAATTTTATTCAGGAAAACATAATTTATTTGGTATATACATATAAAAATATATCTAATAATTCAACAGGAATTTGAATAAAAATTTGGCTCGAACAAGTAGGGTGCTAACGGACTTCGGGGGAGAACATGTGAGGTGCGAACGTGTAGGGTGCGAAAGGACCTGATACCGTCAGACTATTTGGAGGTCAATTTTATATTGGGTCTGCCCCCTGCCCGCCCTCTCAATCCCATGTTCCCTTACCCCTTTCTGCCTTCTTATCATTATTATACTATTAATTCATTTATACCATTTTCCCTGTAACTCCAGCTTTCCAATGAACATGAACTTGATGAAGGTGGAGTTTAACTTTGATATCTGTCTTGGCTTGTACTGAGTAATTGGACAAAGTGGACAGTGATACGACGAATAATCACCATTACAGCAGTCTGTACATCGCTTTAATTGTGCTTCCAAACGGTCTATATCTTTGAACACAAAGCTTTCATTACAATCTTTTGGGTGTCCATGCTCCCCACCCTCCTGGGAGACAAATTTGTGTAGGGACAGAAACAAGCGATAAGAGTATGTTCTGTCATAACTTTTACAAGATATCTTATGTGCAGTGTGTACATCTATAATAAACTCAATTAAGTATGTTATTATTGCTAATTGTACATGTTAAAAATTAAAACTTGTCCAGTAAGTATAATATCAACAGTAATTTAAATGTTCTTGACAATAATTTTCTGCATGCCAATTATTTTGAGCTACTTTCATTTTAATAATATTTTCAATTTTGATTGGTGTAAAATTTTGAAGTTCTGATTATCTAAACCTTTTGCGCATGCCATAACACAGGTACACTCGTTACTTTTCCGGTACGATGGTGACTGGTACGATCGTGGATGTTGCTTGTAGACGCTATTGCATTACATAGTGAAAGTTAAAGATAGATAATTCAGAATAATAGTCCAGGTAGAATGTTAACAGGTGTGTCTATTAACCATAACAAGCACACAAGTTGGTTTTAAAAAATGCAATACGTGAACCATAGAGGACTTTTTTGAGCGTGTTTTTAATTTAACTAAAATCTGAATTACGAAATTATGTCCATTGCTGGTCACCTAGTAGTTCTCGCCAAGTACTCTATTGAATTTCAGGTCAATTCACCAGAATTTTCGAAAGAATTGTTAATAAATTTTAAAGGAAATTCTTCTTTGCAATTTATAAATTCATCTGTAAAGACAAAATTATGATTTTTTTCCAACAATCAAGTACCATAATTGTAGAACGGTAAACGTGAAAACGACGAAAATCGAAATTCACTTTTTGTTTAGTAGTCTAAAACATGCCATTTGAATTTCAATTTATTTCAAAACATGGTAGTCTATTTATCATTTGGAAAAACACGAAAATTAAAATTTTTCAAATAATCAAGTACCGTAACTCTGGAACGGTAAACGTGATAACAAAAAAATGAACTAAACTTGTCTTTAGTGATTCAAAACATTGCATTGAAATTTCAATCAATTTGAAAAACATGAAAAAGGGGTTCTACATTTACATTTGTAATATCTGGAAACCAAAACTTTTTTTATCGTTTCAACATTCAAGTACCACAAATCTGGAACAAAGTTAACTCGACGAAAACCGAATTTAACATGCCTTACTAGTCCAAACCATTCCATTAAAATTTAAATTAATTCCAAAACGCGGTCCTCTATTTATTATCCGGAATCGAAAAGTGTGACGGAAGGACGGGCGTGAGGATTCCTTCATACGACAGAGTCTCCCGGCTTTGTGGGGGACTCTGTCGAGCGGCGGTATAAAAAAGGAACACGTGAACCAGTGAACAGTTCTTATATACTAAACCAAAAAGTCCACAGTAAACGGTTTCAGTGGTGTAAAGAAAATGTTTTTTTTTTTATTCTGTAAAATAAATAACGGTCGACAGCGTTGAGTTTTTGCTGCTAAGCGACACTAAAAATTTGGCAAAAAGTTGACATAATTCAAACAAACATTCATTCTATTCCCATGTTTGTCATGTAATAGGTAAGAATAATATATTGACAGTAGAAATATGTGAAAAAATTTTACAAAGCTGAAATACAAGACAATTCTGGAAAGCTCTAATGAAAATTTATAAATAAAAAATACCAATGAACAAATGAAAAGAAAACTCCGAACTGGTTTTCACAGTAAAGAAAAGTCATAACACTGAACCGTTCTTAATCACCCATAGATTTGTACATACTAGTACACTGTGTATCATCGCCACCGGAAATTGGGTACCAACGAAGCGGAGAGAAAGGAGAGAAAAAATAAACATTTCACTATTGACGCTGGTGGACATCTCAAATCGAGGATCTTAATTACAAACATGATGATTACAGATTTCCTATCCTAAACATCTTATTCTTGAGTTGATTCTAGGATTTTGGAGCATAAGATTGTATAGTTCTAGGTATTAACACATTACTTTAAAAACTATTAATTTAGAAATAAAAGCTATTTATCAATGTCCAAAAGGGGGAGAACATAAAATGAGATTATTTCATGCAGAAATCAGGATAGCCATACAGCATCTTTTACAAAGCAACTTTTGTTGGAAGTTCAGCATTTTTATATTTTAAATCAAGTTATATATATAGCACGCCTTTTACGAATTAACGTATTTAATTCACGAAAAGCGTAGCTTTGAGTGCATTAAATATGTTAATGAGTAAGGCGTGGCTATATATGATTTGTAACATTAATGGGCTATGACACACGTCAAAGGTTAAATGTTGACCAATTAAACTTTACTGTACTTTTCAATATGTCGATCAAATAGTGGCGTGTTACTATATATGATTTCCAGAAATTTAACACATGCAGCAGATGTCAGATGGATTTGTGTGTCAGATACAGGTACATTAATGATTTAAATGAATTGTTGCCGTGGGATTCAGGCTCGATAGCCATTTACGTGTTATAGAAAATGTTTTCTCCCAAAACTCTTGAAAAGGGGGGATGCAAAATTTTATACGATGTTTATCTGCCCTTCAACTCGAAAATGACGTGTAGTTTCAAAGGAGTTTTATCGTTGTGATAAGAAGGAAACTTTTATAATACCAACTATGAAGGTAATTAATACTATTCTTCCATTCCCAGATCGGTTAATTGATTGCAATGGTTGCATGTTGAATGCGTGTAAGATCCAGGGACAAAAATTTGAAGCATGATCAATTCACGGAGATAGGCCTTTATAGAATATAGAAAATAACTAAACATCCAGTGACATATATTTTTCATTAATTTCGACACGATAAAACAGGTATCCAACCAAAATAACAGTAGGAAAATTTATAGTCATTTCTATTACATTCCGTTTTATTCTTTCATTAAGTGGAGGAAATTAAACGACTAAAATTCCAGTGACAATTTTTTTGGAATATTTATATTGGCACGATAAAAACAAGTATCCACCAATTTATCAATATCGCCTCTTCGTTTATAGACCACGTTATTCCTTTTTGTAGCTCTCCTCGAGCATTCATTTGTTTCAAGTACAATGTATAGGGAACCATTTTTAATTTAGGGTTAGGTTTACAAGTTTGGCTAGTGTATGGGTAAGCCCCCCCCCTTTTTTTCTCGATTTGTTTTTGATATATTGTTGTGTATGCATTTTGTTTACATTTATTAGGACATTTTATGGTCATTGATTTCATAGTTTACTAGGCCAAGGAGGCGGAGCTAGACAGTGAAATAACAACTTTTGAGATGGAAGTTAGAGCACTGGTCTAAGCTCCTCCCATTTTTTGCTTTTCCTATGACAAGCGACACACGGCGGGACTGGAGAGTGCAATAACTAAAAAATCATTCAGTTAACGCACCTCTAAAAATAACCGAAGTTAACTCACTGGAAGATCAAAGGAAAAATTACCATTCATGTTACAATAACAATTAGTTTGCCACAGGAGCCGCTTCAGTGGTAGATTGGTCTCAATAGTTCATCTAAAGCGATCACAAATTGATCAACTCCGAGGTTGTTTGCAAATCAAGCAGGTGGCAATATGCCTTGACTCTGACCTTAATTGATAAGGATTGCCAATTTAATCACTTGAATCAGAATTGTCATTGAATTTTTTTTTTTCAGATTGATGCAGTATTGTCTTTCTCAAGATATAAGACTTTAGGAGAATATTCTGAATAAATTAATGGTAAGTTTTTACTAAAGGGAATCCTGATGGTTGATTGTGGTCCATTATGCATACAAAACACCTGAATGAGGAAGACAGCTGGATCAATATAGCATTGGAACAATTTTACAGTACTATGATAGAAACCAGCATATGCTTTTATGCTTTTTGATATTCAAAACAAACTCAGTCATTATTTATTTCGCTATTCCACAAAACCTAATTTTTATGAGATTCTGACAAGTATTGCAGATTTGATCGGATTGATAAAAAGCATACTGAATGATGTATTGTACCAAAAAGTAAAATAGCAAAAATACCGAACACCAAGGAAAATTTAAAACGGAAAGTCCTTGATCAAATGGCAACAGTTAAAAGCTTACATCAAACGAAATGAAAACAACTGTCATATTCCTGACTTGGTACAGGCATTTCCTTATGTAGAAAATGGTGAATTAAACCCGGTTTTGTAGCTAGCTAAACCTCAGTCCCATAGATTTCCATTATATTGACAACAAATATGAGCTCAAATTGTTTGAAATATTTCAAAGGTATTTTCATTGTTTTCAAATACTGTAAAATCCGTTAAGATTATACAGTATATTCTAGAGCCTAACCTGTACGACATGTGACGCCTGTAAATGACACGGAAACCAGGCGTAGAAATCATACTTTATTCTGGCGTCATTGCAGTTTAAGGAATGCATGTCCAGGCGGAAACCAGGCGTAGAAATCATACTTTATTCTGGCGTCATTGCAGTTTAAGGGCATACGATATAGTTTTGATCCCGTATTTAAATTTTGATGAAAATTTGCATGTAGGCTATTTTTACCTGATTAAATCAAATATGTAATAAAAATATACCTTCATGTGCTACTTTTGAGTAAATTGAGGTTCAAATTTCAGATATTTCCTCAAAATACGGATTTGTGGACGTATTTTTCCTTTCGATAGAAATACATAACTTTTTGTTTTAAAAGATAAACACGATCTGTTTTTGTTAAATTATTTGTAATTTATGTGTTATATAAATATTGCATAAGTTTGTACATTTTATTTTACAAATAACTCAAATTTATCAAATGTTCATGAATGTAGGAAAAACCGTCATTTTTGCTGTATATTAATCAAATTTAAAAATTGCACTATTTACGTTTTCATGAAAATTGGTACACACAATCATCTTACGTTATTAAACCAAATGTCATTTTAAAAAGAGGGTCCATGAACTCGTTTTCAAGTTAAATCAGTTTGAATGATAAAAATCAGCCGAAAACTGCATCTTTTCCCGATAAGTCACCGTTTGACGTCGCGAAAATAACAATTTACGTTAGCAACGTCATTACATCCCCTGTAACTGTATCGTATGCCCTTAAGGAATGCATGTCCAGGCGGAAACCAGGCGTAACCCAGGCGGAAACCAAGCGTAACTGAGGCGGAAACCAGGCGTAATATTTAAATGAGTATGCCTGGTCGACAGAAAACCAGGCGTAATATGCAAATGAGTACGCCTGGTCAATAAATAAACCAAGCGTAATATCCTTACATAATACTAAACTTAATTTAAATCAGTGTATTACGCTAGCTGTGTACTTTGTGTTATTTGATACAAACTTGTACTGTTGCTTAAAGTTCTCACTGTTTGACATAAAACTTGAAATATTAACCATTGAAGAAACTATAAAATAAATACATATTAGACAGACACTTGCTCACATAAGTTTAAGTTTAAATAAGAATTATGACAATTAATTTTTCTTGAAATAAAACTAGTATTTTAACTAAGTTGTTTTGAAAATTAATGTTTTTGTAACTAAAAAATCAATGATAATTCTGCAATTTAACTTGTGAAAGATTCAAATGTTATTATCCTAGGATGAAGGTTTCCAGAATTTGAAATTAATGTTAAAAAATAAAAACTTAATAACTTAATTACTCACATAATTATTATTTACCATGTATACTACTTTCCTTTCATTCATCAATTTGATTCCATAATTCCAATTTCAAATTCTTCCAGAAAGCACAAAAAAAACAACTAATTTCCCCTGAATATATAAAGCTGCCATATGTCCAACTCTTGCAAGCTAATACCAGAGAGCCAAATATTGAAAAAAAATTCCCATGATCCTTTAAACAAAGCATTATGGGTATTATAATTTACGCCCTTCCAACAGTTTTACGCCCGTAGGAAAATTTACGCCATGCTTATTTCAATTTACGCCTGGTTTACCACTTTTTTCTACGCCTGGAAGTGCTACAAATTTACGTTTCCTGCTCCATTACCCCCGGATCTGGACACGTAACTACCACTTACGCCTGGTTTACGCCAGATTTCCAGGCGTAATACGCCTTATAATTTCGTACGGGATACTTTACAGATGCTCATGTCCAAACACACCCTGTTCCCAGCAATCTCTACAGCAGAAACAATAGTATCTGTTCTTAAATGTCAAAGACCATTAATTGTTTTTGCTATCTTGAACTGGACTTTTTGTCAGTTGTTCTGGTTGCCATTGCAATACAATAGATTTTTCAATCATATTCAGCAGATTTTGAACTGTAACCTATTGCATTGTCGATAGCCAGTAATAGATGTGCCAAACACAAACAATTGACGTGATTGGTGTATTGCCCTTTTTCTGTAGAGTTGTAGAATTTCCTTATATAAAGCATTTTTTGTCCGTAAATAAGTCAACTTCCTCTTTTCTTCCAAATAAGGAAAATATTTTGTTGGTGAACTTTTGGTGTAAACACTTAATAGTATTTAAATATATAGTATGCCTTAAATTCATTTGTTTATGTCTTCAGAAAAATACCCTGTCAACAGAAATAAATATTGTTCATACGGTTGACCCCAAAAAACTAAGAAATATTGTTTGTGTTTCAGATGTACATCAAATCATGCTACAATGATCAAACCAGGAGAATTCTTTGAAGAAAGTACGACATAGGAGTAGGGTCTCACCTAGAACAAAATTAGTATTTTTATTTGCACAGGAAATTAATTACCAGCTGTCCATCTGATGTCACAATGTTCGTATCTGGATGGCAACTTTGATTCCAATGAGACAGAGCTGTTTAAAAAGTTAACTCTGTTTCACTCGGTCATCAACCTGATGTACTGAACATAACCAGTTAATTAAAAGAACAGTAACATATGGCAAGCCGTTTTACTATTTATTCTAACTTAAAGATATCTAACAACCTTATAAGGTATCTCATATAGTTTATAAGATATCTTGCATAGACTTAGTTTATAAGATATCTTATATAAAAAATATTTAAAAGATATCTCATATACTTTATAAGATATCTTATAAACTTTAGAAAATATCTTGTAAAGTTTATAAAGTTTCTTTTGTGGTGTTAAGTCTTTAAAATTGTACTAAACAGAACCTCATGGTTATTGAGTCAAATGCAATTGCCATGTTCCTTTGAAATTTTTATTATCCAATTAAATTAACTTATAGACTTTAATTTTTAACTTTTTGTATATTGTAGTAAAAAAAGAACAATTGAACTGATGAACTTAGAAACATCTGAAAGATAGACATAAGAAAAACCGAACTCATGGAAATAGGAAAGAGAAAGATTAACTCACAGAAACTAATAGGTAGATGAAACTAGCAAAATACTGAAATTACAAGAGAAACAATCAACATGATAGCTGCTTTTTCACCATTTTGATGAAAAGTCACGTACTGACTCAAATGATGAACATAAAACAAACTTAAGGATGTTTGCTCCTCTTGTTTTTGAAATTTTGCCAGATATTCGGAATCCTCTGGTTTTATCCATGTAGTGTTATTAAAAATTTTGCCCGCTAACCCCTACTTCTCTTTTCATAATTTTATTACATATAGTTTTAAAAGCCATATTTGAAAATCCTATAAAATCCTTGTTATTTTTTCATAGTTTTTGAAAGAAAAAAGGTGCCAATGTTAAATGTATGAAAAGTCTAGAGAGAATAATTTCCCGCCAAATTTTCAATGGCTTATATCTGGAAAACAAGCACACGGACCATTATTTTTTTTCTGCTTTTTTATTTCCTCTATTTATATACTATCAATTTATAACAGTCCTTTAAAAACCTTGTCATTTTGAAGGAGAGTAGCGAACATCCTTAACAGATGGACAAACCAACAAAACAAAACAAGTCAATTACAAATATTTTTGCCAATTCATATAACTGATATTTTGAAATTGTATATGGTCAAGAGTGGGAAGGAGATAGGTGTATAATGGTCAGAGTGGGAGAGAGAAAAAGATGATAAAAGAGGTAGAGAGAAAGAACAGATATTGTAAAGGTAAATTCGTCTTCAACCAAACATATAGCTTATGTTGTAAAGAAAGTAATTTATCAAAGTTTTGTACCTTTAGTATAAACTAATAAAGACCTGCTGAACCAACGCTTCCTATATTCATGTTGGTGGAGTACCAATGGTTTACAGGGTTGTCAAAAATAAATAATTATAATACCGCTTTAATATAAATGTTTTAAGTTCTAGTGTTAGTTTGGTTGAAAGTGGGTTAATCTGGCGAGAACACATTTCAGTAATATTTTTGTAGGTTTTTTGTTGCATTTTCTACATTCAAATTCTAGACTGCTTCTTGTTAATTTTGTATGAACTGTTACAAATTTATAGACATATGAGACATGAACATAAATTATAAAGTCACAATGTTCATTTAAAAAATACTTTCTATGTACCATTTTTACTCTATAAACATTGGGTATATATTATTTTTTCCTTTCTTGTCAGTATATTCATGACAAAATAGTCATCTAAAGGAAACGAAAAATCAACAGCAATATGTCTGACAGTAAATGTATCATATGGAACGCCATGACTGCCTTATGTTGATCAGCATTATATGCAGTGGTCACAACATTATATGCAGTGCTCACACCATTATATGCAGTTGTCACACCATTACATGCAGTGCTCACAACATTATATGCAGTGCTCACGACATTATATGCAGTGCTCACAACATTATATGCAGTGATCACAACATTATATGCAGTGCTCACAACATTATATGAAGTGCTCACAACATTATACGCAGTGGTCCCAACATTATACGCAGGACTGTCAATAATTGTATTATATGTCTCTGGTTGGATATATAGCAGTTTGAAAAACACTAATTTTGATCATTGAGAAGCTTAGTATTTCCTTAACTATACAACGTAATTAAAACGTTTAGCTGATTTTACAGAGTTATCTCCCTGTAGTGTTAGGTACCACCTTAAATAGATTAAACAATTGCATGTTAAACTTCCATGAGGTCTTCGAAAATATGTTATACAAAAGAAAAAAAATACAAATACACAAAACAATTAACTCTAGATTTTTACACTGAATAAGCATACATGTAAGTATTCAATGGATTCTGTAACTTGACATGGTAAAGTTAGAAAAAGAGCGAATTTGATCTTACATTCGGGTATTTGTTTAAGCAATTATATATCAATATAAGAATTATACATTATACTGAGACTAACATTCTTTTAATAAATATATCTGAATTTATGAAATTATGATGTAAATAATTTAAGTGTTTTAAAATTAAAAATTATTATGAAATGCGCTTCCTTCAACCAACATACGTAATAAATCTTAAGACTTTAAACCGTTTTTTGTTAACTAATGTTTGTTGCCTATAATTAAGAATTTTAACAGTGTTTCGGGATTTTTTGCTAAAACATTGGTCCCTTTTCAGAAGTGTCCCAACTACTACCTCGCAATGTATTCATTAATATTTTTGTTGCGTTTATATCATGTATATGCTTTTCTGACCTCGTGTGACTCAATTTTATTAATGAAATCTTTTGTATCTCGAATGTGAAAGTTAAGCCTTTTCAATAATGGTTTTATAATTAGATCAAGAAATCTCTCAATGCGTCTTCGTGGGAGAGTTATTGATGATTGGTCGGAAAAAACCTTAATTTCTCCTACTATCTGACCAGTTTGCAATGCCTCATTAATTATGTCTAAATTAGTTTTATGAATTTTTGAATTTCTTTTACTTAAGTTTGCCTCAAACAAATGTTATGAAACTTATACACAATGCTTATTACCACAAAATACAGATCACGTTTGAATTTTGGTGGCGTCACTTTATCCGTTCTAGAGTTATGCCCCTTTTCAAATGAAAAAATTGCTGAATTTTTCGTTTCCGTTCTCTAACTTTAGTTTTCCTCAACCAAATGTTATGAGACTTATACACAATGCTTATTACCACAAAACACAGATCAAGTTTGAATTTTGGTGGTGTCACTTTTACTGTTCTAGAGTTAAGCCCCTTTACAAACGTAAAAGATTCCGTTCTCTAACCTAAGTTTGCCTCAACCAAATGTTATGAAACTTATACACAATACCTATTACCACAAAAGTTAGATCAACTACAAATTTGGGTAGTGTCACTTTTACCGTTCTTAAGTTATGTCCCTTTATAACTTTATATGATATGCAAGCGGGGGCATCATCTGCGTCCCATTTACATATTCCTTATTTATTTTCTCCTCATTTTATATATAACACCACTTTCAAATTGTCATGATTTACAATAAAAAGAAAATATGATCCTCCACACACATGGCCATGAAAACACTGAGATATTATTTAGGATAAAAAAGTTCTAAGGTTCACGTATTGTCTTTTTTTTTTTAAAGCAACTTGTTCATATCTGTTAGATACTTAATCATGTAAAAATGCAAAATTCTGAAAATCGATGCCTATCATGACACATATAAGCTAGCGTATTATGGGACTTATGTCTTACAGAAAGCTGACTATTTTATTTAAAATGTATTTAAGCTTTTTTTAAACTGAGTACTGACTATAAAGTGGCACCTTGCTAAAGTTCTTCAGTAGGAAATGAACTCGAGGCGTATATCATACAAAATTTCCTTCGATATATCATTAACTAATTTTCATTATTTAACTTACATTATGCCATGCGTATTTCTTACGAAGAACAGAACTAGTTCATTCATTCAACTCTTAGTTGCATCATTTCCTCAGAATGAACTTCCCATAAATTAATAAAATAATGTCTGTCCAATTTGCAGACAATAGCAGGCGTTACTTTTTTCCGATAAAGTTTTCAATCGAATTGCCTTGCCTTGGTAACATGACGTCAACAACTGTTTCAATTTATTTGCGGGGCATTATCAATTATGACTTTATTCGGTAATTTCCGATAAAAAATTCCGATGTTTACCGAATCTGAACCACCACCATCACATACATACATCAATCATCATCATCATCACCATCACTGATCATTACCTTAATCAAAAAACACGTATAATGTTGTGACCACTGCATATAATGTCCCGACAACTGCATATAATGTTGGGACCACTGCGTATAATGTTGTGAGCACTGCATATAATGTTGTGAGCACTGCATATAATGGTGTCACAACTGCATATAATGATGTGACCACTGCATATCATGTTGTGACCACTGCATATAATGCTGATCATTAACATAAGGCAGTCATGGCGTTCCATAGTACTATGTAGTTTATCAGATGTATTTTATCAAAAATTTGGTCATCATTTATTATCCAGAGCACTGTAAAAAAAAATATAAAAAAATATATATGAAAACAAAATTGTAAACAGAGTTCTAGATAATAAACATTAAGGGTGGTGTAAAAAGTGGGCATATTTTAGATTTCCTTTTTTTCGATATATTTATGAAATTAGATACATCTGAAATTTTTAATATTTAGAGCTCTGTAAAAAAAAAATTGAAAAAAAAAGAGATATGAAAACAAAATTGTAAACAGAGTTCTAGATAATAAACATTAAGGGTGGTGTAAAAGTGGGCATATTTTGAAGTGCCATAAGAATTATAACTGTATTGTACTTTGTAGTCTATCAGATGTATGGTATCAAAATTTGGTCATCATTTATTTACTAGAGCTCTGTTTAAAAAAAAAAAAATTATATGAAAACAAAATTGTAAACAGAGTTCTAGATAATAAACATTAAGGGTGGTATTAAAAGTGGGCATATTTTAGATTTTCTTTTTCAATATTTTCTCATGAAATTAGATACATCTGAATTTTTATCATCTAAAGCTCTGTAAAAAAAATAAATAGAATAAAAAATATATGAAAACAAATTGTAAACAGAGTTCTAGATAATAAACATTAAGGGTGGTATTAAAATGGGCATATTTTAGATTTTCTTTTTTAATATATTTATGAAATTAGATACATCTGAAATTTTTATTATCCAGAGCTCTGTAAAAGAAATTAAAAAAAAAATAAATAAAATTAAAAAATATATGAAAACAAAATTGAAAACAGAGTTCTAGATAATAAACATTAAGGGTGGTGTAAAAAGTGAGCATATTTTAAATATTCATTTTTTTTCCAATATATTTATGAAATTAAATACATCTGATATTTTGGTGAATGATTTTTGTTGGGTAATTTGTTTTTTTGCATTAGTATTGTGGCGAATTTTGATTTTTGGATGATAGCAGTGCCAAAAATTTTGTTGATATTGTCTATTTTTGTGGGAACTATAAATAAATTATTTACCTAACCTTGTGAATACTTTATGTTTAATGAAGACTTCGTGTTTTAACTTAAATATGTTTACATTGTTTTATCTATATTTGAAGATACCCAGCTGTCCGAACATACCTCGTCTTACCCTAGTTTTCTTGTTTTCTTAAATATAAGTTTGGAGAATAAAGTTTAAAATGAACTTTAACTTTAAATAGGATAAAGGTGCGTGAAGTCGGCAAAAGTGTCCGTTTGTTTCAAATAGTTGGGTTGCTGTTAATATATTTTTATAATATAGAAAGAGGGTTACGAAAATTGAGATTTATTTATTTGTGATGTACTTTACATGTATTTATTTGGAGAGTTGCCGATAGAACCTGTGTGTTTCTTGAATGTCGCTTTTTGGTGTATGTATTTTATAGTATTATCTGTTCGTCTAATCTATATGGAATATTGTATATTGTTAATTGTTAATTGTTGATTGCTGCTTTAAGAAATTTATATCTGTTAACTCGTGTTACAGTTGTTATTAATATTATGCCTGGTGAAGAAAAGTTATTACACTTGATGCGGTTTTGTGTTTAAATTTAGGGGCCTGGTTTTCGAAAGTATCATAAGATATGTCATAAGATATATCTTAGGACAAATTTTATGACCATCTTATGACTATCATATGATATGTCATAGGATGTAAATCAAAGGTGTCCTAAGATAGTCATAGCTATGATGCTCTTATGAATGTCACAAGTGGACATATTTACGTTATTTTTAATAATTATATAAAAAGACTGAAAAATAAGTATGACAATAATAATTATTATTATTAATATTATTTGTGAATATATTCTTTTATTAATTATATGTTTAAATCTAGTCTGTTTATATATATATATAAATTAAAGATATTCAAGTTCATGTATTATTATAAAGCTTCAATATTTCATTGAAGTCTCACCACTTGTATATTATTATACATGAGGTGTTATTTAATTGTGATTACTTTTAAGTATTGGTACATCGAATACCCGCTTAACGAAATACCCGTGCAAATACGTTACTAAACTACTATATAAAAGGAAATAAATAATTTAGATATTTATTATACGTTATCATGAGTAAGAAAAGAAGCCCAAATTATACGTCACAAGAGATACAAATTTTGACTGACGAAGTCGAGAAGAACAAGTCCTTACTATTCAGTAGACTCACAAATACAGCAACCAACAGTGCCAAAAAGAGAGCATGGGAGGCTGTATGCTCAAAGATGAATGCAGTCAATGACACAGATCACCTACGAACAGTTGAAGAGATTCGAAAAAAGTGGACCTGTTACGTCAGCAGTACAAAGAAGAAGCTAGCAGAAAATAAAAGAGTCACGACGGACTGGTGGTGGTCCCCCTCCAAATGCAGTATCATCAGTAGAAGAAAAAGTAGCTGGGATAATCGGCAAAACTCCTATCAATGGAATTGAGGGCGGTATTGACACTTGTGTATCTGCTTCATTTGAGGAACAAGACTCTTGTGCTTCCGTTTAATCGCCGGAAAAGTCAAAAAGTTTGTCATCTTCAAGTTCCAGCATTTTGCAAGGTATGTACAGTTATTTTTTAAGCATAAACTACATGACAAATCGATCGATTGTTGATTGTGTAACATCCAGCGGCAAATATTTCAGGCAAATTGAAGGCGAGAACCAATTTTTGTTGCTGTTTATTTATCAAACTTTCGGTTTTCTCCTTTAAAACTCTTTATTGTTTAGGTTTAGTAGACGGTATGAGATTTGGTATTGTTGACGGCCTTATTTTGACACATACTTACATCTATGTCATTTGAAATGTAATGGGTAGTTGTCTCATCGGCAATCAAATCGTGTATTCTCGTTTTAGAAGGACTCTTGTGATCCATAAAAAACTATATCGTGAAAGGAAGGTAAATTGTACATAATAAAACAGTATGTGTGTCCTAAAACGACTCATGGATCAATGTCCTGTCAAATTTCGATATAAAATTTAGGGTCACGGAATTTAGATACAAAATTTTGGGTCACGGATCTTACGGGTTATATTGAAAAAACTTAATTAACGAGTCATTAAACAGCAGAGATATTGAAACATCGATGATTGAATTTCTATCCATAAATACTAACGAAATATCAAATAAAAACAGGGTTTCTCGGGCGTAATTTGCTTGCAAAATAGAAATAAAACACAAATTTATTGTTTTATCAAATTCAATATGGTTATCTGCTCTTAATTTTAAAAGGACCAAATCAAGTAAACTTTTAGAGTGCGCTCGACTTTAGTGACTCAACAAGAGTTTTTTTTTGGAATTCTAAGGTTGTTCAGAACCTTTTGTGAATAATAAACGCTAGCACATCATACAAACACAAGTGAGTAATCTATGTTTAAATAATCTCTATGAAATTTTCCCCTTGGTATATGTACACAATGGCCTATCTCTATTATTCATTATATTTGTTGTTTTGATACTATTGCAGTTTGAAAAGTTCGTACTTAACTGCCTACAGAAGGGGTCATAAACCTTAACATTTCATTGATCCACGGAAAAAAAAATCACATCATTTATAGAGTGCTTTTTGTCTGCTTACTTGAACTAAAAATACTTATCTTTTTTTGTTTCAGCCTTTCCTCTTATTTCGTCAGACGATGATGATGCTGTTGATGATGTGATAGTTACCCAGGATGTGCCATCTTCAAGTAGAGTTGCAAAACTGGACATACATTACCTTTAAATTACCTATAAAAATACAACCCGTCTTACCCGCACACAAAAAGGAGATTTTGCGCCAACCAAGAAACTATACTAGGCTGTTTGATGTGTCGAAAGTTTATGTAATATGCAGTAGTAATTATCTTGAGTGTTTATATTTCGTATTAAATTATTTTGGTTCGTTGTTGGTTCCTGTTGGTGTCTGTCTGGTCTTGTGGGTGAGTTAGTTGGTTAGAAAGGTTCTCACCGGTGTGCGAACACGTAACAGTATATTAACTTGTTTTTTTTTGTCAAGCTGTACATTTTTTTTTGTCATCTAAAGGAAAAAAATACATCAACAGCAATATGTCCGACAATAAATGTATCATGTTTAAATCTTCTGCCACAGGAATTTCAGTGGTGATGAATTTGGAGGATAGCATGCTGAGATTTAGGATAAGGGGAAGTAAAACCCCTGTTATCTCTAGATACTGACTACTAGTAGTTCCTATGGTAAAATATTTTTACATTTTTCATAAGAATCATAATTTTATTGTTTGATTACAATATAGTTAATCAGATGTATATTATCAAGAATTTTTGACAATATGTATTATTTAGAGCTCTGTAAAAAAATTGAAAAATAGAAAAAAATAAAATTGTAAACAGAGTTCTAGATAATCACCTAGGATGGTCTAATATGGGCATATTTTAGATTTTCTTTCTTAAATAAACTTATATGATAAAATACATCTGATATTTTAAGGTAAATGATTGTTTGCTTACTTTTTTTTTCATTTGTGTGTTGACTTATTTTTTTTCTTTCAAGCCTTATGTTTTGTTTACCTTAATAAAACTTAAATTATTTTAAATTCATGATTGATTGATTGGTGTTTAATGCCACTTTCAGCACTATTGTGCTATTTCGTGGGGTCAGTTTTTATTGATGGAGGAAACTAGAATGCCCGGAAACCTTCGGTAGGAAAACTGACAATCCTAGTCAATTAAGAATGGAGTCGAGCGCACCTGCCCCATGCGGGATTCGAACTCACAACCTCAGTGTTGATAGGCTAGTGATACAGTAGTTTGACTACTTAGACTACACATAAATTATTTTAAACATCATGTTTATCTTTCTCCATTAAGTAAGATAGAAAATATCAAAATTAGGAGATTTGGTATGGTTGCCAATGAGACGACTATCCAGAGACCAAAGCACAAAGGTGTGAACAATTGCCGTTCACTGTACAGCCTTCAACAAGGAGCAAGACCCATACCTTATAGTAAGCCACTAAACCTGTGTTTGACAAAATAAAAAAAATTCAAAAGAAAATTCAATGGTCTAATTAATGTAAACGACAAAATGAACAAAAAACAAATATGGCCAACAACAACAGACGTACCTACTGAATTAGGAAAGGCGTCTAATAGTTAGCCAAGACCTTTGCGATGAGAAGGGTACCTCGTATGGACCTATAGCATGCCCCACTCGGACCTTAGGGTAAAAAGTTTGGGGTCAGTATGGTCAATATTGGCGACATACGTGTAGAGGTCAAATAAAATTGTTTTTGGTTTACGTTTGCATAATTACGAATAAGTGAGGGTGCAGTCAGGTAGTAGGGAGACTAATCGTTCGTTTGAGCTATAATATATCCCTTATGGGTCATAGCCAATAGACTAATTTTCTGGCCTTTTAGGTTGGTTTATCGTGTTTGTTTTTTTTTTTTGCCTTAGGACGGGCCTACTTAATTAGGAAAAAGACATATAATAGTTAGCCAAAACCTTTGCGATGAGAATGGCATCTTGTATGGACCTATAACAGACTCCTCTCGGTCCTTGTGATCCGGGTTCGGTGTGGTCTATAGGTATTGGAGTCTGGCTACAGGGGCGGATCCAGCCATTTTAAAAGGGGTTCCCAACCCAGGATAAGGGGGGTCCAACTATATATCCCCATTCAAATGCATTGATCGTCAAGAAAAAAGGGGGGGTTCCAACCCCCGGAACCCCCCTCTGGATCCGCCACTGGGCTATCTGACAGGCGGGTAAAGGTCGATCAAAATTGGGTTGTTGTTTTTTTGGCTTACCTTAGTCCAATTACGAATAAGTGAGGATGCAGGCAGGTAGCAGGGACCCTTAATGTTTGTTTAGCCTTAATATACCCCTATGGTATGACTGAACGTGAGCCTTCTAAAGAAATTTGCAAATGTTAGAATTTGAAATTATAGCACGAACATATCCGATCCTTAAAATCGAACTGATCAATGAGTTTTAAATTTTTTGGTAGTATATTGATTATCCTTTTAATATAAAACATCAATATTTCCATAAATATCACATAGTGATAAAAAAAAAACGTGAAGCTTTCTATTTGTCCGTTTTGGTTTTTACATGATTTCTCATTCGGTCCGGAATATTCTGGAGTGATATTTTTCGAAACATTTAGATCTCGTATTTATGTGATTAAATTAGTATAAATGTGGAGGAAAATTACAAATTTGTACAGAAATACACCAGTACTATCGCAAAAGTCATGACAATATGTGTTTATTGATAAAAATAAAAAATATCAGTTTAATAAGTGAGCCTCCTAAAATAATTTCTACATGTTAGAATCTAAAATCATAGTACCAATACATATTCGAACCTAAGAATCTAATGGGTTGTAACAACTGGTCGATTGGTTTTAGATTTTGCTTCGTAGTATATTAATTATCATATGTCCATTGTTCTTGACCTCATTTTCATGGTTCAGTGACTAGTTGAAAAAAATGTTCAGATTTTTTGTAATGTTTATTTCTTTCTTATTATGAGTAATAGGATAACTATATTTGGCATGTGCGTACCTTGCAAGATCCTCATGCCTGTCGGACAGTTTTCAGTTGACCTCGACCTCATTTCATGGATCAGTGAACAAGGTTAAGTTTTCGCAGTCAAGTCCATATCTCAGATACTATAAGCAATCGGTCTACTATATTTGGTGTATGTAATGATTGTAAGGTGAACATGTCCAACTGGCAGGTGTCATCTGACCTTGACCTCATTTTCATGGTTCAGTGGCAAAAGTTAAGTTTTTGTGTTTTGTTCTGTTTTTCAATACTGTATGCAAAAGGTCAACTATATTTGGTGTATGGAAATATTTTATGATGTACATGTCAGTCTGGCAGGTTTTATTTGACCTTGACCTCATTTTCATGGTTCATTGCTCAATGTTAAGTTTTGTGTTTTGGTCTGTTTTTCTTAAACTTTAAGCAATAGGTCAACTATATTTGGTGTGTGGAATGATTGTAATGTGTATATGTCTGTCATGCAGGTATCATCTGACCTTCACCTCATTTTCATGGTTCATTGGTCAATGTTTAGTTTTCCTGGTTAACTTTGTTTCTTAGATACTATACGCAATAGGTCAACTATATTTGATGCATGGAATGATTTTAAGGTGTACATGTCTGTCTGGCAGGGTTCATCTGACCTTCATGGTTCATTAGTCAGTATTAAATTTCCATGGTTTGGTCTGTTTCTTTTATTCTATAAGCAATAGCTCATCTATATTCGGTGTATGGAATGATTGTATTAAAGGTGTACATGTATTTCTGGCTTGGTTTATCTGACCTTGACCTCATTTTCTTTGATCATAAATGTTAATGTGATACTTGTAGTAAAACTTTATATTTAGGACTATCAACATAAAATCAATGGTCAGTATAGTAGGCGAGACATTTCAGCGTGTGCACTCTTGTTCAAATTTCTCATTATGTCCGGAATTTTCTGGAGTGCATATTATGGTAACATTTAGATATTGCATTTCTGCTTATTACTCTTTGGAGAAAAAAAATGATTCTTAACAAACAATACATAATCTATAATAAAAACTCTAAGATATAAAGTTGTTACTGCCAAATTGACCATTTTTGTCGAGCCTGCGACTTTTGTCGCAAAAGCGAGACATAACGATCCTACATTCCGTCGTCGTCGTCGTCGGCGGCGGCGGCAGCGTCCACAAATATTCACTCTGTGGTAAAAGTTTTAAAATTTTAATAACTTTCTTAAACTATCCTGGATTTCTACCAAACTTGGACAGAAGCTAGTTTATGATCATAATTACGATAGTATCCAGAATTAATTTTTGTAAAAAAAAATCCTGTTTATCCGTATTTTACTTACAAATGGACTTAGTTTTTCTGCCAGTTTTAACATATTACATTCACTCTGTGGTTAAAGTTTTTAAATTTTAATAACTTTCTTAAACTATCCTGGATTTGTACCAAACTTGGACAGAAGCTTGTTTATGATCATAAGATAGTATCCAGAAGTAAATTTTGTAAAAAAAAAATCTTGTTTATCCGTATTTTACTTATAAATGGACTTAGTTTTTCTGTTAACATTACATTCACTCGGTGGTTAATGTTTTAAAAATTTTAATAACGTTCTTAAAGTATCCTGGATTTGTACCAAACTTGGACAGAAGCTTGTTTATGATCAAAAGCTAGTATCTAGAAAATTTTTTTTGTTTTCCGTATATTACTTATAAATGGACTTAGTTTTTCTTCCAGTTAACATTACATACAGTCTACAGTTAAAGTTTTTAAAATATTTATTAGATTCATAAACCATCCTGGATTTTTACCAAACTTGGACAGAAGCTTCTTACAATAAAAAAATAGTACCTAGAAAAAAAATATAATAATTTGTTCCCCATTTTTGTTGAGCCTGCGACTAACAGCAAAAGTAGGCGAGACACTGGGTTCCGCGGAACCCTTACGATTTTTTTTTATTTATATGAGTCCATGGGTAAGAAATATCAAAATCCAAAAATATCAAAATAGGAAACTAACTTATTTTTGCTTAAAAATCGAGTGGGTTGGGAAAATAAATCGACGAGTTCTATTATGGTTATTAATATATGTTTATATGTAAAGGTTTAACCTTAAAGGGTACGCAATTTTCGCACATTAAAAAAATATATAGCATTTTTATAACCAGGTGAATGTCCAGCGAGTGGGAATTCAATTGTATATTGGATTCATAAAATGTTATCCTTTTATTTCCCAAAACCAAAGAATGAACAGTAATCAGTGAATGATCAATGGAAAGACAAATATTCAGTTTACCTGAAAATAAAGAATGTTTATTCTAAGCGATAAAGCCACGGTATCGAAATAATGACGTTTTTTAATTTTGGAGGGATGATATAAGAGAATTAACCTTTTTTTATGTAGCCTACGACTCCCGTGACTTCAATTTTTTGCCTCGCCTGCGACAAAAGTCGCGGAAAGCAAGACATAGGGATTGTTTTTCCGGCGACGACGGCGTCAACAATTGTTAAGTTTTCTGCTTAAGTTAGTTTGATAGGAACTACTTGTGATAGATCATTGATATTTTTAAATATAAATTTAGTTGCATTACTATCAGTACATATCAGTTTGACGACTATTTTGAGGCCCTGTCCCTAGGAGACAACAACCCGATCAAAGAGCAGAAAACAGCCCAAATCTACCAATGGGTCTTCAACACAGCGAGAAAATCCCGCACCCGGAGGTGAGCTTCAGCTGGCCCTAAACAAAATTGTGTACTAGTTCAGTTAAAATGGACATTTTGGTGTGACGTCCATTTTCACTGAACTAGTACACATTTTGTTTAGGGGGCAGCTGAAGCCCGCCTCCGGGTGCGGATTTTCTCGCTGTGTTGAAGACCCATTGGTGGCCTTCGGCTGTTTTCTGCTCTTTGGTAGGGTTGTTGTCTCTTTGACACATTCCCCATTTCCATTCTCAATTTTATCACACTAAACTCCGAAACATATAAATTAACTAAAATTAAAAAAAACATACAAGGCTAACAAAGGCCAGAGTTTGATAAGAACTACTTGTGAAAGATCAATGATATTTTGTATAAACTTGCATTACTATCAGTACATATCAGTTTGACGATTATTTTCAGGCCCTGCCTACTAGATAATGGTCAAGCGACTGAATTAATAAATCATGTTGCTGTCCATTCAGAAGTTGTCTTTTTCTGAATTTTATGCCGACAGGCGAGACATATCTCTGTGTCAACAGTTTATTATTTTTATTTTCTGTAAGCACATTATTTAAGAATTGAATGCTTCTTTTTGTAAATTTATTGGGTTGTTAAAGCGTTGACCGAAGTACATTTTGTATGAAGCGCGGCGCTTCATTCTAAAAATGTGCGCACGGTCAACGCTTTTACAACCCTATAAAATTACTAAAAGAAGCATTCAATACTTATTATTACATTTTTTTTGTTAGGATCATGAAAACACGATTTATATCAAGTTTTTCTTTTATTGAAATGAATGTTGATTTCAGAATGACGCGAGATTGTTGTAAGCCAATCAAAATAACGTATTTTATGGCTATTTTGTGCATTTTCCTTTGATCTTTTTTTGTGATAATTTTTCATATCATGCTACTCGCTTGAGATGGAAAATTATCGCTAAAACTAAAGAGGCACGTGGCGTTGCTAATGAAATTGACATGAAATTGACAACGTCGTCATAGGTAAAATAGCGATAAACAGATTATCATTGGTCATCTCAACTCGATTGCTTTTCTCGCTTTCGCCGTACCGGCTCAAGCGAGAATATCAATCTCGTTGAGATGATCAACGATAATCTATAAATAATGAAACATACATGTAATGTAATTATAAGAATTATATCCCCAAAATTTTTCTTAACATCCTATCGTTTAGTTTTCTTTCTATCACACAAAATGGGTTTTCTGTGTTTAATTTATACAAATCTGATGATTTTGCACGACCTGTAGCTTGAATTTTGGAGAAACAAAAATTATATACACAATATTTTATACTTCTTATATGAGTTATTTTCATCGAGTTTTGCATTGTTTTCTATTATTTTGAAAACAAATATAGATAGAGAGAAACTACAAACAGCCAAGACGATCACAAGGACAAGAAAATAAGTGATGGAAATCATTTATTGACTCATTATCATAAGTTATAGAGGTCGTTGTTCTGACATGATTCACCATTTTAAATAATAAAATGTTCTAGTGGATACATATAATATGGATAAACCTGGGCACTATCTTCCTTAATGTTGGAAAGATAGTTGTTACTGCTGTTTATAATTTTAATGGATTTTTTTAACAAGTTGGCGATTTTGGTCCCTAAAAGCCTTAAGCTTATATTTAATTAAGTTTCAAATAGAAAAGAGAATGGAAACGGGGAATGTATCAAAGAGACAACAACCCGACCAAAGAGCAGAAAACAGTCCAAGGCAACCAATGGGCCTCTAGTGCAGCGAGAAAATCCCGAGGCAGGATACAGCTGGCTCCTAAACAATAATGTTTATTAGTTCAGCGAAATGGACAACACACTGAACTCCAAAAGATACAAATGAATCAAAATTTAAAAACAATCCGACAATTGATCGAAAGATTGTCCATCATATGAAAATCAATCCTCCCGTTAGGGGTTTAGTATCATGCAATGATAAATTATACGAGAAGAACATAACCCTTATCATGTCAGTGTTTATTTCCGATGCAAAGACCCTATGAGTGAATCAATATTACATGTAATTCCAAAAAATGCCATCGTTAAGGACTTGACAACAATATCCTAACTATATCCTTTATGAATAAGTCTGTTTAAAGATTGATTTGTTGAGCCTTTATGTATGATTGAAAGGTTTACAACAGAATTTACTATACTTTAGTCATGGTAGAGTTGCCCCCCCCCCTCCCTCATCCCCATGCAATAGGATCTTTCACACTTCGGAGTCGAATGTGATAAACGTGCTTAAAATATGCTCCTGTTCACACAAACAGATTGATAATAGATTTCTGTTTAACGCCTAGTGGCAAATATTACATGCATATTAGGACAAGAACATGTTAATGTGATATGAATAAACCTTAGTTTGAAAAAGTCCTTCTTGCTTAGCCAGATTTTTACCGGGCTAATTCACAAACTAACCCCGCCACATTAATTTTGCCTGTCCCAAGTCAGGAGCCTGTAGTTCAGTTGTTGTCGTTGGTTAAGGTCTGTCATATTTGTTTTTCGAAAATTGCTTTGTTATAAATTAGGCCGTTACTTTTTCTCGTTTGAATTGTTTCAAATTTTACATACCGGGGTCTTTTAAAGCCGACTGTACGGTATGGGATTTTCTCATTGTTGGAGGCCGTACGTTTGCCTATATAATTGCTTACAGTCACTTCATTTGAACTTTGGTGGATAGTTGTCTCATTAGCATTAATACCATATCTCCTTATTTTATTTTGACAATCTATGTAAATTCCAAATCGCATCAGTAGTCTCATGCTCGCCTTAAGGTTGGGAGGGCATGGTTTTGATTAAGTCCAGATTCTTTTGTTTTATTTCGGAGAAAAGGGGTGTAAAATGATTTCTGATAACGCTGACACGGATGTGATGTTACAAGTAAAAGTTGACCATCTATAGCCTCATCTAAAGCCGCCTTACATCCACTTCATCTAAACTCTGGTGGATAGGTGTCTCATTGGCAATCATACCATATCTCGATCCTAATTTTTATCTGATAATGCATGTAAATCCCCATATCATCGGTGGTTATGTGCATACAATATTTGCCGCTGAACGTTAAACCTCCACTCATCCATATCTATATGGTTAAATCTGAATTTTATAGATTATTCAAATCAATAAGATCATCTTTGGGGGGAAAGGGGGGTTATATTTTCTTATGATTCTGACCCTCACAGTCCTACGCTTTAGTGTATCATTTGTCAGATCAGTTGAACTTTTTTTTTATATCAAGTCCACATTCTTTTGTTTTATTTCGGGGAAAAGGGGATAGTAAATTCAAATTCTGATAACTTTGGCACGGATGTAATATTATGAGTAAAAATTTACCCTCATAGTCCTAACCTTTAGTACATCATTTGCCAGAGCAGATGATATTTTCTAAAGGAGACAAACCAAATAAATCAGAATGCTTAATAATTTGTATTTCCTCTGATTTTATTTTTTTTTTTTGTCGAGTAAATATAATTTATACTATTGAAACTAATAACAAAAGTAGGACCAATTTCTCCATGAGTGCACTTCATACTGGGACATTTTCAAAAAGTCGTTCTCTTTACAAAAATTAAAAGTTACAAAGCTTAATACGTAAACGTTGTATGAATGAGAGGGGATTTGGTTCATAAAGTAATCCTGAGAGATTTTCAAAAAAATCCAAAAAAAAAAAAAAAAATATGCGAAACTATTCAAGTGTAATGTATAACGATAGGTTATACTTTCGCTTTATGAATACATCTAAAATATCCTTTGTATATCATTTTGCCTCAGTCTTGAGTTAAAATTTCATTAATATTTATCAAATTTCAGATTTTGACCATGCTAATGAAAAAAAATTCCTGGGAAATTGTCCCTCACTCTTTTCATAGAATTGTGGTTTCGTCATGTTCAATTCACAAAATACTGTAATGTTATCGCATCATTTTGTTCTTTCAATTTAACATAATACGAACTAAACCTTGTATTATATTCGAAGACAACACCAAAAAACTTCAATTCTGCACAAACATGTGTGTTCCTATTATTGTTTTATTATGACTTCACGTTATGTTTCGCTAAATTGAAACTCGTATAACGTCGGTATTTCTTCTTTTCAATTGCTCCTAAAAAAAAAAAAAAAAAATACAATACAATACTATTCAAATGGATCCAAAAATATTATTCAATTAAGAACAGATGGAACTGGTCTAAGCATACCCTAAAATATAGCAAGTTGTTTATTATGATTCCTACAGTTTTCGCAGAATGATCCTAACACGTTTTTTTCCAGATCCTAACCAGTTCTCTTTGATCATAACTAGTTTTCTCAGATACTAACAAGTTATTTTAGATCCTAATAAGTATTCTAAGATCATTACCAGTTTTCTCAGATCCTAACCAGTTATCGCAAATCCAATTATTTATCTCAGATCATCACCATTTATCTCAGAACTTAAAACCAGTTACCTCAGATCCTAACTAGCTATCTCAGATCCTAACTAGCTATCTCAGATCCTAACTTGTTATCTCAGATCCTAACTTGTTATCTCAGATCCTAACTTGATCCTAACTTGTTATCTCAGATCCTAACTTGTTATCTCAGATCCTTACCAGCTATCTTAGATCTAAACAGCTATCGCGGATCATAACTAGTAATCTCAGATCATAACCAGTTTTCTCAGTTCCTAACTAGTTTTCTAAGATCCTAACCAGCTATCTTAGATTTAAACAAGTTATCGCGGATCATACCTAGTAATTATATTCTCAGATTCTAAATAGATGCCACCGACTGTCACCCAAATTAAGTGAAATAATTTTCAACTCACACCGTCGATAAAACAATCTTTTATAAGCTTTAGAAGTAGGGCGAAAAGCGAAGCTCGAAGAACTTTTCTCTAGTTTCGTGGCGAGTACAAATAAATATTTCATGTTCTCCGACAATGTACAAGTATTTTCAACCCTGCAATTTTACCTTGTTTTTGTTAATGTCTTGTTCCTTTGTCTTTGATTTTTATAGAAGACAACATGGATTAAACACAGACCGCGAAAAGGACCGCAAGAATACTTAATTTGTAAAGTATACAAATGCAAAAAAAATATTTGTCTAGTTATAACATTAACAGTTCTAATTATTGTCTCGTCAGTGATACTCGAGGCCTACATATACATATTTGAAAATCCAAAACCCAATACAAACGTTGAAGACCCGATAAAACCAAAAAGGACCAAAACTGTAGACAAACCAGAACAAGGAATTACTTGTTATTTGTACAATAGTTGGCTAATATAGGACAAATTATGACAAAAATCACTAATGGAACATGTTCTGGAAATCGTACTACGAGAATGAGTGGATAACAGTTCAATAGATTAGTGTTGATATTTTTACTAGAAAATGAATTTCAATGGAATTTGTGAACGTGATGTACTCAAATCAATATTAAGGTTTAACTCACAACGACATCTTCGAACTCTAATGTTTACAGTCTAAATGACGATTGCATTGAGAACTCCCACTACAGCATGAGTCACATAATACGTATATTGAATTAGAAATTGTTCTTTTACCAATTATGTGCCAAGTTAGGTTATTTAGGTGAGAACACATCTGAAAAATAAAACAGTTGATGCACTATTAGAGAAAACCGGCTGTGTCAATCCTGCAATATAATTGAGGATGAGAAACATTTTCTCTTGTAATGCAGGAAAAAATACATGCTTTCTTCTAGACATTTATATTATACTATGTTTTGTTTGTTTAGGCACAAATTATATAAGTTGACTTATATGACAACACAGTTTGAATTGAATTGAACTATTATGTCTAAAGTTCTATGACAGTATTGTTAAGGATTTTGTACTACCGATTTACAAGACAGGAGCGTGTTAAAACTCATCAACGATACCAGGCAGGCTTAAAATTGTGTGCATACGACTGATCTGTGGCCCTCAACTGATATAAGCTGGAAGACAAAATCAAATCCTTAAAACTTCAGTTTGGTTTTGGAAGTCTAAGCAATAAAAATTAGACCACATAAGTCTTGGTATTTTTCAAATGTTTCTCTCCCCTAGGAGTTTTCCTTCATTTTTAGTGTTTTGTAACTTCCTGAAGTACATTGAATATGTATCTGTATACGTATTATTAATACTTTAATATAAAACAATGTCCACATGCATTATTCGCCCAATAGAAAATACAACAGAATTTTACATTTTAGAGTGGCATATGTACCTGGTGGCTCCCACCAGATGACCAGAATCCGCAAATGTACTAGTCATTATCAACATTAACCCACCAGAAAACACGTATCTATATCTAAACTTGTAATATATAAAAATGTATGTTCAGTTTGACTCTAATTCTTTTTATATACTGACTATTGCTTAAATCACATTGTCAAATAAAAAAATCGATCTGTGTGATCTTTGACATGGAGGCTAAGGAAAATAACCCCAACTAAGATTTTAACTAAATTTTGATACATTGTAACGTGAATGTTACGCACGAATACATAATTACCTACCGAAGGGGCCACACATCCTAGGTCAATACGTTCTTCAAACATGTCAGTGATGTATTTTTTCATGTAGCAGACCTGTTAAAATAATAATAATGATGTAGGCATAGAATAACTTAATAATTAGGGAAGACCCTTTACTTTCCGGGGGGAGTATATTCTAACCTGGTGATAACTGAAAAATTAATATTTCCCAAGTCAGGAGTAAACAAACATTATGTCCCGTAAAATGCAAGATATGATTTTGTTGTTAATATCTGTACGTCTTTTGGTCTCTGATTGATAGTTTAGTCTCATTGACGAAAACACATTTCGCAAAATATGCTGGCCTAGCAACAAACAAGAATATTCCGACCGCAAAAAATTATCTTGCCACCACACCCCTCCCCCGAAAACCAAATGATCATCCCATATGTCGAATGTGCGAATTCATGGTTTATGTCTGTTATTGGTTCCTATGCCCTGAAAAGACATTATAAACACACATTTGTTTTAAATATACCACTTACCATGACTTACGCACAAACATTATAAGTGCCCCGTAAGAAGTATACCACTTACCATGACTTACGCACAAACATTATAAGTGCCCCGTAAATATACCACTTACCATGACTTACGCACAAACATTATAAGTGCCCCGTAAGAAGTATACCACTTACCATGACTTACGCACAAACATTATAAGTGCCCCGTAAGAAGTATACCACTTACCATGACTTACGCACAAACATTATAAGTGCCCCGTAAGTATACCACTTACCATGACTTACGCACAAACATTATAAGTGCCCGTAAGAAGTATACCACTTACCATGACTTACACACAAACATTATAAGTGCCCCGTAAGAAGTTCGTCAATGTCATAGATCTGTAAACAATCTCAGAGAGGAATGTTCTTTGTTGCACTGTTAAGCCTATCCTAAGATACATAATGAATCCTGTTGCTATCACTTACACGAGAAATATTTAATTTTGATCCGAAACGGCCATTTAAATTTTTTGATCTGATCAGCTCTTAAAAGATTGAGCGATATTACGTCATGTTTAGACTTATAAATGTCATTTCATACCATTGAAAAAACTAAATCAAGGTACAAGTTAGTTGATGGAAAGTGGTTGTGTCTTCATCAACTTCATGTCTATGGTGGTACATAGCACTACAGGGAGATAACTCTGTAAAATCAGCTGAACGTTTTAATCACGTTATATTGTTAATGAAATATGAAGCTTCTCAATGACTAAAGTTAATGTTTGTCAAACTGCTATATATCCAATGAATTTTTTTCCGATAAAGTGTGTGGTTCAAGTGTTTTGAAATTTTGATATTTTTGTCGATTGCAACTGTAATAAGTCAAACAACTGCTCTATCATCTACTAACACAATTAAACGACTGTTTCCTTGTCTACTTTGACATTAATGACTAAAGTTTTCATCTAATGGTCACTAGCCTGTAAACAATGATGTTATGAAGCCCTTCTTGTGAAAATGTGCGTGCATTCTAGAGGGTCAGGATGGGGAGGGGTCCTTCAATTCTGTATTCTATAATGTTTTAAGCCATTTTTCTCTATTCTTTATAACTTGGCCAATTATACTCTATTCTTTATATTTTAGCACTCCATTATTCTCTATACTTTATTGTTTTGCCCATTTTCCTCTATTCTTTGTATAATTTGCCCTTTATTTTGCATTTTTGCCCATTATTCTCTATTCTGTAATCTCATCAAGACCCTCATTCTACTACGATCTTAATTTGCTAGAATTGCTTGATTTTCTGGTCGGTGGTTCTCACTGGCTACTCTGGATTTCTCCACCAAGAGAAACTGGCCAGCTCTGTAATCTGTGTAATCTGTATAATAAATTCTGCCAGTCAAGGCACACCTCCAAGTGTAGCTGGAGTGATATCCACCACCACCACGAATCCCAGCACGACATAGTTAAGATTGCCGAACGTTGCATATAACACCAACATTCAATCAATTAGTATATAATGACGCATTATTACTCCCTCTTATACAATGGAAAATGACATATTTACCTCATCTTTGTTACATATATCGACAACATCACACATGCTAGCACTTGCAACATCGTCACACTTCAGACAAACCTGGGAAGTAACTAAACTTTGAGTTGGTTTCACATTGAGGACAACAACTAGTAAAGGTAAACTGAAAAAAAGATTAAAATCAAAGTTATCTTTGGACAGATTATCTGCCCTTAATATGTAACAGAGTTCATCAATAATATATAAAGCGTTGTCTGCAAAATGAAAACGAGAATTGGTTAATTTATTCCGTATTTGTTTCGCTAGGAGGGTCAAAACCGGCAAATTGTGCGCACGAAGCTTTATTCATTACCCTTTCTAAGCTTCGTTCTCTGTAAAACTCATGTCTGGAAACCATTGTTACAAACCCCCATTCAAACAAATACAAACTTACAGCTAGCATCTCGGATGTTGCTAGTCACAGACTTTTCAAACCAGTTCGCATTGGGAAAGATGAAAAGGAGAAAAAATCATTTCTAAAACTTCCATTTGCCAACAAAGGTTGCAATGCTATCAACTTGGACAATTTCCTTCGTCATAAATCAGTTCACTCGAAAATACTTCCCTATTTTAAAGATCAATTTGTGTCTATCATTTCTTATACCTATACTAAACCAATTGCAACTAAAATTTTCAATTACAAACAAGTGATGCAGGATCTCAATGTTGACGACTTCAAGTCTTAACCTTCTGATTGCACCTGTGTTAGTGTCCGCTTCATATATGAAAAATACGTAGATACTCTTTACGAATGGATTAAGGCTGTGAGGTCGTTGATAAAAATCAGAATTTAAAAAAAAAATGAATGGGTCTATAAAAATCCATGCATCGTCAATCTTTATAGACCTAAATGATGAAAAACACGCGTCCTTCCTCCATGACAAATATGTTGTTGTCCCCGAAGATAAAGCCCCAAACTACAAAGTTTTTGTGTGCAAATCACATGAACTGAATTAGGGATTGACAATTCACTTAGAAACTCAACAAATACCCCCACGACAATTACCATAATCATAGGTCTGTTCTATGTTCTTTAGAACTTCAACCAAAGATGAAGAACTGGATCTTCCTTCGCTGTATTGGCTATTTAAACTACATAAGTGCCAACCAACGTTATTTTGCTGCGTCTCCCAAGTGCTCAACGAAACCTCTTTCTAAATCATTAACATCAATTTTATCAGGAATCAAAACGGGCTTCAATGTTATTGTGAAAATACCTATTCTAGAGGTGGATACTAAAAAAATCCAAAACTCCTTTAGAGCACATTATTTTTACAATATAAGATTCTTTTATTTTGCAATAGTATTGAAACATTTGACTTTAATTTCAACACTTTACAAAATTATTCCTCTTTCCAAACTAAAAGATAAATTGAGTTGGTCCTGCTTTGTTCCATGAAACAGAATGGCCAACCTAGATATAAGTATCTTGTCTTAAGGAGGGATAAGTCGTACTTTAATAAAAAAATCACTCTGATTCATAAAAAAACTTATCGGAAATTGACACCATCAAAATGCTTGATTTCTTTATTTAAAACATATCTATTTTGTTTTGGAAGACGTGTTCTTCAAAAAACAATGGCAACTAACTGTGTTGATTTGGTTCCTTTATTTATATGGGGCTGACTTCATACAGGAACTGAAAAAAGGAATTCGCAGTATCCTTCAACAGCGCCTGCATACGGAGTATATATCTCCCAGTTGATACGATAATTCAGGGATTGTATTTCCGATCATTGTTTCATTGAAAGATGATTGCTGCTCACTAGGAAGCTATTAAACCAAGTGTTCCAAGAGACGAGGTTGAAATCATCCCTTGGCAAATTTTACGGGTGCCGTCACGAGTTGGTTGACCGTTATGGAATATCTGTTTCACAGATGACGACGAATATTTTTTTCTATTATCGTTACTACAATCCCGTACCCTTATCCCGAATGTGACCTAACGAATTAGACTTATCACCGGGTTTGTACTTACATGAGCATGTGGAGCAGTTCCGGAGCACCTGAGATCACCCCCATTTTTTGTTGGGTCCGTGTTGCTCATTCTTTAGTTTTCTATGTTGTGTTTTGTGTACTGGTGTTTGTCTTTTTGTCTGTTTGACTTTTTCTTCTTAGCAATGGCGTTGACAGTTTATTTTCGACTTATGAATTCGAATGTCGCTATGGTATCTTTCGCCTCCTTTTTTTTTAAACTGAGCGAAATTATAAAATATATGATAATTTTTAAAAACACAATTTTGCATATATATTATAATAAAATATGTAAGCTTTAAATTGGATCTTGGTTTGAATTTTAATACGGAATCTTAATTTTATGTTAAAAGTGAGGAAGTTTGATAAATATAGATTCTACCATTGTTTGCAATGATATTACATTGAGACAGTTAAAGTTTCAAATTTAAAACGCGAGGCTTTCACAGCGAAATAAATATACAATATATGTAACTGTCGAGAAAATATAAAATTTCGTATGTATGAGCTTTAGAAACAGGACGAAAAGGAATCTGTTTTTCTCCTGATTTTCAAACAATATGCAGGCAAACTTATTCCTTCTTTTCGAATGATCTGCAAACATGTGTTCTTTAGTATGTGACGTCATCAGGCATGGTCGCCTTTTTTGCCGTCACAATAGAAATCAGAGGAAAGTGAAAACGCGACTTCATAATCGGATTTTAACCAATGATGAACTGAGATCAAACGAACCACACATTGATTAAATTTTTTTAACAATGGGTGCAGAAAGGAGATAAATTCACGAAGAATTAGAGATACTCTATTATTACATTGGTTGCAATGAATTACATTGATTTCCCAGTGAAATAAAACCGATAATTTCACATGGAAATAAACGTGGTTATTCACTCCTCTGACGTCATACAACAATAGGCGTTGTCAAGACGTCGATAACGTCGGATCAAAACAAATTGTGAATGCGTAGAAAAAGATATAGTTCCTTACATTTTCAACTTAAATTTCATTAAAAAAGGTCATTTGCCAAGGTAATAAAAAGAATAACTAATCAAAGAATTCAAATATCGAAAAATATTCAACTCGTGACCGAACAAGACTGATGATTAACTCATGCGCTACGCGCAATCGTGAATTAATGTGTTGTTCGGTCACTCGTTGAATATTTTTCTCTATTTGAATTCTTCGATTAGTTATTCTATTATTATCTGGTTCCAGGAATTCTAAGAAAAGAGTTTTTTTTTCGATATTTATGTTTGTTTTATCAATGTATGACTATACAATGATATAGTTCGGGAAAGTTTTGAACAGAAATGTCAGTTCTCAGAAGTGGATACAGGATTGTGAAGAAGACGGGACCCACCAAAAAAGCAGCGTTAAGAGTGGGACTTGTAAAAGGCTTGTTTGCATTTACTATATATGTAGCTTCATAAAGGAGAGGAAGGCCATGCCGGTTCTGTATGAAAGTTTTCTTCACACTGATTCCTAAAATATATGGTTTCTATTATCTTCTATGTTTTATTCTTTGAAATAAGGAAGATAATTTGTTACTATTGACATAATGAAAAAACCATACCAAAACAAACCAAAAATAGAGCAAGAGAAGACGCTGTTATTGAAATAAACATATAGGACACTGGTCTCTATCATTGGATTCATATAAGAAGAAAATAACATAACATAGATTCTTTTGAAAATAGAGGTAATATTAATTCAGTAGTACGAAGATGACAATATTCCAGCATGGCAAATTGCATAGCCTAATGAAATACAGAAAGTCAACAGCGTACGAGAAAGACTTTGGTCCTATGCATTGATAAGCAAATAACATCTGACTGAGAAGCTTCAGAACTATAAGCTGGAGTTGTTGAAATAGACCTCAGAATAGGAAAATATGACGGAGTACATGTGACTATATTAACAAAACAAGCAATATCGCCAGCATTGGGAATCCTCGATCCTATATGCCAGGGACAGCTGTCTATGCCGGGTATCTGAAAACTGGTGTTTGTTACACAGATCTTTGTAGTCGTACTGTTTACATACCTTGTGTCACACATTGATACATTTATTGTAAGAACTAGTTGCAAAACTAATTTTTCTTGAGTACGGCATCACTACATGAAGTTTGCACATAATACACAACGCCCTACAATAACCCATATTTTCTCATACATCCAAAACGATATAGGACTGTTAAGTCTGAATGACTATGTATTTGTAATGAAAGAGCTCACGGAACGTACACAGAACCTAAATCCAAAAGCCGTTTCGGTTATCATTCTTTAAGCAACAGTACATATATGCGGAAATGATGAGCTGGAAAAATATAGCAGCACAGGATTCGAAAGACTTACCGTCACAAAGCAATATCAGAACCCTACAGGATGCGAGAGACATACCGTCAAATAGCAATATCATAACCCTATAGGATGCGAGAGACATACCGTCAGAGAGCAATATCATAACCCTACAGGATGCGAGAGACATACCGCCAGAGAGCAATATCATAACCCTACAGGATGCGAAAGACATACCGTCATAGAGCAATATCATAACCCTACAGGATGCGAAAGACCTACAAGAGATCAACATCATAATTAAAGTATGTCAAGTCAATGGGCAAACAAGAGCCCTATAAAAATGGTAGAGAAGATTGAATATATATTAGAAGCCTTGGAGGACGAGATGATATTGACCATCAATCATACAGTTTTGTATGAATTCCCGAAACAAAAGTTACTTTGGCATACTTGATCAGCTGTGAACTAGAATACGTGACAGCAATTTTGTAACTGTACTTTTCATAAAAGACGGTCAATGGAACAACGATCGAAACAATAGAAAAAAAATCAAATAAAGGCCAACTTCTTAGACCAGACTGACCGCTTTAAAGATCCAATCGTCAGTTACTATCTGATCAACTCCATTTAAAAGAAAATGATAAAATGAAATTATTAATTTCCGAAATACCACAATGAAAAAAGCACCAGAAGCAAACCATCATCCTAGAGAAAATATTGTGTCAACAGTTCTTAAAAGTAACGATTAATGTCACATCAGTTAGCTAAGGTGTTCTAAAAACATAAAACTTGTTTATGAGGGAATCTATATTTCTACAAAGGGTACGGAATTTGTTCAGATTTTGAACAATTCATGTTTGAAACGTCCTTGTAACATAATTTTACATTTGATGATAATAACGTAAACGCTACTAATTCATCTGCACCAGATGTGCAATTCGACAATTAATGTCTCTTTATCGATGCCCGAGGGCAAAATATTTGAAAATCCAAATCTAAACAAATAGGACCCAAAGTAAAGCAAAATCTGGACAAGGAATCATAGCTTTGCATTATGAGACATATAATTCCCAAATCTTGATCGAAATAGTAGCTTAAAATCTTATTTTATTTAAGATTTTATTAACATTTCTTCACAAAACTATGTCACACATGTCACATTGGCTGTAAAATTACATTTCTATATTTTACTTTTGATTTATTTTAATATTATTTCACATTATTTTACATATTTGAGGCTTGAAATTTTTCGTTTAAAACCGAGTCTCAGATTTGTTCACCTGAAAGGAAACCACGATCGTGTTCACATGAAAAAAATGAAAACAAATATGAACAGGATGTTTGAAACTGTTGATGATGATGAATGGCTGCTTAAGGCTGTTCGCTCGCTACTCTCGTTTTTGACTTTTTGTCAGATATTCTGAATCCTCTGGTTTTATCCATGTAATGCATATAAAAATTTGGCCACTAATATCTACTTTTCTTTTCAAAATTTTATTTCAAATAGTTTAAAAAGCCATTTTTCAAAATCTTATAAAATCCTTGTTATTTTTTCACAGCTTTTGAAAGAAAAAAGATGCTAATGGTAAATGTATGAAAAATCTAGAGAGATTATTTTCCCGCCAAATTTTCAATTGATTATATCTTAAAAACAAGGACATGGGCCTATATTTTTATTCTGCTTTTCAAGTTCCGTTATTTATATACAATCAATTTATAACAGACTTTTAAAAAGCTTGTTATTTTGAAACAGAGGAGCGAACATCCTTAACATCCAGCGGCAAACTAATATGCAAACTGTAAATTCAGAAATTAGTGTGTGCATTCATTATTGCGATTGTTAAAGAATGGACAAAATTACTAGTTTAAATATTGCGATTTCAGGGAAATCTGCATACAGATATATGTATCAGAGATCAAACTGTGAGGTCTTATTATTGAGATTCTCACCCAGTCACATTATGTGCATTAATAAAAACCTCGTAATAATTTCTGAATTTACATTATCCAGGACGACAACATGTTAATGTAATATGTAATATGCTTTGTACTAGACCGACACGCTGATCCAGATTTTCAAAGTGCTAGATCGCAAGGTAACAGTCCACAGGATGATATGTCACCTTCCCGGACATATTATTCTGAATCCGAGCCGACCAGTCTATGTCTCTTCTTCCTTAGTGTCGTGTGCTTAGCGAAGCAGCTAATACCAATTTTAAAGTATTTGCTTTGACCCGGTCGGGGTTCGGACCCACGACCAACAAGGTGGTTCTTGAACATGTTGAAAGTACAAACCTAAAATCATGCTTGTGTATGTCAAATTAAGTCCAATAAATTCAAGATTAAATGTACGTACAAGTTGCATAAGCATATAATATCGTGTATAGATAAGAGCCTATCGGGCATTTGGTACTTTTGGAAACGAAACGGGAATAACCAAACGAAACCAGGCATAAAACTCGCGATGTCATAGTTTTTGTTTTTTGTGCCGTTCGGTTGCTGTTTCATTGGCTCGTATCATTAATCTACATTTATTAATTTGTGGTTACTTAATAAAAAAAAAACAAATACCAATATTTAGCTCTAGTTAAATGCCTATGGTAAGTCATTTATATGGTAAGTTTAATGCCTCTACCAAGTCAGGAAAATGCAAGGCAGCTGTTTTTCACTTCTTCCGTTGATTGATAGCGTTTGATTTGGTCAGTTTTTATGGATTTCCTCTTTTTGAATTTTTCTTTGCGCTCGGCATTTTTGTTATACTTTTTTAAAATAGTCGGAGATTGCTTGTCAAGGAATCAAAAAACATCATCATGAAGTAATCAAGTAGGTGACCATAACTATCCATTTTAAATGGTTTAGGATTATTGTTAGTGTGTACAGTTCTTTAGTTCTTCTCCGATGCTAGTGACTGACATACAGGGAATACATAAAGTTAATAATATAATTTTTTTTTTTGATGTTGTCTCAAATGTCTGTATAAAAAAGTTAATATAAATCTAGTGTTTCATTTGTTGCCTCGGATACCTTTATAAAAAAAAAGTTAATACAAATTTGGTGTTTTATTTGATATGGTCTCAGATGCCTGCTTAAAAATACTTTGTTTATAGGGGATAATAAATTGCTTCGCTGAGCGCAGCTGGATACGACCGCAGAGGATGGACACAATATTCGCGCTTGATACAGGTCTGAATTTGGATTGTAATTGAATATTTGACACATAATAGGTTTCTGACACAGAATAACTGTAGTCAAAGAACTTAGAATTGGTCATATGATTTGAATTTATATTCATTTTTTTTGCTTTTGTGCAATACACTATGCTGTTGCCTATCGACCCCCTCTTTTTTTTTTGTAAAAAAAAAAAAAATATTGAAGAAATTTTTTAATTTCTGAAATCTGAAAAATTGTCTTAAAATAGAAAATGACATATGGCTAAAATTAATATTAATCAATAGTAACTTCTAAAAATAAATTGACAGCTATAAATCACCCAAAGACAATCTACATTTCTGTATACATAATTTACAAGCAGTGTAAGGGAGATATTCGAATCATACACAACATTTTACTTTAAATGTGTTCGGATTACCTCCCTTACACTGCTTTTAAATTGTCTTCATTGTCCATAACCAGAAAACCCTTGTTTTTTCCCTTTTTTGCCCCTAATTCCTAAATGGTTTGAGCCATAACCCCCCAAAGTCAATCCTAACCACCCCTTTGTGGTATGGAAACTTGTGGTTTAATTTCAGAGATTCATACACTTAAACACAAGTTTTTGTCTGGAAACTACAAAAATGCTTATTTGGGCCCCTTTTTTGGTCCCTAATTCCTAAACTGTTGGGACCATAACCCCCAAAATCAATCCCCACCTTCCTTTTGCGGTTATAAACCTTGTGTTTAAATTTCATAGATTTCTATTTACTTATACTAAAGTTATTGTCCAGAAACCTACCGTCTTCGGATGACGACGACGACATGATACCAATATACGACCGCAAAAATAGCTTTCTTCCAAGAAATTTACAGTTGAATGGTGCCACCTGGAACCACACATATCATGTTCAAAGACAGTTGAAGGCTGCCCTAACAGTTACACTTACCTTAAAACTGTCCTTCCAATGTATATCCGAGGTTTGATCTTGGTGTGTGTACTTTACAGATACTCATGACCTACTTACAATCCTATTACTTAGATACACCTCACAGTCCGAGAGAATCTGACAGCATACTTACATTTCATGAGATCCAATTCTATTATGTCAAGTATTACATCTGAATTAAATGTAACCTATAGCTCCAGGTCATGTAATTTGAATGATCGATTATTTGTTGCTTGCATAATGTCCAATGGGAAACTTTTCAGACATATTAAGGACAATAACAAATAAACAATCAATACCATATATATATATACTACAGCTAGATTGTGAAAATGACACAAGAATCTCATCAGTTGTTATCTTGTGTCATATATTAGTCGCCTTGTGTCATATATTAGTAGCCTTGTGTCATATATTAATAGTCTTGTGTCATATATTAGTCTTGTGTCATGAATTAATGTTTTATGTTATTTTGGAGAATTTGGTGTTGATTGCAGATCTTAGCTATTGTATGTTTACTTTATTCACATTTGTTTGCCTTGGGGAAAATTTAGAACCTGCTAAATACTGCACAGACATACCGGACATTTATTGGTAAAAGAAAAACTGACAACAAAATGGCAAAAAGGCGATGAAAAAGGCAAACATTCTGGTTGTTTTTTGTACATGATTTTTCTCTTTTATATTGCTTTAATATTTTTTTAAAAGTTCACATTGTCATAAATAACATGTGAACTAAATTTCAAGTTGATGTGGCCACAATTGCATGGTAAATTTCAATAAATTAAAACTTTTACTTGATATGAGATGGACTGATGGATTGACAAACAGATTGAAAAATATAGTGCCCCTACTATTGTTAGCAGGGCATAATGAAAAGATTTATTATACTGTCTTTTGGTGTGTATAGTATGCAGGTTTTTACACTCAGATAGATTTTTGAAAAGGGTGAGTGTATTATGTATGGCTACTTTCTTTCAACTTTTCTTCAGGTCCAAATTCTGACATAAAAACCAGGTAGTCAGGAGGAAAATGAAAATGAGCATGAAATTGATTGTTGTTATGTTTTCATGTATATTTGTATCTAATTTGTAATGTTATATGCAAATAAAAATCATTTAAATGCTTCAGTAGCTGTTTTTTGTGTTTTCTTGTGTCTCTTCTCTGTGCCGCAAGTAAATATGAGGTAAAGTATTATAATATAAACTGAATAATTACAAAATATTATTTAATGATAGATTTGTTTAAATCACACAGAATAAAGATTACTAACGGAACGTAACAAGATATAAATAAGTAAAGTAACAGTGAACAAACTTGTCAATTTCATTCAACAGTGAGCAAATCTATTTTACTTTTTACAATTGTATTATCCAAAAAAAAAAAAAATACAGAAAAGGGTCAGCAATGACCAATTCATTTAAAAATCATATTTTTGTTAACAATAACTAAAGGTTTAAAGACCTGAGCTAACAGGTAACAATATTCATCAAAAGAAAATTGGTAAAAAATTGCCTTTTGATAAGTCAAACAATCTGTTAAACAAAGCTAAGTCAACTTCCAAATATAAACACAAAATATCATTTTACTTCTTTTACAGTATGGAAAACATTCCTTAAATTATTTTTAAAACAGAAATCCATGCAGAAAAACAAACTTTAAATTGAATACTTATACATGTATATGAATTATATTTCCCATATCATTTTCAATGAAAAAAACAAGTAACAGACAAAAATAAACTGACTACCATTCTCAGGTAAGTAATAAGAAATATTTTTGTTTTGACCTATGATTATTGTTCTATGCTGTAGATGAATGTTTACCCTACATGAGGCTCAATTATATGTCTTAATGCCATTAGTCATATCCATTGTTTTGGACATTTTACCCAAAAACCACCAACCTTCGATAGGAAAACGACAATCGCTTTTGAAAATGCATTATATTTTGAACTGGTGAACTAATAAACAAATCTTTGCATTAGCGGTGGTAATTTTTGGTTTATAACTTATGAAAATAAGCATGGCAGCATTTACAGCAATATATAAAACATATCATACAATAACTGCTTCCTTTATCAAAGCCGAAAAAATTATATATGTGTACTACTACAGAAACAAAGAAGAATAGTAAATGCTGGTGGATTGGATGTTCTTATGGGTAGGATAATATTTTTTTTTGGGGGAGATGGGTGGTCTGAATCTCTTTCCACCTACCAACCATGCATAAAACCTAAATTGATTATTTCCTTTTCCTTTTCCTCTTTCGTTTTTTTTTTTTTAAAACAAGAATCACCCATAACTTTTAATTGAAATGCATTCAAGTACCCTATAAATCTATTTCTATAAGAACCTTAAAATGAAAACTAATTTTCAAATAAAGCAAACTAGATATATGTTTTTCAATATTAAGCAAGTATACATATGTAAGCTTATTTTTCATATATAAAATGATACAATATTTTGAAATCAATACTACAGAAATGTTTACAATCTACATCCTTTTTTTTCATGACATCATAACAACAAACTGACCAATAAGATGAAGCCATGAATGTCACATGTGTGATTATGTTTAATTGCAGAAAAAAATCAAACATTTTCCCAGCATTTACAATCAGAAATTCCAGAACAAATTCAAAATTGTTTGAATGTAATGATGACAATAAAATATTTATGTGACCCTCGAAAATAGAAGTTTTCCCCTGAAAACATTTAGTTTACTGCACACAACATAAAAAAGGCTCATATGTTTCCTGGCATATACAAAGAGTTACTGAATTACAAATTGATAACTTTCAAATAAGATGAATAAATACACAGTGAAAACATTGCAAATACAACATTATGTATAAAGTAGGTATTATCACAAATCAAAGTGTTTATCTTAATTGTCTAAAGGTTTCAACATTTTCTAAGATACTTAGAAAGACTATTCAAAAACCTTTCATACAACTTGAGCAATTTGCCAAGATAAATGGTGAATAAGCAAATTGGACAAATAAAAAAATGCTTAAAATCCATATACAATACTGTTTTGATATGTTTTGAAAGAAAGACCTACATTTATTCTTTTCACTTTTTCTAATAGCTAAACTTTCTTCTTCATAAAAGCATTGGTTAAACAAGAAGCACTAATCTACTATCACAAAAAAGCACTATTTCTTTTTGAAATTCATGTAACACAAGAGTTATTTCCCTTGGTGGCAAGTATTTTGATGGATAAGTTTTAGCTGTTATTTTTTCCTGAATTATTTCACATTTATTGATTTTCAAATAAGTTTTATTTTTCCAGGAGTTTAACCTTTCAAATAAAAAGAAGACAAATGTTACAAAAGTTTGCAAGGGAGACAACTTCTGGAAAACAAGGAAGCCAGCAAGTTGGAAAGCCAAAGTAAATACATAGTTACTTCCCTTCCTATGTATCGAATGATTTTCTTTTTCTTAACAAATTTTGAAATGATATAAACAAATAAAACTGATTCTACAAAACATTGTGACCTTTTTTGACATCTTTTTCAGAATGATTCTATATTTTCATTGACCTTAATATCTGATCATAAGCATAGCATGACCTATTAATAGAAAATGAACAATAAGGCAATGTTAGTAAGCAAACAAGAGGTAGCCTGGCTATTGGTAAATTAAGTACATGTACGATACTTTCTTTGGTATGAATGAATCAAGAACAGATTCAACACCTAACAACAAAACAAAATAAGCATTTTTATGGAGTTAAATGGTTGACCGACATGAATTTACACTATAAAGAGGCCCATCATAGAGGTTATCACAATACTTACAGATATTTCATAATTTGTTTATCAAATAATCCAAAATTGACGTGTACTCTTTAATCACTTTTTGTATAAAAATGTCAAAACTGATGCTTCGTATCTGCCACCCAAGAATGGTTATATGTTTTGAATGTAATCAGAAGATTTCTCAAGCACCCATAAGCAGCCACCAAATAACTGATCAATATTTTCGGTGACAAAGGTAGAAAATCTGAAACCATATTTTGTATATACCTTTTTGCTTCTTATTTATTGTTCAAATTGGCCCAATTTCAATAACTTCATTTTTTTCCAGTTAATATACCCCTTATCTAATGATTGATTTGACCTAAAATCATTCTCCCTCCTTTAAATCTGTACCAATAACCGAAAGCAAGGGACAATAAAAGGAGGGTCTATATGGGGGTTTAAGCAACATGCTGGTTTGTGTTTTTATGAACAGCATGTTAAATAGCTAGGCAGACAATAAAATGATCATAAATTCTTTGGAAAAAAACTGGGTAGCATTTAAGTTGATTTTGAATAAGCATGCATAATTTTAAAGCAATGAACTGTTGTTTTATTTCACTTCCAGAAAGAAACAAGATTTTTTAAAATGTTTTAGAAACAATCTTTGAACAATCACAAGGATAAATTTAATAAAAAAAAAACTCACAAAGAATTGACACTTTTAAACTTAAATATATATATTTTCAGTTATAAACCTAACACCTTAAAAGCTTGTCAGGCCAGACAAACAGAAATGCTCAGCGAACAGATATTTTTTCAATGAGATTCAGAATTTATCAAGAGTATTCATTTGCTAATATTGATATATCTGAGGTCTTATTAACAAATTCACGATAAAATGGCAACAGCTATATGTATTCAACAATTTGGAATAAATTTATTCCTTAACAACTTTGCCAAATAAAAGATTTGTCTATATATATATCTGTTTTTCATTTATTCTTTTGTCATAAATTAGGCTATTGTTTAATAGTTTCACATTTTGCCATACCTTTTATAGCTTACTATACTGTACTGGTTTTGTGTCATGGTTGAATGCCGTACAGTGACCTATAATTGCTTAAATCCATGTTATTTGGACTGGTGGATAGTTGTCTCATTTCCATTCATACCACATCTCCTTATTTTCTATAATTAACTTTATTCAAAATGTCAAGTACATAGATGTTTCAGCTTTGACAAAATATACCCGTGTATACATTTCACTGCATTTATCCTTGTAAAATTCTGTGATTTTTAAGTAAAATTTATCTTGCATTTGAATGAATAAAACAGCAGGATTGATTTTTACTCTTTTTAACATTGTATGCTGACTTTGGCAATACCATGAAATCAAATATTCACGAAAATATGATTTATACTCAATCCATGAAAATAGGTATCAATGAAAATACAATTATTTCCTCAATCCTCAAAAACTGGTAATCACAAAAATAAATGAATCCACAGTAATTATTTATAGAATTTTGAACATGAAAAAGGTCAATTATAACTAAACCACAAGGATACACACATTCTATAATAAATGTATTGCTTCATTGTAAATTATTTATCACCATGAACAAAAAAATGACTGTCATTTCAAAACACAGAAGAGGGGCAGAAGGAGGGAGTGTCATCCCAAATTCCTGATTCTTTGCCAGATTCCGTAAAATTAATCATTAATTCATGAGTCTGGATAGGTATAAATCCTGAATTCCTCAAAAATAACAGCCTTATCCAGAATTCCCCAAAAGCAGGGCCTAATCCTCATGTCCAGAAAAAGGTATTTTCCGCCCCTCACATAAAGAATTCACCAATGTTTACCTGGACTATAAAGGACTATATCAGCTCATTTATTCACACAACCCAGTCCTGGACGGTCAATAAAATAAGCATCGTGTTTACAATGTGTAAATCAGTCACTGACATGACTGACAGGACTGGGTAAAAGTTACTAGTGAATGTGGAAACTATTAAAGTTATACCTTAGTTGCTTTATACTTCATTAAATCATTAATTTATTTACAGGGAATTTTAGAAAAAATGTTATAAAACATGACAGTACCTAAGCACTGACTACTGAAATGTATTCAAATGCCATTTTAACTCTTTTGAATGCCTGTTTTGCAGGTATTCTGTTTATATAAAGGAGGATTTCAAGAGTCAGGTAACACCTTTCATAAGAGTTTTCCCACATAAATAGAAAAAGTTGACAAGACTGTAAAGTTGACACTGCTATTTTAAAATAAAATTTAACTGTTTGTAGGGCGTACAGTCCATTATTTGTTCCTAGTGTATATTTGAATACCAGTTGTTCTATAATTCTTGCAATCATTGCATTTTCTTCTACCACAAAAAGGGAAAAAACTCTACATTGAACTTTTCTACAATAAATTACATAAAGAACCTTCAAATAACAAAGGAAAACAATATTGTAACCATGGAAACAAAAGATATAAATTATAACTAAAAAAAGTGGAAAAAGTAACAATAACGATATGGTTGACTATAAATATGAAGAAAAGTCTATGTCATCTTAGTCATTTGTATTCTTTTATTGATCCTGATCAAGTATACTCTTTTATTGATGAATGTTTATACTGGCATTGTGAAGAACTGGTACAGCACTCATGTTTTGCTGTAGTTCAGATTTTGGTGCTTTAATTTGTTTATGATATATTAATGCACTTTTTTGGGGTGAGGGGGATATTCTTGAGATCGTGTATTTAAAACATTAGCCACTTTTTTTAATAACATAAACACTACAAAAATCACACTTCCTCACATTACCAACTTCCCATGGAAGTCTTTACAAGCAACAATTTTCTTGGTAAGAGAAAACTGAATATAGCTTGTTTTACTTTTCATGTAACTTTACATACATATATGGTGGAGGACCTATAACCAAAAACCCAATGGAAACAAATATTCCATGCATTATAAATTACCAAAGATTGTATATGACTGAAAGCACCGATGATGAAAAGTACCTTCAAGCAGAAAACCAATAAAAGAATACATAAACCTTTTACACCCACCAACAGAAGTTCTGTTACTTAAGATACATCTACATAGTGCTATAAAATTTATAAACTATAATAAAACATATTTCTAATATAATTGTCTTCATTGCTCTGGTTTGTTTTCGATTTCTCTCATTGGAACTCTAAGCTGTAGTGGGTCTCGTAATCGTTTGATATCGTATTCTACTTTAGCGATTTCTTCCTTTAGCTTGTTGTATGTTTCTACATTCATCTTTGTCTTCTTTGCATTTTTATGAAGTGATATTAAATATTGTCTATCACGTAATGTTTCATAGTTGTATTCCTAAAATGAAAAAAAATTTTTTTTTACTAATAAATTTTAAAATATGACACATAATTTATAACACTGATGGCATGCATACCTTGCTTAAATTCTTAGTTGACAAAATTAGAAATTAAAAAAAAAACATCTAAGGTTCAAACCTGTTTCTTTTAAGTGTACAATTATTTGTGATTTATTGAGTTTGTTACATCTTCAATTGTTTTTAAGATTATTATAAAATTTCATAAAATACCTGTCTGGTGAGGACGAAATAAGCAAACATGGCCACAGAGGTACCGTAAGTGATGAAATAAGTCACAGGTTCCATGATATCCCAGGAGTATTCCCACCAAGTAAGACGAGCCAGGACACCAAACTGTAGACTCATCAAACCCAATCCAACCCATGCCAAACCTGTTGTCCTTTTCAAAGCTTTCCCTTCTAAATCTACTTTTATCTGAAAAAAAATTCTGCATGTATTATTTGGAAGACATAACAGATTTTCTTTTAACTTCAAAGAAACTAATAAATCACATACACATTGAAGTTTAGATAAAATGTGACTTATGCTTCTTGTGTTTACCAAAAGTCAAATTTATTTATACAATAATACCTTAATTTTCATCTTTAGAATCTAGTATAGGTAGATCTCCATGTTTAATATCAGAGAGGAACACAACCTGGGAATTTTACCAGTTTAAATACTTTCTACTTGTAAAATAGAGTTGTTCCCCTTTGCCTATAAAACATAATTTAAGGTTTTCTGACAAACATACAGCAAAATATCAAGTTAGATTAGTTTGCTTTGAAAACATAATGTTTAGAAAATGAAAAGAAAATGTCTATAGTTTTCTTGCATAGAAACTAATTTTGAGGCTGGTTTACTATATGAAAAAAATACTTGAAAATATTTAAAACGTTTGGACAAATTAATAGTGGAATATTTCTACAATTGATAACTTATTTTGAAATCACCTTTCCCTGATAAACGTTACATGTTTTTAGAAGAAGGTTTTTCATTTTTCAAAACTTATATTGTGCAAAAAAAATAAATGTATTTTTCTAAACAATTTCATTACAATAGGAAAGGAAATTCTATTTTCTTCATTTACCAGACTTTCTAATAGTAACTTTTTTGGTTTAATTGGAGTCATTCAAAAATTCTAATATCTAAAATAAACTGCTTCGCTGAGCGCAGCTGGATACGCCTGCAGAGGTCTAACCCTGAACAGTTGGGGCAAAAATGGACACAATATTCAGCTTGATACAGGTCTGAATTTGGATTGTAATTAAATATTTCACACATAATAGGTTTCTGACACAGAATAACTGTAGTCAAAGAACTTAGAATTGGTTAAATGATTTGAATTTATTTTCAATTTTTGCTTTGTACAATACACCATGCTGTTGCAAATTGAACCCCCACCCTCCCCTCCCCTCAAATTTTTTACCCCCTTTTAAAATACACTATGCTGTTGCGAATTGACCTCCCCAACATATTTTTTTACCCCCACTTTTTTGCAAAAAGATAATATTTGAAGAAATTTACTTTTAATTTCTGAAATCTTGAGAAAAATTGTCCCCACAATTTCTTTTTACCCTCCTCCCACCTCCTTTTTCAAAAAAAATTCTTTCTTTCAAGATATGGTCATAATCTCAATTCAAATTTCCAATGGAGTTTGCAACCATAATTACCCATTTAAATACATCATAAAAGTCTTAAAATAGAAAATGACATACATAATCATGGCTAAAATTAATATACCTTAATTAGCATTTTAAACAGTATGTTCTAGAAATAAATTGACAGCTAAACACCTCAAGACAAGACAATACATCATTTCTTTATACATAATTTAAAAGCAGTGTAAGGAGATAATTCAAACATAACATTGTACTTTAAAAGTAATTGTCCATTAACCAGGAAACCCTTGTTTTTTTTTGTCCCTCATTTCTAAACGGTTTCCTATAATCCCAAAGCCAATCCTAACCATCCCTTTGTGGTATAGAAACTTGTGGTATAATTTCAGAGAGATCCATACAACGTTCCACAAGTTATTGTCTGGAAACTAGAAAATGCTTATTTGGGCCCCTTTTGGCCCCTAATTCCTAAACTGTTGGGACCATAACCCCAAAATCTATCCCAACCTTCCTTTTGTGCTTATAAACCTTGTGTTTAAATTTCATAGATTTCTATTTTCTTATACTAAAGTTACTGTCCATAAACCAAATGTCTACGGACGAGGACAATGACGACGTGATACCAATATCGACAGCAAAATTTTTGCAGTCGTATAAAACTGCATTGTGCCAATATAAATGTTATTCATGATCAAAATAGTTAATTGGAGCAACCATTATTAATGTGTCATGTTTTGAAATCAAAGAGCCAATTAATGGCTTTCTTAATGGGGAGACCCAAAAGTTACAACTTTCACATTTTTAAAAACTTTTCTTTATGAAATCAGAAAAAATTGATTGAAGTACAGTAATATATTGAAAAGTTTAGTAAGATATCGAAACCTTCATTATTTCAAATTTATGAACTAGCTGAATGTAAATATGACCAATTAAAATGTTCTATGCTTATTTTCGCCATTGCTGGTATAAAAACAAGATGTCTGTATACTTTTTCGTAAGGCTGCACTTGAAGTTTAAGATCCTCTAATTTCTGGACAAGAAGTTTCTCTTGTTCAAACTGATGCTGGTCGACATTAAGTTGAGAGTAAAGCTGAGCTATCAATGTTTTCACATCAGATAATGTAGCTAGGTCTTCATTTGTCATTGTTTCTGTAAAGAAAAATTGGTTCATCATATTTGGGAGCCCAGTGAAAATCTTGCCTTTCAGAAATTTGTGTCTCTGTTATTTTAAACTTGTTTGTCTTTTCAACCTTTTCATTTTTTCCTAATATTGTCAGTTTTTCTTCAACTTATGATTTTTATTGTCCTATCCATGTCTTCTGTCTCTTTATTTCTAGACTCAAGCTAATTTAGAGTATGACATACTGCCTAGACAGTGGTGTATTTATAAAAACTTATTTGCATCTCAAGACATATGGCGTGTAACAGTCACATTATAAATCAGACATTTTTGTCTCACTGTTGTTTAACAATATTACCAGTAATCATATAAGAATACCAATATTGCTTTTGAGCATTTTTAAAAACTAGCAAAAATCACCTTTCCCGAACCCCAATATGGTAACAATAAAACACTTTAATATTGAATCTTGCAAATATGCAAGAAATATTGATAATCTGATGGAAAGTTTATAAATATTTTATTCTATATCATGTTGTGAATCAGTATGGTACTGTATTTTATTTTCATGTTAATGTCATATTAAATTCCGTGCATTGTAATTAGTGATGTATAACAATAGAGAACTTAAACTGTTCAGCGGGAAACTTTATTAAATTCAGTTTATTGAATATACAGGCCACATGACATGTAATGTTTTGTTCTAAAAAAGGAACTCCAATTACAGTTGGTTAAAAAAAAAGAACTCCAATTACAGATGTTTTCATGAAAAGAATTAACTAGAGGCTCTCAAGAGCCTGTGTCGCTCACCTGTATTTACTGATGCTTTGGAAATCATGTAAAATAAGGTTAAAATCATAATTAATAGTATTAGATATTAGATATTATAATGATATCTAAGATAATATAAAAAACTGCAAAATTTTTGTAAAATTACTAACTCAGGGCAGCAACCCAACAACGGGTTGTCAGATTCGTCTGAAAATTTGAGGGCAGATAAATCTAAATCTGATGAACATTTTGCCACCTGTCAGATTTGCTCTTAATGCTTTAGTTTCAGAGATATAAACCAAAACTGCATTTCACCCCAATGATCTATTTTTAACCAAGTTGGCCATGATGGTTGGAAGGCGGGGTCATCGGACAAATTTTTAAACTAGATACCCTAATAATGATTATGGCCAAGTATGATTAAATTTGTCTCAGTAGTTTCAGAGAAGATTTTTGTAAAGATTACAAAATTTACGAAAAATTGTTAAAATTGACTATTAAGGGCAATAACTCCTAAAGGGTCGACTGACAATTTTGGTCATGACAACTTATTTGTAGATCTTACTTTGCTGAACATTATTGCTGTTTACAGTTTATCTTTATCTATAATAATATTCAAGATAATAACCAAAACAGCAAAATTTCCTTAAAATTACCAATTCAGGGCAGCAGCCCAACAACAGGTTGTCAGATTTGTCTGAAAATTTCTGAGCAGATAGATCTTGACCTGATTATCAGTTTTACCCTGTGTCAGATTTACTCTAAATGCTTTGGTTTCAGAGATATAAGCCAAAATCTACAATTTACCCCTATGTTCTATTTTTAGCCATGGTGGCCATCTTGGTTGGTTGGCGGGGTCATCGGACACATTTTTTAAACTAGATACCCTAATGATGATTGTGGCCAAGTTAGGTAAAATTTGGCCCAGTGGTTTCAGAGGAGAAGATTTTTGTAAAAGCTAACGACGACAGACGACGACGACGACGGACAACGGACGCCAAGTGATGAGAAAGCTCACTTGGCCCTTCGGGCCAGGTGAGCTAAAAGGGGTTGATCTCATGTGCTCTGGCTATGTAGATCCTGCTCCACTAGTGGAACCTGCCATTACAAACCAACACAAGGTGGCAGTGGTTCATGGGGCTATAAAAACAACAGGAGGAGGAGTTACTTTAACACAGTATTAACTGCACAATGTCACATTTTCTCATCTAAAATGCTATTCAAACAACATCTATGTAAATTGGTCTCTGGTGGGGAGTTGTCTCATTGGCAATCATACCACAACTCCTTATTTTATACAAAGTCTGTTGTACTGTTTTGGGGCAATACTAACCCACACTGAGTGATACTATCTCAAGGCTTTAAAACCACACCAGATGATGCTATATAATAGTGATACTAACCTACACTAGGTGGCACTACCTGGTACTTTTGATCATTGAGGACAAGCTGGAAACTGTTATATCTCAGCAGTGTATCTATTGTGGTTGATTGGGCCACTCGTGCTCCTTCTGAAAAAAAAAATTGAGATTATTAAGATGAATGACTGTCCATACTCTGGCATAATCAGAACAGCATGCTCACACCAAGCTCGATACCAAATTTATGAAAACTTTTGATTTGTAGCTCCTGGGAAAATGTGACGAAAGTTTCAAACATGGCCATTATGTATAAGAAAACATAAGTTTTTGAAGTAAACAGGAAGGAAAAATAAGCAATGAATGTGAAAACACATCACATAGTATAGCATGCTCACATGAAGCTTGATACCGAAATTCAAAATTCCAGGAAGCTCTGAGGAAGTTGTGACATGTAATATCTGGGAAAGAACAGATGTAAGGTGTGTGCACTTCGGACTATCTCATGAATATTAGAATCATTAGATAAAGATCACTTTTATTGCTGTTCTTCTACTTGAATGTTGCTGGCAGGTCTTAACCCTACCATGGACCTGTCCCAAGTCAATGATCTCAATGTGTTTTGTCATTTGGTAGTGATGAAAGTTCTTACTCTTTTTTGAAATTATTGAACACTTTTCTAGACCAGCTGTGATTGAAAGCTGTACAATTATTTATATGTAGTGTATGTAGTAATAGATACTAGTCACTATAGTGACTAAACATGTCTTTAGAGTAACATGATCCGAACATGGGTAAAGAAGTTTATATAACCACCTCCTTCATACCAGGAAATTAAATACTTACTTAAATGAGCTAGGAAATAAAACTGATTGATTGATTGATTATTGGTGTTTAACACCCTTACAGCACTCTTGCTTATATCCCAGTGGTCACTTTGTATTGATTACAGGTTAATAAGTATACTACTATGCCCAATACATTACTCAATAATACTTTATTACAAAAGTAAAACCCTGACAGGTTAAAATGCAAACAAAATAACCACAAGAAACATACAATACATGAAAAAGTGGTAAACAAGTCAAGTTAATATTAATAATATATATATAGGTATATTATATTAATAACACATAACTTAGAGGGTGAAAGACCAGATTGTTACCCCGAGCCAAGGTTGACAATGTCTTTTCCAGAGGTAACAATCTACTCTATAACCCTCTCAGCTATGTATTATTTACTTTATTATACAGAATGTTCTGTTGATACTGTCTGTTGAATTTTGAATTCAATGTAATAAAGTATGACCTCTTGTAGATAACAACCATCCCTATTTAGTCAAGCGCACAAATGATCAAGCGTCTCCGTGAGTGGAAATAGAGTTTTGCCATGGGTTAGAGTAAATTTTCTCCTCGTATTAACCTATCAGACTCCTGCATTTTGACATGAAGTATAATAAAGATAATTGACCAATGTGGACCCTATTTTCGCAATTACATATATTGCTTTATATAACCCGCAACACTAGACAAAATATCTTTATTGGGATCTAAAATAGTTTTAAGTTTAGAGTTTGAGTCAAGCTGGTTTAAATTAGGATAATGGGTTTTAATTGAATTTAAAAGGGATTTCTAATATTACTATTGATTTGGCAATGAAGGAAAAGTGCTCCTCATCATCTAAAATTTTACAAACTTTACACACTCTGTGTTTTCTTTGAATTTTTATATCGACCTATTTCAATTTCCAAGTTATGGTCACTTACATGGAATTTTGTTAAAAGTTGATGACTATTAAAATTGTTTACATTGTGCAAGTAGTCTTCCAGTTTAATTTCATTTTAAGTTTACTATAAAGGTAAATTTTTGAACTGTTATCGATATTTGAAAGTTTTTAAGAGTGATTTTATCATACTTTTCTTTAACAATATGTTTAAAAGTTTTTTAAGTAAATTTTTATCAGTTTAAAAGGTTTATCAAAATCAACTTATTCTTCTACATCAATTTAAAATCTTTAAAATGTGCTTTGCAAAAGTATGTCAAGTATATATTCCATCTTCAGACATAGACTTATTTACTTTAAAAGCTTCTTTAACAAGAGGTGTTTATTTCATGGCAGTTAATTCTACAAAATATAATAAAACTTTAGTTTTATAAAGGAGTCAAGTGGAAACTGTCCTAACTCAGACTTTGCAGCTATATTACATGAGGTTTTTAATTCCAAGAACAGTTTTACAAAATTTATGATGCACTTTCTCAAAGCTGAATTTATATGTCAAGGATAAAATATCACAGTTAGTTCCAATGCATTTTGGCTCTGTTCATGGCTCTAAAATTTGAGTAATAATCTTCCATAAACCAAATTTCACTATTACATAAAATTATGGGTTTAACTAGTAAATCAAATAATTTGCATGATAAATCAACAGGAGATGATGAAAATTAGACACATATTTTTTATAAATAACGCTTTAAGCGCCTTCTTGGATAGTTCATGTGTTGATCTCTTAAATCTACCTTTATTATCAATAATGTTTCCAAGAAAATCAGTCAGCTGCCATTTGTAGCAATATTTTTCCAGTTTATTACTTAGTGTCCTCACTTATACTTATCAAAATGCACTTATTTGACTTTTCTTTTTTGAAATGATGCAGACATATCATCTGCTAACTCTTTTATTAATTTCATAATTTTTATTGATTTTTAAAAATATTGTCATCTTCCTTGACAGAATTCACCTATAACATTATGGAAACCTTAACCAATAGGGAATTGTTGTATTTGCATATAAGTTAACCTAAGGCTAAACAAACTCTAATTCTATTTTATAAAATTATTAGCCTGCTGTATAAAACATAAGTTCATGAAATTCATTTTGTGAAAATTGAGATTTCAATTTTTTTTTAGTGTTTGCTGTGTCAGTATTATTTTTTGTGAGAGGGATAACATACTTTTGGGATGCGAGAAGAAATTACAAAACAAAGCAGGATTTGGAAATAAGCACCCCTGTGTCACCCCCTCTTTTGAAGGGTACCAATTTTCATTGATTTATCTTCTCGAGGTTCCTACATTCACCAATTGTTTCAAATCTGCAAATTTATTCTTACTTTAAGTTAACAATTGCATCAAAAGCACGATTTTTTTGTGGGGCTACTTTTACCTATGTTCAAAATTGGAGTGGGTGAATTGGTGGTCTGACACCTAAAAGCCAAAAACTGACAAATGAAAATGACATGGAAAAAAAAAAAAGTAGTAACTCAGTGTCTACACTTACTTATTAAAATACACTTCTTTGACTTTTCTTTGTTAACATGATGCAGCCATATCTTTCTGCTAACTCAGTTAATTTCATACTTTTTATTGATTAGTTTTTAATATATTGTCATCTTCATTACAGAATTCACCTCACATCAGACAAACAGCAATATGGAAACCTTAACCAGTAGGGAATTGTTTTATTTGTTTAGTTAACCTTAGGCTTAACACTAACTCTAATTTTATTTTATAGAATTTTTAGCCTGCTGTATAAAACAGAAGTTCATGAAATTCATACCACATCTTTAGTGGGTACCAACTTTTCTTTGATTTACTACTGGGTTCCCTACAATAATGAATCAAATCAAATCGAAAAGTCAAATCAAAAGTAATCAATCAAATAAATAATTTCTATCTAGCTGAAATGAAATAAAAAACCCTTAAAATAATGAATTAAAGCACCTATAAAAATCATGTCCCCAGAGAAATTACTTCCACATTTGTCCATTTTTTTATAAATTAATTGTAATGTCACCATAGACTAATACAGCAGTTCAAAGGTCATCTGAAATCAATTGCTTCAGACATAATTATACATAAGACAAAACATACAACCCAAAGCCATGCAAGCCAACACTGTTAAGGTTCTTATCATCACTTTATGTCTGACATAACCATTTAGCCTGTTATCTTGTTTGATTTATTTTCTTACCAAACCATTTCTTTATTTAATCACAATGGTATATAAGCAAGAAACTGACAAATGAAATTGACATGGAAACAAGCAATAGAGTTGTATATCAGTGTCCACACTAACTTATTGTTTGCATGATGCAGTCATATCATTCTTGTATAACTCTTTATTAATTTCATACTTTTTATTGATTAATTTTTCAAAATATTGTCATCTTCCTTAACTGAATTCAACTCACATCAGACAAACAACATTCAACATGAATAGTTTAATTTGAATAATTAACCTAAGGCAAAACAAATTCTAATTTTATTTCATACAATTCAATGTGCTGTAAAACAGAAGTTCATGAAGTTCATTTTGGTTTGATTGTTGGCTGTGTCAGTATTATTTTTTTGTGAACGGGATGACATGCCTTTGGGATGTGGATTGTGGATATAGGGGGTAACAAAAAGTGGGAAGTGGGAAAAATTACCAAAAAAGGCAGGATTGGGGAAATGAGCACCCTGTGTCACCCCCGTCTTTTGTGGGGTACCAATTTTCATTGATTTACTACTTGGATTCCATCCAATAATAAGATTCAATACCCAACCAAATAAATATTTTCTGTCTAGCAAAATGAATTAAAAATAAACCTTAACATCATGAATTTAAAGCTCCTACAAAAAATCATATCCCAGAGAAAAAAACTACCACATTTGTCCATTTTTTTAGTAATTAATTGTAATCTCAACATAGACTAACACAGCAGTTAAGAGATGTTCTGAAATCAATTTCTTCCTCACTTAATTAAACATTAGACAAAAAGTACAACCCAAAGTCATGCAAACCAACAATGTAAAAGTTCTTATCAGCACTTTTATGTGAGACACAACCATTTACCATGTTATCTTGTTTGATTTATTTTCTAACTGGACCATTACTTTGTTTATTCCCAATGGTATATAAGCAAGAAACTGACAAATGAAATTGACATGGAAATTGACATATCTGAAAATTACATCATCATGAAGAAAAACTAACTGAAACAAATGTACCAAACTAATTTAAATCTGCTTCTACTAATTTGTATTTGGTGATGGAAAAACTGTACAAAGGTTAAGTTTGGCTTTTGTCAAATAAATTGAAATATTAACTTAAAACAAAGCCTAAAATTTGTAGTATAATTAAATCTTTTATCAGCAATGCATCTGTTCAATTTGAAATTGAACTCAAATTGAACAATAATTATTTTATGATATCATATTGGTAAGTGAATGCACAATAATATTGTATTCTGGCAGAGCTTATATGATTTTCAGAGAGGTAAAAGGTAAAGAGGAATCTAATTAACTAAAACCACTGGAACTGTAAGACAATATTGATTATTGGTTTTGAGAACTGAGTTTTTTCATCCTCCTTGAATGAAACCTTTTTATTTTACTTACTTGCAGAATGATAGATTTTTCAATTGAGCAAAATTTCAAATCCATTTTCCCCTCTTAACATAGTGACCTGAGAGTTATTTCCCTTTGAAGGCAGTGTTTTTCCCACTGTATGTATGAATTTTGGATGGTTCACTTTTTAATTTTCTTGCACATTTTGCAAATCTTTACTTCAGTGATACTTACAAGTTCAAAATATGTTTTGTAATATAAGCATGATTATCAGTTCAGATATGATCTGAAATCAATTGCTTCAGACTTAATTAAACATTAGACAACCAAAAGTCATGCAAACCAACAATGTTAAAAGTTCTGATCATCACTTTATGTCAGACAGAACTATCTAAGGTTGTTTGATTTATTTTCTAACCCAACCATTACTTTGTTTAATCCCAATGGTATATAAGCAAGAAACTGACAAATGAAATTGACAAAGAAACAAACCCAAGAGTTGCGACATGGAAATTGACAGGATAATATCAAAGTCTCTGAAAATAACATCATCAGGAAGAAAACTAACTGCAAAAAGAGTACCAAACTAATTTAAATCTGCTTCTACAAATTTGTATTTTAAGATAAGGTTAAGGTTTAAGAAAACTAACTGCAAAATGGCAACAAATGTACCAAACTAATTTAAATCTGCTTCTACAAATTTGTATTTTAAGATAAGGTTAAGGTTTAAGAAAACTAACTGCAAAATGGCAACAAATGTACCAAACTAATTTAAATCTGCTTCTTTTGATTTTTAATTGGTGATAAACAACTCTACAAAGGTAAAGTTGGCTTTTATATAATAAATTGAAATATTAACTAAGCAAGATTTAAATTTGTAGTAATTTTATTTTGATCTTTTATCAGCAATGCATCTGGATTTGAAATTAAACAACTATTTTGTAATATCATAAACAATATATATGGTTAATCATACTGTATACAGACAAAGCTTATATGATTTTCAGAGAGATAAAAGACAGAGTGTGGTCTATTACCAATACAAGTGGGAACCGTAAGACGATATTGATTAATGCCTTTGTAGGACCTTGGTTTTGAGAATTGAGAGTTATTCCCTTTGTAAGCAGTGTGTTCCAAGTGTACTAGAAATTTTAAATGTTTAATTTTTAAATATTTTCCCCCTATATTTAGCAAACCCTAACTTCATTAACACTTAAAAGTTCAAAATACATTATGTTATATTAGAATGAAGAGAGGTTCAGAGATGATCTGAAATCAATTACTTCAGACTTAATTTTAAAACATAAGACAAAAAGAACAATCCAAAGTCATGTAAACCAACAATGTAAAAGTTCTTATCAGCACTTTTATGTGAGATACAACCATTTAGCATTGTCATCAGCACTTTTATGTGAGAGACACAACCATTTAGCATTGTCATCAGCACTTTTATGTGAGATACAACCATTTAGCATTGTTATCTTGTTTGATTTATTTTCTTACCCAACCATTACTTTGTTTTATCCCCATGGTATATATAAGGAAGAAACTGACAAATGAAATTGACATGGAAATAAGCCTAAGAGTTGTGACATGGAAATTGACGTGATAATATCAAAAGTTCTGAAAATTACATCATTAAGAAGAAAACTAACTGCAACAAGAGTTCCAAACTGATTTAAATCTGCTTCTACTAATTTGTATTCTGTGATAAACCAACTCTATAAAGGTTAAGTTTGGATTTAATCATTTAAATTGAAATATTAACTTAAAACCATGCAAACCTAAAATTTGTAGTATAATCAAATTTTCCAGCAATACATCTGAATTTGAAATCATACAAAAAAGTTATATTGTGAAATCATAAACAATATGTTGGCAAGTGAATGCATAACCTACAACATAGGTGTATGCAGCCAGAATTAAGATTTTAAGGATTTCAAAAAGATAAAACAATATGGAGGACTCAGATAAGAAGATGGCAGATAATATTGATCGTTGCATTTGTTGCATCCAGATTTTGAGAATTATTAAGATTTAATTATACCTTCTTACAATATCCAATTCCTTTCTTTCTCATAATCGACTTTCACGTTCGTGCATTTTCACGTACATTTCCCATGTCACACTGCTTATTATTATTACGTCACAGTAAGAGTCAATGGTTCAATGACATAATTTGTCATTTATGCCAGTGTAACACATTCATAAAAAAGAACACGAAAATGGTCTATTGACATATATCCCTATATCCAGCCTACCCCAATCTTCTTCTATTCATAACCATATCAAATTTGTCAACTACCTTTTTTCCACAACGCAAGTTCTTCAATATAGACAGAATTCCCTCATGAAGAAATATTTCCACTCAGTGGATGCATGATTACGTACATGGAAAAACATTCAATTTGATGATTTCTAAATCATTTGCCTAGTCAGCATTAATGCATTCTTAATCATGTTCTTTGATTCTACAACATTGTCACCAAAGTAATAATTCCCATAATGCATTTCATCAATTGGTTTTTTGCAGAGATTTGTGTCATAATTTGGTTACTTCTAAGTTGATATACATTTACATATACCCATAGGCCTCCTAAAAAGCTTTTATATTGACAAGCAATTTTCTGTTCCGTGGATAATTTGCAACTTGTTTTTACTGAATAGAGTTTATTCATATTACATTTAAGGGACATTAGCTACGAGATATAAAATAAAAAAAATAAAGTATCATTTTTTTGTTTGTTCAATCATTAATGAAAGTGAAATAGTGAAATAATAATTTGCTTTTAGCAGCCAGTTTGGTTCAATTTTGTCAAAATAAGCTAAGAAACATTGCTGATGAATTAATCATTTGCAAGTGAATAATTCGACCCAATTTGAATCCGTATTCATGTGACCTTCAATTCAACCTCTAAGCTAGATATGGGTTACGCATAAACTAGGTTTGTTCAGCTATTAAAAGGTAAAGAATGTCAACATTAAAAGTGAAACAAGGATGAACCATTTGGTTGACTGATTCATCCACAAAACTTATTCTCATGAAGGTAAAAATGATGATTAAGATATTTTTCAACCTATAATATGAAATCAAACAGATGTAGAAAAATCAAATTGCAGGTGTTCGCTATCTATATATATCTATATTTAATTATGCTTATATCAGGTTATATGATCATCGGCAGTCTTCAGCAATCACCTCAATGATCAATTAGATGGCGTCTAGACTAAGATACACACAAAATGTTGATACATATTATCAAGTCCATGCATCCTAAATTGTTTATTTTAGACTTTTATAATTTGGATAGATATAAGAAGATGTGGTATGAGTGCCAATGAGACAACTCTCCATCCAAGTCAAAATTTATAAATGTAAACCATTATACATGTAGGTCAAAGTATCTTCAACACGGAGCCTAGGCTCACACGAACAGTAAGCTATAAAGGGCCCCAAAATTAATAAATATTAATATATGGATATATGTTTTAGTATGTTATAAATCAAATATGAGAATTTTAGTCATCAATGAACAAGAATTTGGATATTGCATTTTGTATCAAGTATAGATTTACTAATACATAATAAGTGTATACATGTATAAAGGAATAACCAAAATCTAACTCAAAAGTATGAAGTATCTTCTATCTTTTAAAATATTAAGCTTTATACAAATAGTTTACACTCTCGTTATTTTGAAAATCATAAGGCCAAAAAAAATAATACGTGTGTTTCTGCTAACCCTACCTACCCAAATTTTTAGTGCCTACCCTAACACTTTTTATGCCATTTTGGAACAAGCACTGTTAAAGTGAGACTGATTCCTAGAAATAACCAGTTATTTTTTTGGCCTAAGTAGGTACCATAAATAAAGTGTTAGTCTTTCAATTTGCAAATTGAAATTTGAATATGGAAACTGTTTTTTGTTTAATACATAATATTCATATATATATATATATGGAAAATGAAAGTGAACTAATTTATTTTTAAATATAAAAAAAACCTTCTACATAAATTTTCCAGATATTTTCATCAAGCTTATTATTTCCAAACAAAGAGATTTTATCTGTTTGGGTTGTATGTACTGCATAATCTAAAATTACACATATAGTCCTGTCTGTCAAATGTTCCAAAATGAAATAAACGTTACAGACAAAGAAATATGAAACAGACGAAAATTAATAAGTATTACAAGTTATCTGACAAAAAATAATTCTCCTGTCAGGTCAATTTCCTGAAAAGTGGCGTAAAAAATAATGATTTCCTCACCAGACGATCATGAATCTCTTATTTGTAGTCATAAAAGGCTTCATTTCACAGACAGAAATTCAAAATCATCAATTTAGCAACTCCAGTAACTTAAATAACTCACTTTTATATAGATCGAACAAAATTCTATTAAAGTATATAGATTTCTCATCAAGAATGAAGTTAAACGACAAACATAGGGTGAAAATGAAAACGAAATTTACACTTCATTAAATATTTCATGGATAACTTTCAGCTATTGATGAAATACGAGGATTTATATGGGGGAGCAAATGAGAAATTTGTCCGATAGTTCTTTCATACAACTTAATACTTATACACGGACTAAGATTGAAATGTAATCTATAAATTCAGAAATTTTTTAGTGCATTTATTATTGCCATTGATGGAAAATGGACAAAAATGTGAGATTATAATGATTTATAGGATTTCAGCAAATGCTGCATTCAAATAATATGCTATAAAAAGTGTTTTTTTTTTCAACACCTATCTCAGGTCAAAATTTTTCACAATAATAAAAATGCAATAAATTTTAGAATTTGCAGTATCACAGAAGCACTGTTGCTATGATATTATGATGCAATTTATAAATAAGCATGCATGGTATAGGAGTGGAGTGAATAGTAGGTGGGGGCAATCATTTATTATTTTGCAAAAAAGTGTAAAGTGTGTGTGTGGAAGGGGGGGCTTCCTTGCTTGTTTTAAATCCATCCATGACAAATATCAAATGGATGTGCTCATGACAATATAATGTTACTGTAATATGATAGATGTCCTTCTTGTCACTGTCACTAAACTGACACAGTGAGTCAGATTTTGAATGTGTTAGCTCTCAAGGTATCATGTAGACTGCGGGAAGACAGCTCACCTATCTCTGCTCTTACACCTCAATCATGCTAAATGCCATGATTATTTTCAGAGAAGCAGCAAATACCAATTTCAAAGTTTTTGGTTTGACTTATTCAGGGATTGAACAGAAGGCAAGATCTTCTACATTTGATGTGAGTGTACATACTACTGGTTCCGAACAATTTGAGATTGTTTTGAGGGACTTCCCAGGGTCCCAGCAAATCCCCAACTAGAGGCTCCAAGGACCCTGTGTCGCTCACCTGATATTTTTATTTACAATTGATGCATGATAAATGCAACTGTTGTACTGTCGTTTAGTTTCAGAGATATAAGACTAAAAGTGCATTTGAAACCTATGTTTTATTTCAGCCATATGTGCCATGTTGGCAGGCAGGGTCATCATACACAGTGGTCCCTGGATATCCTAGTGGTGATTAAACCAAGTTTGGTTTAATTTGACAGTAGTTTCAGGGAGAATTTTGTAAAATTTATCTAACGAAAATGCAAGTGATGAGAAAGTTTGTTGTGAAGTTTTGTTGTTGCTCAACACTTCCAAAAAAAACAAAACATTGTGCAAGAGTTGTATAGCCAGCTGAGGTCGTTAAAACTCTCATTTGTTGTTGCAAAATTCAAGTGGTTTTGAATTGCTTTGTTGATCTTTTTGTATTCAACTTTTAAACAACAAAGTACAACAAATATGATGACTGATACTCATGACACTGAAAATATGGTCTTCATTCTTGTGAAGAAAATGGTAAGGTTTGAAATATTTCTTAAATATTAATTCAATACCAATACTTTAATTTGTATTGGATTTATCCCGGAAATGAGAACAAGGGACATAATTAAATTCAATTTTTCCCTAAACTTCTGATAAAATATAAAATGAAGAACTACATTTTTTAATGAGAATTTTTTTTAATAGTTAATTGACAATTTGAACAATATTAATTAAGTTTTAGATCTTGCATGGTTGATTAATTTTCTCTCAAAATTTCTGATATTCTATTAAAGTTTTAAATATAATATGAGGCAGGCATTACCTGTGAAAGGGATGAAGTCTGTATAAATTAGTGTAGGAATTCAAGCATCATTTGCACTTGAATCTGTAGAAAATGAAGCCAAAGTACTGAAACATATCTGACATTCGACCTATTGTTCGGGATTATAGTTGTGACATCATTTTCAATGTAAAGAAAGAAACACCATCATCAGGTATTAATGTGTTTTTTTTTCATGTTATAGAATTATCAATTATTTTATTGCCAGTTCATTAGTAGATTGTTTTCTATATTGATTTTCTACTGCAGTTTCAGAAAAGAAAATTACAAAGGAAAACATTTTGTAAAACTTACCAAAATTTACCAAATTAATGAAAATTGTTAAAATTGACTATAAAGGGCAATAACTCCTAAGGGGTCAACTGACCATTTTGGTCATGTTGACTTATTTGAAGATCTTACTTTGCTGAACATTATTGCTGTTTACAGTTTATCTCTATCTGTAATAATTTTCAAGATAATAACCAAAACGGCAAAATTTGCTTAAAATTACCAATTCAGGGCAGCAACCCAACAACCAGTTGTCCAATTCATCTGAAAATTTGAGGGCAGATAGATATTTACTTGATAAACAAGTTAATCGCTGTAAGATTTGCTTTAAATGCTTTGGTTTCAGAGTTACAAACCAAAATCTACATTTTACCCTATGTTCTATTTTTAGCCATGGCAGCCATCTTGGTTGGTTGGCTGGGTCACCCATATTTTTAAACTAAGTACCCTAATAATGATTGAGGCTAAGTTTGGTTGAATTTGGTCCAGTAGTTTCAGAGGAAAGATTTTTGTAAAGATTACAAAATTTACAAAAACTGGTAAAAATTACTTTAAAGGGCAATAACTCCTTAAGGGGTCAACTGACTATTTTGATCATGTTGACTTATTTGAAGATCTTACTTTGCTGAACATTATTGCTGTTTACAGTTTATCTCTATCTGTAATAATTTTCAAGATAATAACCAAAACGGCAAAATTTCCTTAAAATTACCAATTCAGGGCAGCAACCCAACAACCTGTTGTCCAATTCATCTGAAAATTTGAGGGCAGATAGATATTTACTTGATAAACAAGTTAATCCCGTAAGATTTGCTTTAAATGCTTTGGTTTCAGAGTTACAAGCCAAAATCTCCATTTTACCACTATGTTCTATTTTTAGCCATGGCAGCCATCTTGGTTGGTTGGCTGGGTCACCCACAAATTTTTAAACTAAATACCCTAATAATGATTGTGGCTAAGTTTGGTTGAATTTGGTCCAGTAGTTTCAGAGGAGAAGATTTTTGTAAAGATTACAAAATTTACAAAAATTGGTAAAAATTACTTTAAAGGGCAATAACTCCTTAAGGGGTCAACTGACCATTTTGATCATGTTGACTTATTTGTAGATCTTACTTTGCTGAACATTATTGCTGTTTACAGTTTATCTCTATCTATAATAATTTTCAAGATAATAACCGAAAACTGAAAAAATCCTTAAAATTACTAATTCAGGGCAGCAACCCAACAACCCATTGTCCGATTCATCTGAAAATTTCAGGGCAGATAGATCTTGACTTGATCAAAATTTTACCCCATGTCAGATTTGCTCTAAATGCTTTGGTTTCAGAGTTATAAGCCAAAATATACATTTTACCCTATGTTCTATTTTTAGCCATGGCGGCCATCTTGGTTGGTTTGGCAGGTCACGGACACAATTTCTAAACTAGATACCCTAATGATGATTGTGGCCAAGTTTGGTTAAATTGGCCCAGTAGTTTCAGAGGAGAAGATTTTGTAAAGTTAACAACGACGGACGCCGACGGACGACGGACGCCAAGTGATGAGAAAAGCTCACTTGGCCCTTCGGGCCAGGTGAGCTAAAAGACCTTCAGAGATCAGATCAATCTCTAACTTACATACTACCAAGGGAACAAGGAATCACACTTAGATTTGTAAAAGTAGATGTCCATCTATCAAGTATCAAGACAATTCTGCCACAAAGGTCTAAAAAGAAGTCCCCATGAATAAAACATGTTAGTACTATTCCAACTTATATATAAATTCATTCAAAAGGACCATCTTAAATCACACAAGATTTCTATAAATAACTATGAATAATACATGTTTTTTTTGTTAAAATAGTCACAGTAATGGTTTTCTTTTGTCTTCCTGCAGTCCCTCATCTTCCAAAAATCATTCTGCTACTTGAGTTATATATGCTAGATATAAGGGAGCTACCATTTGATTTTTATGGGGGCTAGGATGAAATTTGAAAAAATAGGCAGGACAGGAGTTTTGAGTAAAAAAAGGCAGGATGAGATTATTTGCAAAAAAAAAGGCAGGATGACAATTTATGTAAAAAAAAAGTCAGGATAAACTAAAAAAAAAGGCAGGACCGAATAGAATGAAAAATAAAAAGGCAGGACCGAACAGAGGAAAAATAAAAGGCAGGACAAAATTTTCATCCTAGCCCCCATAAAAATCAAATGGTAGCTCCCTAAGAAGATGTGGTATGAGTGCCAATGAGACAACCTAGTATGCAAAATTGAATTTTAATAAGCTCTACACTAATTGAAGAACCAGACCTTTGTTACAAAGTTGATTCCATTAAGACCGTTTGATATGATTTTTACTTAAAAGTGTGAAAATGGTAAGAAAATCAATAAGAAAACCTAACACAACATTCACAATAAATTAAGCTGAGTTTAAATATGGCATACGCCTTAAGCACATACAAGTAAATCATAACTCTGCAAATAAACGAGGGTCAATTCAGTACTAAATCACAATCTAAAAATGTGTTTCAATTATTCAAATAATTGCCCATAAATCTTCAAATACAAAGCACATAAGCAATGCTTCCGTATTCTAAGACTAGGGATAAATTCTTAGTTCATAAATTTACAACGCAGGAAATATCTGAAGCTCTTTTAACCCTAATAGGTGATTTGAATTTTTAATACTTTGTAGCTCCTTAGCTAAGTAAGTTTAAAATAAAAGAGTGTCAAATAAAAAATATCTTAAATTATTGCGAGGTTTTGTATTAATGCGGATAATGCAACTGGATGAGTATGATCGCAATAATAAGAACTCACATTCTGATATTGGATATATATATAGATTCTACCACTGCATCAAGACAGTTAAATTTTCAAATTTAAAACGCCTCAGGTTTGCCCGAGCTGTTTCTCTAATGATTTTCAAACAAAATGCAGGCAAACTTATTCCTTCTTTTCGAATGATCTGCAAAAGATGTGTTCTTTCTATGTGATCATCAGGCATCATGCCGTCGCAATAGGAAATTCAGAGGAAAGTAAGAAAATTCGACGTCATAATCGGATTTTAACCAATGATGAACTGAGATCAAACGAACCACACGTTGATTAAATTTTTTTTATACAATGGGTGCAGAAAGGGATAAATACACGAAGAATTAGAGAAATATCTGTATGCAGGTTTTCACAATACTGTAAATTCAGAAATTAATGCGTGCATTTATTATTCTGATTTTTGAAGAACGGACACTAATGCAAGATTTATTATTGTGATTTCAGAAAAATCTGCATACACATATATGCATCATATATCAAAATGCGAGTTCTCATTATTGCGATACTCACCTGGCAGTCGCATTATTCGCATTAATAAAAACCTTGCAATAATTTCTGAATACAGTAATTAATCTTGTATTTTTGTCCAAAAATGGCAGTTATAAATACATGCAGTCATTTTTTTTAATTTACAGTAGTTCTCATTAGTGAAGTATCCTTTTGCCAGACCATGAGGAATGATTAAAAATCCATAATATATGAATAAGGAGATATGATTAAATTGAGAATGGAAATGGGGAATATGTCAAAGAGACAACAACCCGACCAAAGAGCAGACAACAGCCGAAGGCCACCAATGGGTCTTCAATGCAGCGAGAAAATCCCGCACCCGGAGGTGGTCCTCAGCTGGTCCCTAACTAAAATTGTGTGCTAGTTCAGGAAAATGGACGTCACACTAAACTCCAAAACATATAAATGAACTAAAGTTAAAAAACATACAAGACTAACAAAGGCCAGAGGCTCCTGACTTGGGACAGGCGCTAAAATGCGGCAGGGTTAAACATGTTTTGTATGATTTACCAGTGATACAACTATCCAACATAGACCACAGAATAATAAGGTTAAACATGATTGCATGTACTTCTGCTTCAAATCATACATGTAGTTTCTTGTGGCATGATAAATAAAGTCATTGTAAATGTCAAAATCATCATTGCTAATTAGTGATGTGTATAGCTAATCAAACTATAGGATATATATACATGTAGATAAAGTCTTAATGAGAAGGCATGGGGTAATGAGACAATTAAACATGCTGCATTAATTATGTTAACGATTGTTGTCACATTCATGACAACGAAAAATGAATGATTGAAGCACAATTTTGTCTTAAAGGTTTCATAGATTTTTCATTTCTATGCTAGTAAAAACTAATCAAATATACTAGGCTAATAATTTGGTGTGCTAGACAAACTGTTTGTCTACCGGTATATAAAACTCATCAAAGAGTTAAAATATTTTATTTAGGTGTTCAGTATTTGGCTTTTGATTGCCTCCTTTGAATTTTCTCTTGATTTTTCTCAAATTAAAGTCAGAAGGCTTTAAACATATTGTCAGTACTACAAAAGAGTTCCCTTAGGTTTAGGCTATTGGTGCTACTTGATCCTGCTCTATGATGTGGGTTCTTGAGATCATTGATGGGAGCCTTCTTTTAATTAACTACCACCATACAATAATTTAACTTCTTTTAAAAAGGTTCATTTTTTGGAAGTACATGTATCAGTAAGCAGTGTACTTACTCCCTTCAGCAATTAAAAATAGTGCTGACATATATGACATATGCTTCATATTTGATTTTTTTTCCCATTTTTTTTTTATAAAAAATTAACCTCCCTGGTGACATTTTACATTAATTAGAGCAGCGCTTTTCCCAGATTCATAGAAAAACTAATGACTAGCTGTAAGTATCTCTCACGTTGATTTCTCAATATGGAAAAATCATCTTCAATTACGTTGATTTTATTTAATATCTCACTGAAAAAACAACTTTCTCGATGATTTTCTACATGAAGGCTTTAATAACATGAATAACACCATGAAAGCTGATTGTAAAAAGCTCTGCAAACTGTGCTTAATCAGCAGAAAAGAAATTAAGTAGATTGTGAATTATACAGCTGATTTTTCTCTGGAATTTACACATGACAGGACTAATGAAGAAGCAGTATTACAAAATGGTTTACAAATATCACAGAGGTCAAAACAACCAAACATCGATGTATTCATATATTTCAATCTCCTCTTCATAATAATTTACAAACTTTTACTGGGTCTGCTGTAAAAATATAAAAAAGCATCAGGCTAAATTTTCATTTTTTACCTTTGAGAATTGTTTATTGTTAAAAGACACTTCAAATCTTAATAACAATTTTGTTGTCCATTTTGATTTCATTTTGTTATTGGGCTGTTGGATCAAAATTTTAAAGACAATGTTTAAATTAAACTTTTTCATTTTTTAATCTTTAATTAGAAGTCATTTGGCCTGACCGAAACTGAACAATCCCATATTCACACTAAAGTTAAAAGGTTATCAACATGTTTTCACAAACCTTTGCATGCACATCCATCTTGAGGTATTATAAGGATCTGGATAGTATTAACAGAATAGAGAATAATGGAGAAATAAAGGGACAAATATATAAATAGAGAAAATAATGCAATTATTGCTACCCCTTGTTTAATTACGTCAATTTCCATGTATACTCCCCTTTCAAATGTTTTTTTTTTGTTTTCATATAAATTTCTGCCTAGACATACCGCCCCTCTTTTTTTATTGCCAAAATACACCATAAGTCTAAAAGGTGTCATTATAACAAGGGGGCACTGTTATAACTACATATATATCAACTGTCTCCTTCATACATAAATAAATACGAACATCTACCATGAAAATCAAATTAACTTTCTGTTACGATTTCTCCTGAATAGAAATAGATCATTGTTCTCCCTAATAAACACTTCTGTCCTAATGAGAAAGGTTCCATAGCGGAATCAAGATTGGCTACTTTAGGTAAAAAACCAGAATTTGATTACTGTTTTTGTAGGCCTGTCACGTTCTCACATTAGGTTTATAAAGAGGTTTTTATCTTCTATTGTTATGCCATATATCACCATCTCCGAAGAAATCCCAAGAATTGTAAATTGAAGAAAAGATGATAAAGCCTGGATCAATTTGATTAACAGGTTTTTTAGACCTCGGAATTCATAAAGATTCTGTATGATAAAATACTAGCTAATGGAAGGATGTAAAATTGGTTCAGTTTCAAACATACCAGAATTTTACAAAAATTTGATGATCTCATTGATAAAAGAAAACAAGTGTTTTAATTCACATGACAAAACATCCCTGCATACACTTCACAAAATAAAAAGCAAAGTAATGGATACCTTGAAGACAAAATGAGGCCTTCAACCTGGATTAAATTAAGCTCACAACTTCCTATAACATCAAGATAACTCCTAGCATCTGTTTGAAGGAATTTTTTGCTGAATTTCAAAATATCATATGATAAAACTTTCATAGTATTTTAACTTTTATGTTGATATTTGGCTCTTTAATAATCAAACATCTCTGCTATTTCATATTGAGGTTAATCTTATCTCTCTCTATCTAAAGAAAAAAATCTAGCATTAATTATCAACCATACTTTTCCCTAAATCTAGTTTAATCAGTTTAGAATTATACAGAAATGAGTTTAACAACCAGAATTTCAAACCAGACTTCATAAATTTTCTCCTAACAACTACATTTTGTAAATTACTACTGAAATTACTCCTTTCAACAAAATATCTGCCATATAATTGGATTTTTATTTGACCAAATAAGGTTTCTATACTATTTTTAATCAAACTTAAATTTCCCTGTAAGAAATTGTACAACTTCAATGTAATTATATTGAAGTGATTTCAAATTAGATTTATCAAAATGAGTTTCATTTCAATTTGTAAGAGGACAAGCAAGTCATCATTTTAGGATTGTAGAACGTAATCCTAAGATTTGTTAGTGTTGTATTCTGATAAAGCGACAAACCGTATTCTTTGCTTTAAGACACTTTAAAAAATCAGTGCATCTATATAAAGCTTTTTGAATTAACTCTATTCTTTTCAATATTCTGCATTGAGCATTCCTGGTGAAGGTATATTCAGAAAAGAGCTTCGGATGCATGTTGTTTTTATTTTTTACAGCACTGGGTGGATACTGTTGCTGGTGGACTATCAGTCCCCAAGGGTATCATCAGCTCAGTAGTCAGTACTTCAGTAACTGACATGATCTATAACAAATCATTTTCAAATTGTCCGTTTTTAAATTTAAAAAAAAAATGTGAAATTAAAGTTTTTACTCCGAGGGAAAGTTAACCTTAGATGGATTTGGCTATTATTTTTGGTGTTTTCAAATTCTTTCAAAAAATTGCCTACCTGCGAATGAGTTGTGGTTTATTGTTGAAACTACATTTCCTTTAGGAAAGATTGTTATTTCTAGCACAAATGATAGATTTTAATAGGCAAAGACATTTATAGTTTTTATAATTTATATATTTACATATCTACATCAGTAATACTTCATATCTTAGGCAACTGACTGGAGAACTTTGCTGACACAATTTTATCTCAGAAGAATCTTCTGGCCATTCAAATTCCTTGGACATTTTCCCAACTCTACATTTTTCATTTAGAAGCTTTGTTGTATCATACATATGTAACTTGTATTGTTTTTCCCTATCTCATAGGATTTACATTGCATGCACTAGCATTTCCAGCAAAGAATTCATTAATACTAAGTTACGGAATCAACTATTTATATAAGCTATTGACAAGACAGCCGTGATGGATGAAACAATCAAATGTAATACATTCCAGTAATGACATCTCATTTCCCTCAAAATAACCGGCTTTGAAATCTATCAATAACCGTCGATATATCCCTATTGTAATACATCCTGTTTGTTTCCGTCTGACAATGAATCTACTAAACAGTGTACAATTAAGGGGCAGTAACTCCATTGCTGTAACTATATATTGTCTCATTTCTTCTCAACCACTGGCCAGAAAATATTCATCAACCTATATTGATCATTATATCAACATTGTAATACATCCTATTTTGTTTCCGTCTGACAATAAATTTACTAAATATTGTACAATTAAGGGGCAGTAACTCCATTGCTGGAACTTATTAATTGTCTCATTTCTTCTCAATCACTGGCCAGAAAATATTCATCAATATAAATTGATGAATACTATAAACATTGTATATTTGTCTTGTAATATATCCTGTCTTGTTTTCATCTGAAATCCAATCTAGTACTAAACATGGCACCATTAAAGGGCAGTAACTCTTTTTTTATATTCACATATTGTCTCATTTTCTCTCAATCAATGGCTACAAAATATTTATCTATCAATATTGATCAATATATCAACATTGTATTACATACTGTTTTATAACTATCCATTGCTATAACTATTAATTTTATACTTAGTAGTGAATATAAGTAAATTTTGTACATGTGTAATACATCATACATGGCAATTGTGCTGTATCAGCCATTTATGATTGTAAAGCTTTATCAATCACCTAATCTGTATTATGTCATGTGAAATAAAAGAACAGAGTTCCAATGTCCCCACGTTGCACATATTTTATCTGCTCTGTCCAAGGACAATAACTTAAAAAAGATTTATTTTGTTATTTAAAACTTTTTAAAATTATCTTTCTAGAGAGCTGAAGTCTTGAGAGCAATTTCTGATATATTTGATATTTCCAAGGGAAACTCATTAAAAACATTTGATTGGCACTTATTTTTGAAATTGTCTGAGACATTGCTGTTATATACCTTTGATAAGAATATGATAAAAATCTGGCGAAAATTGTACATGCAAGAGCACTTACAATGCAATTTTCCATATAATCAATGTTTCAAAGGGCATAACTCTTTGAAAAATTATTGATTGGCACTGATTTTTAAACTTGTTAAAGACATTGCTGATATAAACCTATGATATAAGTTTCATAAAATTCTGACGAGAATTGTACAAATAAGAGCACTAACGATGCAATTTTCCATATAATTAATGTTTCCAAGGGGCATAATTCTTTTAAATTAATTGATCGGCACTTATTTTCGAACTTGTCCAAGACATTGCTAATATGAACCTATGATATAATTTCATAAAAATCTGGCAAGAATTGTACTCTTGAGAGCACTAACAAAACTGCACGGACCTCAGAGCCCTTGGGATTTTATTGGTGTCTCCAGTTGATACAGGTGTGATATTGAAAAAGTCCTATGATATTCTCAATATATTGTCCCAATATCTCAATTTCTAGCATGAAAATATTCATCTATCAATTCAATCAATATAATCTACTAAATAGTGTACCATTCAGGGGCAGTAACTCCATTGATGTCTCATTTCTACTCAAACACTGACAAGAAAATATGCATCAATCAACACTGATAAAAAAATTAACATTGTAATACATCCTGTATCATTTTGTAAATATACAGGGCCAAATTACTCCATTTGTATTTGCAGGCGACTGGGGCGATAAAGTCACTTTCCCGTCCGTCACTACGCTTTACCCGACCGTCAAAAGCGAAATCTAGTCGCCTTGTTGTCGCTTTCGTCATCGGCAATTTTCAATTTTACCAAGTCGATGAAACATCATTTCTTCATTAATAAGTAAAGAAATTCAAAGACATTAACGTCCATAAACGATTTATTTTCTTTAGAAAAAAGTTTAAAGCATTGAATTCACAGTTTGTTGCATGTATTTTCAAAAAGACTATTTTTTTATTACTTCCTGTACTTGTTACTCGAGAGCGTACTTCAAATCATTCTAACTTTCGGCAAAATAAGTTTGTTACTTCATTAGAACGTGATGAAAGTTGGCTTTAGTAAATGTTTAATCCATTTATTGCATTCAAAACGTCATATTTCTTTCCAAATAACTTGTCAAACATCATTTATTTTGGTAAATTTTCTTCGTCCGCCATTGAAATATTTGTACAAACTACGGATCGGAGGCAGGATTCATCGGAAACAGACCAGCTATGACCGAAATGAGTATCATTACGATAATAACCTCAGACGCATGAATGGCACAGCTGACAGAAGAACATTGATCCCAAGAGGAAAAATTACACATTCCACATGCATTAACATACTTTTGGTTAGATCTACGTGATTAATGTATAAATTTCCGTGTATATTCATTGTTTCAATTTATTTGATTAAAGTTGCTTCACTCTGGGACTATTACACTAATATCAATATATTATGTCCCAGCTTAACTTTGTTAAATTTATATATATTTTTAATGAGAAACACTGAATTTCATAATCATGATAAACAGAATGGTTTTTTAATTGAATTGTAATTCATATTATACTTTCTTTTCCTTTTGATATAAAAACAACTTTTAGTGCTATATATTTAGTTGGTAGTTTCTGACAAGAGAACTAATATATGTGATAAACTTAAACAACTTTGAATTTGAACTGTTACTTTAATTGTATACTCAGATATGAATTGAACAATATAAAAAGAAAATAAGATACATTTGGCCCTTTAAAATATAGTAAAAACCAAACATTGTAGCGCCCTGAGCGAACAAGCACTTCTCTTTCAAATCTCACCACTTCTCCCTATCAGTTTCAAAAAGAGAAGTCACTTTTCCCTATGATTCTGAAGTAGTGTGAGCCCTGTGTATATCTGTACTTTGTCTCATTTCCTTGCAATTATAAGCCAGGAATTACTGTAATTTCTGAAGTTTTTAGGCAAAATAATGCCGCATTTCCTGAAATTGCAATAATTTATAATTTTGTTGATTGTAAATGCATGCAAATATTTCTGAATTTACAGTACCCTGCTATCTCTACATTGTTATATCATATACTCCGTTTTCTTTCCTTCCTAAAT